>CM021102.1:773852744-773936312 GCA_007115665.2 Sequoiadendron giganteum
ATAATGGTTAAGACCAATTTGGGTAAAAGCACTAGGCATGCAGATGTAAGTTTGTTCAAAGTTGCAACAAAAAATCTTCAAGATAGAGTGCTTAAAGATGGAGAGGATAAGGTAGCCCTCAAGGCTGAAATCCGACAACTTGGGTTATATATTTCTAGTATTGTTTATGGAACTTCACAATCTACTCAGTTGCTTCCCCGGGTTCTAGAGACACTAGTTGATCAACAACAATTGAGGTAGTCAGCCAACAGTTGTAGCAGAGGTCCCTCCAGAAGAGCCAATGCCAGAAGTAGAAGAGGTGCTTGTGACTCTTGATTCTCCACCATCACTAAGGACTTCTCTGATTCATATTGATTTGGAGGAAGAAGAAGCAGAAGAAGTTGCAGTTGAACCTCTCAGGGAAGATAGTAGAGACACCACGTCTTGGCTTGAGAACTCCCTAGGAAGGAAGAGAAGGAGGCCTTCATATCAGCTAAACTTTGATGAACTTGACAACATTTACCAGGAGGCTCCTAAAAATAAAGCAAAGAAACAAGTTCACTTTGAAAAGAATCCAGATGGTGAGATGATCATGGAGACTGTTACGCCTCCTGAGGATAGAAATGTTGATGAAGTTGAGGTCAATGATTTCATAATGGTTAAGACCAATTTGGGTAAAAGCACTAGGCATGCAGATGTAAGTTTGTTCAAAGTTGCAACAAAAAATCTTCAAGATAGAGTGCTTAAAGATGGAGAGGATAAGGTAGCCCTCAAGGCTGAAATCCGGCAACTTGGGTTATATATTTCTAATATTGTTTATGGAACTTCACAATCTACTCAGTTGCTTCCCCGGGTTCTAGAGACACTAGTTGATCAACAACAATTGAGGTAGTTGGTGATATGTGGGAAGAAAAAATAGAAATGGATTGAGGAATTCATCACCAGCGGTAGGGAGATTCTAGCACATATATATCAACTAAGGGATAATGCCCATAACCTATGCCAATGGATTCAACGATTTGAGTAGTTGATAGCAGAGGTAAAACCTAGGCACGAGATCATCATTGCAGATTTGGATACAACATATGACTCAATGGTTTCATGAGAACACAAGAGACAGATCCTTGCATGGAAAGAATGCCACCTCTTCAAGGTGAGAACTTATGAAAGGGTATCTGAAGATTTTGTTGCATACAAACAAAGAGTTGTTGATGCTCTCGAGTTCATAAGAGAATTTGTTTCAGAGATCCCTTGTCAATATTGTCAGGGTGATGGTTCCTACATTGGACTTGATGAAGTACAAGCTGAGTTCCATAATGTTGTTCGTGGAAGTGATAGCAGTGATCCTGTTGTTGGAAGGATGAGTCAGATTGCCATGATGTCAGCGAGGTTCAAGAAAGCAGCCAATGGGGTTGAAGATTTTTTGAGATCAATTGCAGATGGTGAAGAAATCTTAGAAAAGTGAAACTTTGCTATAGATAGTATTGATTCTCTTGATAGAGATACAGTTTCCCACTTTTTGGCGGATGTGATCGAGATTTAAAGTAGCAATCATCTAGAAGTTTTTTTCCATCTTTCTTTCTATTCCCGTTTCAATTCCTATCCATTCTTTGTGAATGGAAAATATCAAGTTGTAATAGTTGGCACTTTCCTTGTTTTTAGGATTTCATAGATTGTTAGATGCTTATCTTGTTTTAGGTTTAGAAATAAAGCTTGCATGTTGGCAAGTCTTAGTTGTAAAAGCAAGGAGATTTTAGGGTTCCCTACTCCTCTGCTTGTGTATAAATAAGGGAAGCCTTGCCCATTATTTTCTTAACCGTTCTTGTGATAACAAATTGTTGAGCCTATTTTGCCTACAAGTTGTTGAGTTTCAGTTCACTTAGTCTTAGGACAACCTTGCAAGTCTCTTCTAGCTGCAAGTTATTGTTTAGTTCATATGTTACTTGTGTCAATGTGTTCTGGATGATCGCAAAATTGTAAGCCTATTTTGCTACAATCTTGTTGTCCCAGAAGTGTAATCTTTGTTATTTGAGATTTGAGAAAATAAAGTCTTGTGCTTGCTTTGTTGCCCTAATATAATGTCTCAAGTTTTCATTTATATGTTATGCTTATATGATCTCTATTTCAACTTGCATTGAAATTTTAGTAGATGTGTGTTGGGAGAAAGTTTATTGAAGTATTTGTGTCAAATAATCATTCCTTGTTCATTTCTAACTCTCATGCTTTGAATTTACTTGAGTAGTTGGAAACATCATTAGAGCAGGCTTAGTCGTAGTTGAACTTCTAAAACATAAAATCTCAACCACGACGCTTGAGTTTTATAACCCTGTGCTCTTAGCTGAACAAAAAAGATGGCAAATTAGTTTAGTTTACTTTCTTTAAGAAACATCAACAAAGAGGGAGCTTCCCCTCCTAATTCAAAGAGCAGTTTATCTGTGCATAGTTGTTCGTTTCTAATTCACATACCAGAGGTGCGAATTGAAATGCCAACATACACCCCATACACCAAAGGCTCTTTGTTATCTCAAATTTTCTCGCCAAATACTCTACCCATGTGAAAATGTATCCCATCTACTCCTCAAGCTTTGCATATGATCCATAAGATAGTTTTCCCAAGGCTTTAAGTCACAAAGCAACATCCAAAGCATCCTTCTAGGTGTATAGAATGCACTAACCCAATTCCTATTGAATGTGCATGGTCAAATCATTAATGAACCAATCCTTTTTATGATTTCATCTATTATCTAAGAACTTTTTTAGTAAGATTCTTTAAAAATTTCATCATACTTGCACACCTCACCAACTAGTTGCTTGATCTCTTATAGCACACAATTATATTTTAGTCCAACACTTGGGATTGCCACACTCCACAAGGAAGTTTGTTTTGACCTCATCTAGCATCACCTTTTTTCTATTTGCATCATAATGCAAATGCCAATCCTAAGCACATTTGATTAGAGTGGTTATAAAGAGCTATATTTTCTAGACATTATTGGTTTTATCCTTCACCCTTCAAACAATCTCAACTACCTTCCAATGCTTGGAAGCATATTTTTCTCTACTGTAAGTTTTCATAGTAGTGATCTTGTAATCATAGATAATAGTGGCATTCTATATATTAATTTGTGTAGCTTCAAATGTCTACACTATCAATAGATCTACTATTAGGCTTATTACAAATAGATTCAAATATCTTGTCAATTATACCTTGTTGGGCATACTATCAAATCATATATGTTGTGAATTTGGGTGCTTCTTCACAAACACTTAAGTTGTCTCTTTTTTGGACTAAATCTATGTCAAATTGCAATCTCAAGTCATAGCTTGGTTCATCCACATCTAACTGTGTATATTTAACCCAACAATAATAACTTCTAACTCATAAATAGGCATTATGTTTGGCAAAGTGTTAATCTTCACATAGGTATGTTGAGTCCATCTATCTTTTAAAGATATATCCACATGATCTTCATTATGAATGATTTCACATTTACATCACCTCCTTTGTGCATGACGTGTATTCCTTTTTCTCTATATCATCACTTCAACCAATATAGCTTCTTGTCACCTTCCATACATCTCGTAGTACTCCTTTGCTCATTATTACTATTGCTCTTCATCTATCTTACATGATGATTTATGAGCCAATCACACCAATAGGCAACTCTACTTCAATAAATGCCTCAAATTTTTGTGAGAACAATTTTTGAATTGTGTCACATTATTTGTCAAGGCATCTTGCATTATATCATGAAGCTTCTTAGAGGGTCCTAGCAACAAAACCAAATGCTGACCATTTTCCACTCTCATTTACATAATGATCTTGTGGTCAAGTATTTAAACAGTAGCACCACCTTGCCACACACACACACACTTTCATCCTCATTTGCATAATGATCTTGTGGTCAAGTATTTAAATAGTAGCACCACCTTGCCATTTGAAACAACCTCAAGGTGCATGGATTTCATTCTAAATACTTGGTATGTCGCCTCCCCCCCTCCACACACACACAACCACTCACCCACACACAACAAATATGAAACACAAAATCTAAATAATAATTCATGAATGCACAAATTTATAAGCTTTTGTGTGAGTTTTTCCATCAAAGCCCCTCTCTAAAATCCTAAATAGGAAGTAAAGTATAAATGTGAAACCTCCTATTTTAAAATAATATATCATATTGCTACAATTTTAGGGCTTTGATTAATTACATAATACTTAAGTCCTAAGGACATACTTTTGGTCCCAATTTAAACAACTTCATTGTTTTGATCACAAACCTTTCTAGTAAAACAATCATGTGGTATGTGGATCTATTAATTAAAAAAAAAATATTACTCTCTTGGGTAGAAGTGGAGCAAGCTTTCTTAGATACATGGGAGATGAAATAAGTATCAATGATGATGAAGACAAGGACAAGAATGATCAGGAAGAAGAAAGAAGAAACAATGATGAATTTGGTGATGATGTTAAGGAGGAAGAAGTTGAGGGTAATGAAAATGATTACTATAACAAGGAAGAATATGGCAACAATGAAGTATAGAAGGCTAAGAGTTCATGTAGTTTTAACCCAAGGAAAAATCAATATTTTAATTCTATGGATGCATTCAAAAGAGGATTACTGTATTCATAAACTATATTAGCAAGTATAACTTCATCAAAATTGTCTTGGCTAAGCAACTATAGGTATACTCGAGAAAAACTATCCAAGACAATCACAGGTGTATGGTTGGATGATAACAAGGCACATATATGTAATGATTTCCAAAAGGCTCACTATTTGGTTTCTTCTTATGTTTTGAAAACATGTCAAGGAGAGATTGTGTCTTATGCACCTAGATATATGATATTTTGGACTAGTGAAATTGCCAACATGTGGCACACATCCCTTTATTTGGTTATATTAGGTCATGTGAATGGTATATGTAAATCTTATTGACCAAAGTGTTATCCTACATTGGGATTAATAGTTTACCCCTCCATTATATTATTAAGTAATTTTATTGGCCAATGAGTTTACCTACATTGGGATTAATAGTTTACCCATCCACTATATTATTAAGTAATTTTATTGGCCAATGAGTTTACCTACATTGGGATTAATAGTTTACCCCTCCATTATGTTATTAGGTCTATATAGAGGTGAATATCATTGCAAAGGATAAGAGAAGAGTATTACATGTCTATGATCTCATGTTGGAGATATAGCATAATGTTACTTCTTTTGCAAGGAGTATTGTATTATATTGCCCTTAAGGGTTTATTCCTTTTCAAAGTACATTGAATATTAGAGTACCTTGACAATATGCATTTTTTTATCTAACATATTGCTATTATTGTATGTGATCCTTTCAAATCAAGGTAATATTGTGAAGACTACAAATTCTATTAGTTTCTTATGTTTTTTGTTTATTTGTTTTACAACCTAAATTAATGATTATGGTTAGATTCTATATCAAACAAATCTAAAGTTGTATATTCTAAAAATGTATGTAAATTGAATTGTCCTTATGTTCCTCGATGGTTTATATATATAAGTTTTTACTTTGTGTATTTATTTAGTAGGGTTTGTCACCCCTTATGGATTTACCTTCCCAAAAGAAAACTATTACACATGGGAACTTTGCAATTTTGATTAAATATGATTTGATATTAGAAGGTAATTAAATACAAAAAA
Organism: Sequoiadendron giganteum; assembly: GCA_007115665.2. NCBI lineage: Eukaryota > Viridiplantae > Streptophyta > Pinopsida > Cupressales > Cupressaceae > Sequoiadendron > Sequoiadendron giganteum. The sequence goes on from CM021102.1 coordinate 773,858,405, forward strand.
TATGCTTATAGTTATAGAGAACTTGATTGACTTGGAAATATGAAGATTAATTTGTAGCTACTCACCTAGTAAGCATGCATTGTAAGTGACAACAAAACAAGGGCCACCTAAACATTGCAAGCCAAATAGATCAAATGTTTGTTTAAAACTTGTAAACACTTAATGATTTGATGCCAACCTCAATAATGTTTGCATATTTTGATACTAATCTTCTAAATTAGTGCCCAATTTAACATAGCTAAAATCATTGAATTGGCTAAAAGCCTTGTTCCATGGGGTTGCACTCCCCAAAAACAATCCATGCATTTCTAGGATATGGGGACTTGGGGAAAATGTCCCCCCTTGTCCCACTGTCACCACCATGCACTCAAGGACCTTTCTTGGACATCCCCATCAAAGAGGGGGTGTTTTTGGGATGTCTCCCTAGTTTGGAGATGCCTTGGGGACTCTAGAATGTCCTCAAGACATCCACAAGACTCACAAGGGCTCCTAACCATCCCCAAGACTCCCAAGCATCCCCCACAACAAGAAAATGAAATAGTCAATATTTTTTAAAATCAAAGTGTTTTCGATTTGCATGCCACAAACTCTAGCCATAATGGTCTATCGACCACACCCACATCCTAAGCAGTCACAAAAAACTTATAAATAAGCATCTAAGCTCCATTCCAAAATCCAAATCATTGCAAGTTCTAGCAATAGTAAGGACTTTTTGTTGCTATAAACAAAGTGACAAAATTGTGAAATGGGATGCACCATGAAGGTTTGTGTGGTTTTGAAGGCCTTAATTTGTTTTTGGTAGTAGGGGCTTCATCCCTCGACCTTGCCCTATATCACAAGGAATGCACTAGGGGCATTGTCCCCAACCTTGTCTGGGGTGCTACGCCTCAACCCTACTAGGGGTTCTACCCCCAAACCTTCACTTGCCACTATCACCCTACCATCTCCAAATCTAGGCCCTTGATCCCCCTGTCCTTGAGACCTATCCCCCCATCTCGAGACTCCATGTAGCATAGGTTATGAATGACTTAGTGGCATTACTAGGCTCAATAAGAGATTTCAGCTATTTATGTTGTGTGGTGATGATAATTCATCCAAGCTATGACAAGTTAATAGGTGAGGCTAGTTTATTTGCAATGTATTATACCAATTTCTACATTTGCAAATCTAATAGATGCTCAAATAATGTGTTCTAAGCAATTATCATTGTTTTGTTTTTTCAATAATGTTACTTGTGAGGGAGTTGTTATGTTGAATGGCATGGTTCTATTGGGCATTGTTATTTTAAGTGCTATGTGACATTGTATAACATGAAGCTTAGCCAAAGATGTTTGGCTTCACATTCACCATGGCGTTCATTTCCAGGGTGAGATTTGTGAGCTTCCAATATCCACAAATCCTTTTGATAAGGTTTCAAGAGGCCTACTTAACAGATGTTTCCTATGTGATATTTTTCCTAAAAGCTATCCGTGCATCTATAAATCCATGTATTGTGTTGTTTTCTTTTGCTGGATAAATCTTGGGTGAGCTTATGGGTTGCCATTAATGTCTTGCAACTGCAATCTAATAATTGTAAAGATGTACTACATTCAAATGAATCCAATAACAATCAGAGTAAGTTATAGGCCAAGCTAACACGAGGATGCAGGTTTGAATTTTGATCGTTCTTACAACACAAATATTGCCATTACACGGCAACTCCTTTGACCATATTGTATGTTGTCTTAGAAATAGTTTTTATTTGGCTTATGCATGCAAATGTAGATAACAAATTAGATATATTTGAGGATAACATCTAAGTTTCTAACCCATAATATTAATTTGATTCATAATTGCACCATCAATCATAAACATGCTGAGACTTTACCCAGCTGTGCTAATAGGCAAATTGTTACATAAATGACCCTACAGAAGTTATTTACATACAAATGCTTCAATTTAGCACCCTCTTATCTTCTGTCTAACAGCAATAGAACCGAAAGACTATCGTTGACATTTGCATCCACACGTTTTATGTCAAAATAACCAACTTCGAAGAATATCAAAAAAGCTTACTTCTGGAGTGAGCAAATACATCTCACAAGCATGGGTATCAACAGTCACCTCCATACTCCCAAACATGTTTTTTGGTACGGTTTCATGCTGCAAAAAAAAAAAGGTTAGATACTACAGTTTCCAGACAATCAATCTCTCATTAAGTTTCCCAAATTGTAATTATTTAATCATTTACAATCTCAAACTTAAGTTTCCTGAAGGATAATGACAATGGCATATATAAAACTTGGGTAAACAAACTTGCCTTCCACAAATCCCGAGCAGTAACAACCACATTTTCTTCAAGACCAATAGCATCCCATTGGACTTCAATAGAGGTAGGTTCTGTGCATCTGTTCCAAAATGCTACCACTAAACGCCCTTCAGACAGTGGACCAGCCCATACCTGAAATTGCAATTCAATGATTTCATATACACTATATTCAAAACATTTACACCCAATATATAGCGACTAAAACTATGTTGGCCTACAGAAAATCCTGTCCTATGACATGTCAATGCAATTTTTTGTAAACATCCATTTAATCTCCAATATGGTTTACATTGACAAAGAGCCCTGCAGAAAAAAATACAAGGACAATGCACCACAGAACAGTAATTCCTTAGCCAATAAATTGTTTTAAATGAAGAATACCATCCTCAACTTCAAGTCAGAATCATGGATAAGAAATCAAAACTAACCTTAAAGGATTTCACAATTTGTATCAATAATAATTAATAAGTGAGAATTGTAAGTTCGTAGAGCTTTTTGAAAAACTGTGTAGCAATTTTCACATCAACATTCTGGATCATTTTCTATGATCCCTTATCAGGATAACTTAGTAAATTGTGAAGAATGCAGAACCTAGTCACTAAAGTCCAGATTGTCAGGAAGGAAGGCTGAAATAGGGATAACAAACTGGTGAAAATTACTCAACAAGAAACAAAGGAGCAAAATGAAGAAAACATAATAAACCAGGTAGATGAATAAACCTAATTACAAATATCACTGAGAGCCTAAGAGATGGAAAAGTTACCGAAGGAAAGTTAAACTAGACAAGAAATTTTAAAAGTATATAATATATAAACTATAAGAAATTTTGTCAATGGGCCCTATTTTATAATTTATAAAATAAAATTAAGAAGATAAATAGAATTTAACAGTTCAAAAACAGGAGTAATGGAATAAAATGAGCATACTTTGAAAGGTGATATAATGGTACACAAATGTAAAAAGTAAGAGAAAGCTAATGTCGATATGTAAAATTATAAAATAATAAAGAATAATTAAATATAATGAAAAGTATGATACAGTAAATGATAGAGGAGATAATGCCAGTAAATGATGTACTACATGAATGAAAAAGAAAATAAAGGCCAAAAAAGAAGTTAGGAAAAACAAGAGGTTGAATACGAGAGAATGTAGTCAAGCAAATCTAATGTAACATTGTAATAACCCATTCGATTGCCAAAGAAATTGCATAAAGCGATGGTTTCAAAGACATTATTGGCACCAAGGATAGTACCAAATCTAATTTGAATATTAGAAAATAATAAGTGGCGATTATACCATTATATATGGAAGCAATTGAGTTCAAATGAATCAATAATAAAGAGCAATCATGGTTAATAAAAGGCATCAATAAATAAAAAGATAATATATATTAAGAAAAGGAAATGTTACCAAAAAGGCAACGATTGATAATAAAAAGGTGCAGTGATTATGCTAAACCAAAAGGCACAGACTAATCCCAAAGGCTGTGATCCCTTATGAAAAGGCATTGATTTGTTATGAGAAGATAGCTAGTCATTTAAAGCATCGATTATAGTTATTGTTGGGCAGTATTGAGGAAAGAGATTAAGTAATAAAGTCTCAAAGGGCAGCAATTGAGCATAAAGAGGTTCGTTTACAAAGAGACATGTCCATTCAAAAGGACATCGCTATTTGAAATGATACAACTCCTCACATCATGCCCACTCAAGAGCTATTTGAGGAGGTTCGTAGTTCATCAAAGGGGCATCGATCATTTTGCAAATTCATATTTATAAACTCAGATCTGAAGTGCTCTTAAGGAGCCTACAATCAGCCAAGTAATGGACGCATGAGCAATCAGTTTATATTCAGACATAGTGCCAAGGAATCACAGGAGTTTAATGTTCAAATTAGGGACACTGATCAAATAAAGGCATAAGCCTCTTGCACAACCAAACACATGATCTCAAAGCAATAAATCAGAAACAACGATCATCTTTTCTTGTCAATTTTCCCATTCTTGAATTAATAGTCTGTTCAAACTTCATTATTTCAAATTTCAGAATTCATATCAGAAAAATGATGTCATTATTACTGACATAATATCCACTCCTATTCATATATGTAAAAGACATAGTTGCCAGGAGACTAGTACTGGTACTGGTACGGGAGACTAGTACCGGTGCCGGTACAACTTTTTTTTGAAAATAGGAGACAGGGGTACTTGGAGACGCCATCTTTTTTAATATTAAAAATAATAATAATAATAATAATAATAATTTATAGAAAATATCATCTACACATCATGATACTTGCGTTTTCAGTTGGAGCACGGGAAAACCTATGTTTAAAACACATTTTTCTTCATTACTTTTCAATGTTTTCATGTGTTTTGGCTTTATGTGACGAGAGACGTGCAAGAGACGGCACTTTCCTGAGTAGGAGACGCAAGGGATGTCGAGAGTTTTCATCCGCGTCTCAACGCTGTTGGAGGCATCTCAAGAGACGTCTCAAGTACCGAAGACACGTCTCCATCTCCAAGACGCATTTTAGGGGGTAGGAGACGCATCTCTCAATAACTATGGTGAAGGACTAGTGTAATCAGAAGTTAGAGTTGCTCTTTAGACGTTTATAACCCTTTATACTCTCTCTTAAAATATTGGTTCTTTGGCATATTTTGACATCTTAATTTATAAGATTGAAGGTGGAATTTAAGGTAACTTTACATGGGACATTACAATTGGTATTAGAGCTGGTAAAACCTGCCATTCTGTGAAGGTTTATGAGTGAGAGGGAGAGAAGATATTATAATAGGGAGATAAGAAGATAGTGGGAACTTGCCTGGGCTTTAGAAAGAACAACTTGCAATACCTTGGGTATCCACCAAGAATCATCATTAAATACCAACCCCAATAGGGTTGAATCTTGGAGTAGTGAACAAAGAGGTAGTAACATGGGAGATAGAGGAAATATCGATGACCGTATGGATCAATTCATGGTAGAACAAAGAATTACTCAACAACGAATGGCACAATTATTGGACATGTTGACTCAAGTCATGATAAATACAAATAACAATAACAACCATGGTGGCAATAGTGAAGGCAATGAAGACAATTCAATCAACAAAAGAACTCCAAGTCATTGTGTTCATACAACCAGTTCTAGACCCATGATACCTACTTTGCCACAACCATTGCTCTGGATACCATAAGAAATCAAAATGAAGAAGCTTTCACTTCTGATGAGCAAGCTAAGTAGGTGTACTTTGGATTCAGTTTCCCAAATTTGGAAACCTTGGCCATATGGGTGATGGCCCCAACTACTAACAAACCTAAAGTGGCAGAGTTTGTACAAGAGTTGTCTGAGAACTTAATTGTAGAAAGGTTGTTAGCCAAGCTGAAAATGTTTGGGAACATGGAGAAGGGAGTGATGCCTGAGATTTTGGATAAATCTGGGATTTTTAAGCCCCTTGATACATGGAAGTTTGAGTTCGCTAATATTATTCCTACTTTATCTTCATACATTTATACAGATGGCAAACCAAATCTAACCTTATTAAACACTTCAATTGATGATTTTTTTAAAACTAGAATCTGATCCGGAAAATTCTGCAAAAGAAACAAGAGCTATAACTGATGCAAGATACAACACTCATAACAATAAGGTTTAGAAATTGTTAAAACTTTTAATGGCCTTCAAAGGAAGAGTATAGCTCTTAGTTGGAGAAATACATAGAATAGTTATCTTCTCCAACTTCTTTTTGTCGTTTTTGCCAAGGTGGATATGTTTTGGGCTTATTTTGTCTTTAGGGATCCAGTCACTATCATCTCCAACAAGTTTCTAGAGGATATGTCTACAACATAGGTTAAGAAGTACAACGGATTGATCATACACCTTCCCTATTTTCTTCATCATGAAAGTCAGAAATATCTTCTTCAACAGCTTCTACAATTGTTTTGTCCTCTAGTGATGTGTTTTTTGTCTTTTATAAAGCAATTGTACTAGTTTATTTTTTATCCTTAGGACAAGATTGTCAAATGAAAATGTGACATAAGTCCATGACTTAAAGTTTGTTGCTCCCTTGTTTCTATAAAAGGGAATTTTGAGCCATTTTGTAAAGATCTTGGATTTTTGTAAGCAGAGGAGTTTTGTTTTAGGTATGTACTTGTCCAGTCTAGGTCTTCCAAAAAAGAAATGCAAATGCAATTGTAAATTTTGTACATCAATACAAATTCCAAAATATATGAGTGCATTGTGACAAATTCAAAATCAATTGTCTCCAAATGTATATCTTATTACTCTTATGAATAAAATTGATCGAGGATCATTTTTGTTCATCATTGTCTTTTGTGCAAATGAATGTTTCTCATATAGCTTCTATTAAAGTGAAAGATTAAATCGTTGTATCTGAAATATTGAGAGTTCTCATATGTTCAAGGATTGTTAAGAAGAATTGGTTGTAAATCCTAAATAATATCACTGTGAGGCAATGATATATTAGCTTTTACAGAATTTGTTTTAATTTGTTATTCAAAAAATGATTGCATTTCCTTCTGACGTTGTTACCCAAGTTTAAGGCACCCGTCTAAGTATGAATGTTGGTTACATATCCACGGTCATTCTATTCAAAATGATTTCAAGTTATGCTGTAATTTATTCCTTAAATTTTATGTATGTTCTCAGAGCCAATAATGCAAATGTTCCCAAGAATCTAGCCAATTAAGTATGTTTTGTTTGTAATTCTTAGCATATTTTTTTAGAACATTTTTGATTAAACAACATCCTAGTGTGAATTGAGTATAGTTTCCTTTGATATTGTAAGGATCACCCTCCTAGGTCTTGCAAAACCTGAAGTGCAGAAGAGAAAATTGTAGAATCAATCCCCTGTTCGTTGGCCAAACTCTTGAAACCTTTGAGCATAAGAATTGGCTATTCTTTAGATAATTTCAAGAATCAATTGGAACTTAAAAACAAACCAACAATTTCAAAAACAAAAAATAAAAAGTATTTATTAAAAAGAAGAAAAAAATATAAGTTTTTAAAAATAAATTATTAAAGTGAATCTAAAAATGTATTGTTTCACTTAGCAAATCTAATTTTGAGAATGATTTGAATGTTTCCAAGAATATGCAGCATTTGTAGAATAAGGTTGATGACTGAAAAGTACAAGGTGTCCAAAATATATGTGAATAACATATCTTAACCAATAAACCAAAATTTGACTTGGACAACATTGCTATGCCCCACTTCTTCAATGGCCCCTATGAGGATGTTCAACCATTGTGCATCTTTCGTCTGCCCTGCACAATCCATGAATTTCACAAATCCCCTTTAAGGGACATTGTAATCATATTGGTCAATGGCCAATTTTTGGCATCCTTCCAACCATAAAAAATGGACACCCTTGTCTTGACCCACAAATCCATAATAAGTTTCAATGAATCTTCTACAAGTTTTACCTCCTTTTCCATTAAATTTCTTTGCACCTTCTCATTACCTAAGACCTTGCATCCTTTTGGAACCTCATTAATTTTTTTCACCATTTTTTGCCAATATAGTGAACAAACAACACTAAGAACCAAACCATTTATGTAGATGCAACTTGCAATGTGTTGATTGACAATGTCTTAAGATTTTTTTGAAATGCCTTTCCAATGGTCATTTCATTCTCTAATGTGAAACGAGCTATTCTTGATGCATAGCAAAAAAATAGCTCTTCAACAAATTTACAAATAGATGGGGAAAACGGTGGTCTCTTTTCTCAAAATCCTTACTTGGAAAAGGATAACTTGTTCTATGGGCAACTACTTCTACTTGTTCTTGCTCTCTAATATATTGGACCAATTTAAATGTTAGCATGGGTATACCCTTCTTGCCTAGGCAAGCTTTAATGTCTATTATAGGAATACCTCACAAATGGGATTTCACTTGACTATATGAGTTTGTATACTTTGCATTACACCCATTACAAATCCAAACATATCCCCACCACCTAAAAGAAGTTGTATCATGTGAACATACTTTCACAACGATGAATTTGAGTTTGCTTTGAAGAGGGGTTGGCCCACGAAGCTAATGTTGGCTACCATTGTAATCCTTATGTCATGTCCCCATTTCCGAAGTGGTCACCAGTCAGGAGGTTGATTAGCCTATTAGCCATTCCCGTAGGTTAATCCAGTTGGATAGGGAATGTTTTGCTGCAGCTGATCATATTTTCATATTTTTGGCCATGGGAGATAAAAGGGAAATATTATTATTTTTATTTGGCCAAGGAGAAAAATAAATATTATTATTTTTAGCCTTTATGTTATAATATTATTTCAAGTCACTTTAGGAAAAAATATAAAATTATAAAAACGACTTAAGTGGGGAAAAAAAGAAAAAAGTAATTTAAAAATAAATGATTTCTCCTCTAAGTGGGACGCCTAGGTTTGGAGGGGAAATATTTTATTTAAAATCATTTAAAGTGTGTTTGAGGTCCACCTCCTTTGGAAAGAGTTTATAAAAGGGACCTCTATCTTTCTTGAGGCTCATATTGTGGGTTTGATAAACTTGATTTTTCTGTATCTTCAGCTAAGGATTCAATTGCAGCTAACTTTGTGGATGTAAACCCTCGGAGATTTGTAGGTTGGACATAAACCCAACTCTACTTGAGAGGTGGATTCATTCAGGATTCGCTATTGGACAAATTTGTAGATTTGTGAGCAGTTTGGGGTCATTTCCAGCTAGAGTTTGGACCTATTTTTGGAGCTAAATTGCAGATTTGGAGTGCCAGAGAATTTTTATGCATTTTCTACCTTGAGCGACCAAATCTAGGGACTTTTTGGCATCATTTGAAGGTGTTTTCAGAATATTTGGAGCTGTCCCTGATTTTATATGATTTTTCCTCTATTTTGGACGACTAGGGTTTTGGAGGAATTGCAGATTTCAGTTTCAGATTGCAGGTGCAAGGGTTTCGAGGCTACATTCAGCATCTTTTGGACCTATTTTCAGTCTAGGGTTTCAAGGGTTTTGTTGTGACCTTTTCACACATCGCCCCATTCAAGATGGGGACCCCCTAAATTTTGCTCCATTCTGGGCTTTTGGGCTTTGGTTTTCTCTCTCTCTGGTCTTCTGTCCTTCCGGGGATGTCCCGTTGTTTGACCTAAATTGGAAACTTTGTCTAAGTCTGTGAAATTAGGGTTTTTATTCTTTAGACTTGTTTGAGGTCAAATTGAATTGTCAAAGTGAAATCTGAGCTTAATACTATGATCACAACGCTTCAGGCAGAGTCCCACTAAATTTTCATTGAATTCTGACAACTTACTATTTTTAGTAAGTACTCAATTTGGGACCTTTTATCAGGATTTTGGAATTCTAGCTGTTCCATCACATTCAGGGTACTTTCAGGTGCTCACATGCAAAATTTGAGCAGAATTGGACAACTTGCTATTTTTAGCAATTTAGGCTTCAAGAGCCAGTTCAAGGCTCCACATGTATGATATTTCAATGCATGTCTGGAGCATGTTTCTGGGTTTTTCAAGACCTTCGCGATGATATAACATGCAAGCCAAGATGAGGACTTTCAACAATTCAGACTTCAGAGGCTATTTTTAGGCTTTGCATGCAGGATTTATCGATGCATGTCAGGATATTCTTTATGGGTTTTACAAGAGCTTCGCACTGATGTGACATACAAGCAGAGTTGGTCATTTTTCATAAACTTACTATTTTTAGCCAGTGCCCGCATGTGGACCAATTTTTTGGGTTTTTATGGGTTTTTTTAGATCCCTCGAGCAGTTTGACATGCAAACTCATCCGACAGTCGGTTGGTCACTTTTCAAGCACTTGCTATTTTTAGCAAGCACACTCCAGTAGCTCCCCAATGCTCCAATTTCACAAATAGAACAACATGCAACATGAATCAAGTCAAACAAGGGTCGTTTGATGCACATGCAAATCAAATTAGGGTTTCCACTTATATGCCTAAAAATAGGGGGTGAAATACAAAAGTGGTCAAAGAAAAGTACCCCATCAGGATCATCTTTCGGACAACCCACTGGCAAAATTTGAATGAAATATGAATACTTACTATTTTTAGTAATGTCACTTCATGGCTATAAATAGCAGGTCTGTGCTAGAAGCACGTGTGAACATGACACTTAAATCATCAAGATCATGTGAAACAAATTTCAGGTCAAACAGAGCTGCAGAAGTCAGGCAATTTTAGGGTTTGCTAAAAATAGCAGGAGGGCTAAATATAGCAGAGGAGCTCGGGCAACAGGTATAAACAGGGTAGCAAGGCCATGAGGAACGTATCATGCCAACTCTGGGTTCAGAACAGATGAAAAACCATGAAGAGCCATGCATCTCCAAAACTTACTAAAAATAGAGTGGGAGAAGGTAGTTGAGGTGTTGAAATTTCCAAGACCAAATTGGCAGGAGGAAGCATGAAATGCACCCATGAGAAGAGAAAATGGCAAAATAATGTTCTAAGGCATGGCAAATTCCTTCACCCTACCTCAAATGCGCCCAGGGTTGAAATGGTGGCGTAAGAAAATTCTAGATGTGGAAAATGGAAGTAGCATGGGAGAAATATGCTCAAGCTAGATGAAGTTCCTCCACCACATGCGAAATGCGCCCAAGTTTGATAAAAGTTTCTCCTCACACCTTGAAATGCGCTTACAAGGCATGAAGACATGGCAAAAATGTTCTAAGGCATGGCAAATTCCTTCAACCTACCTCAAATGTGCCCAGGGTTGAAGTGGTGGCGTGAGAAAATTCTAAGTGTGGAAAATGGAAGTAGCATGGGAGAAATGCGCCCTCAAGGAACAAGTTCCTCCTCCACATGTCAAATGCGCCCAAGGCTACAAGGAAGGTGTGGTTTGAAAGAGATTTCCTCCTCATACCCCCATATACGCTCAAGGCAGGAGGCCTAGTAAAATGCGCCCAAGCTTAAACAAATTCCTCCTCATAGGGTGAAATGCGCCCAAGGTAAAAGGGCTTGGCTATGAAAAACGCTAAGTGTGAAAAATTCCTTCACACACCCTCAAATGCGCCCAAGATTGAAAGTGGAAGTAGCCTAGGTAAAACACGCCCAAGGAAGAGATGAATACAAGGTAAAGTGTTGGCGGATTTCCTTTTCCACCCCCTAAATGTGCCCTTAAGTGGAAGTTGATACATGGAAATGCGCCCTTGTTTGTGGAGGGAATAATATAAGCTTCTAGGCGTGGAAAATGCTTGAGTGAAGATAAAATGAAATGCGCCCAAGGTAAGTTGATTGAATTAAAAATTTTCTAAGGCATTTTCTAAGGTAAAATGAGAAATACGCCTAGAGGAGATAATATTAAAATTTCCAAGTACAAGATGAAATGCGCCCATGAGCAGGAGGGGAATTTCTTCAAGGAAACAGGGAAAACGCCAAGGCATGAAAAGTGAAGACTGCAGGTGTGGAGTACGTCCAAAATTAAATGGAATAAACCTTAGCAATTTTATTATTTTCAAAAATAATAAAAAAATTAAACTTACCCCTTCGTCTGGACACACATAAAAAATGATTTCTGAAGGGAATTTTTTCTGGGTCTTGGACATTTCCCATTGGGAATGGATTTCTAAATTTTCCACACTTTGCTCAAGATGTTTCAACAAAGATTTTCACCTAGCGCCTGTTTAATGAATTTCCTAGGCAAAATTTAAGTTTTTCTAAGGCAAATAAGAGAAATGTTTTTACAAAAATGCCTTAGCTTGTGATTTGACCTCGGATGTCTGGAATAATTTTGCCAGAGCAAACATGAAATCAAATGCCTTGGCCAGTTGAGATAATTTTTTGAGGAATACTTGATTTAATATTTTAAATCTCAAAATGCAAACATGATGAAGCACGCCTGTGTAGGAGTGATGAAATTTTCAAAGTTCTAGAAGTTAAATATTTCGATGCTTCAAGTGACAAGTGTTGCGACTGGCAGAGGAGGGAAAACAAAAATTCAAATGTTTGCTAAGATTAGCCTCTTCCAGAATTTGACTTGGCTATAAGAATTCAAGTTCTTTTCTTCTCCTTCATCAGTTGCTAAGTGTGAACTTGAGAGGAAATATTTCTAAGTGCTGGAAGTGCGAACTTGAGAGGAATATTTCTAAGTGTTGGATGTGAGTTGCTGCAAGTAATTATTTCTAAGTGCTGGAGGTTGTGTTCCTGTAAGCAGAAATTTCTAAGTGTTGAAGTGAGAAAGGCGTTGAGGTTTGAAGTTAGAAATTTTCAAATGCTGAAACCTCTTCTTTTTCAGAGCTCGGCTGGCACTTTCAAAGTGATATTATTTTCTGAATCTTATTTTCTAATGACTGCTTTTTATTTCTGCAAGATGGCTGAAGCAAGTAGAAGAGCTGCTGGAAGGGGAAATCATGCTGATTCCAGCAGGGCAAGTGCATCAAGGCAGGCTGTAATAAAGAAATTGAGCAAGTCTTTCCTGCCAGAGTCAAAGTTTTCTTCGAAGCTGGGCAAGTTAAGTGACACAAACATTGGCTCCTTCAACTTGGAGACTTTCAAAAGACGAATGCTGGGAATTGGAAGTCATCACCCGTCAGTCATCTCACACAACATTGTTAGAAGTGGACTTTATGCAACTGCTGGTTTTCCACCAGCAATCCGGTGCCCAGAGCTGATTATGGAATGTGCAAATTGCTACAACACGGAGCAAAGAACTATCATCTCACCTAATGGCAAGTTGTTGGCCAATCTTATGCCTGAAGCAATTGGGGAGGCATTTGGAATTCCAGCCTATGAAAAGATGATTTACAAAACAAGAAAGAGGGCTGAGAAAATGTATTCATCCACGTTTGATCGATGTGCTGACATGATAAACTCTAGGTGGATGAACAAGCCCAAGCCAACTCGCACAAAGTTGCCGAAGCAAATAATCTCGGAAGACTTAAAGAAGGAGTTTTGTGACTCGATCATGATGCTTAGCCGAGTTGGAGGGTGCCCCCAAGTGTTCATCTTTGAACCTTGGATGTTCTACTATATCAACCTTGTGCTAGAAGGCAAAGAACACGTTGACTGGGTGTTGATGATCAGTGACAATTTGCATGAGCAACTTAGAAGTCTAAGGAGAACGAAAACATTTTATATGAGCTCATATATTGTCTACATGCTGGCCCGAATGACAAAATATAGGCGGATATCATACAAGGAGCCGATTGGGTGTGGCTCTCAACAATTCAAGATTCATGAGGCTTGTCCGCAGTTGCATTTTACAAGCACCTCAAATTACAAGAGAGCCAATGATGCCTTCACGATGCATATAACGAGGACGCTGCAGCAAAGGACTCATCACAAAATATCTAAAGAGACGCAAGAGCTGATTGAAAAATACGGATGTTGGTTTATCCAATTTCCGAAGTTTACTTACATTAGGCTGTGTTGTGACCTATTTCACACATAGCCCCATTGCAAATGGGGACCCCCAAGTTTTTGGTTTCGCCTTCTGCGTTGCCAGTTTGGAGTTCTGAATTTGAGTATATTTTTGAGAGTCAATCCGGCCAAGTTAAGAGTTTGAACCCGTTTGTGTGCCTAAACGTCATGGAAGGGCTCGGAAGGTCCGGAAGACAAGGATCGCCTGTGCTTTTGGTCATTTATGACACTTCCTATTTTTTAGGGATTCTGCTTTTTTGCTTTTTGCTTTTTTTAATTTTGGCATTTTTAGGCCATTCTGGAGTTCCTATTTTTTAGGGATGCTTTTTGCTTTTTTCTATTTTTAGAAAGTGTCTATTTTTGGAAAGCTTCTATTTTGGGAAAAGTTTCTATTCTGAGGTCCCACTGAGCATGAAGTCAACACGCCTCCAGAAATCAACATGTAAATCAAGGTAAATGGTAAAAATGGCAAAAATGGTTAAGTCTTATGAGGTGCGCCCATGAAGGAATGGCTGAAGGAGGCATCAAGTCCGCCAAGCCAAAGGAAAGCACTGGCAAGCCAAGGTTGAAGTCCGCCATAGGCAAAGCAAGACTCCAAGTCCGCCATGGAATGAGGAAGGGTCAAGTCCGCCCATGGCTTGAGAAAGGGTGAAGTTCGCCCTAGGAAGGAAAAGGTTGAAGTCTGCCTTAGAAGAAAATGGAAGGAAAGAAGCCAAGTCCGCCATGTCTTGAGAGGGGTTGAAGTCCGCCCTTGGAAGGAAGGATGGATGGCTTGGTGGAGTATGAAGTCCGCCCTTGGCAAGACAAGCACAAAGTCCGCCCCTGGACAAATAGAATGCCAAGTCCGCCCAAGACAAGGAAGCCTCCAAGTCCGCCATTGGAGAGGAAACCTTCAAGTCCGTCCAAGCCAAATGAATGGCGAGACCAGACATGAAGTCCACCCTTGGACAAGTCAAGTGCAAAATGCGCCTATGGCAGGAAGAGTATGAAGTCCGCCCAATTTTCAAGAGGAAATTTTTCTAAGGCATGAAAAAAATAAAATATGCCTAGAGAGAGAAGATATTAAGCTAGCACGAAATTCATTCCTCGGCATGACGGAATGGAATTCTTTGGCACAAAATGAAGAATGTTTGGTGAGGCAAACATGAAGTCCACCCAACTCGGCATGAATAAAAATTGCAAAATGGCAGAGAAATCTCTAAGTTCGCCCAACCCAGAAGGAGAGAGAAAATGAAGTTTTTGGCTAAGTATGAACGTCCAAAGAGGCCAGAAGTCCCCCTGAAGAGTTGAAAATTGGCAGACGAGTTATTAAGCACATTTTGGCTAGGCAAATGATTGGAGAATTAAATAATTTGCCATGGACAGACAAATTTGGCCAAGTATCAATTTTAAACGGGTTGGAATATTTAATATTTAATATTTTTAATTATTTCCCGACACTTAGGGAATTTTAATTAAAATATTCGAAGTCTGGAGAAAACGAGAGATCACTTGGGAGAATGATTATTTCGCCTTAGGTAGAATTAAATTTGCCATGATTCAAGGATTAAACGTGTTGGAAAATCATTTTTAATGATTAATTTAATATTTTTCAACACTTGGGCAAATTTTAAAAGAAATTTGAAGATCTCGGACAGCGGTGGCGCCTAGGGTAAAAATTGGAAACTTGCCTCAACGATTTTGAAAAGAATTAGAAACTTGCCAATTGAGGAAGAAAAATGTTTCTAAAAATTGAGAGAACTAAAAGAAAAGAAAGCAGTTGCCATAGAAAATCGCACTTCTCAACCATAAAATGAGTTTTAGCAATTCATTTTTCACAAATTCGACTGAGAAGAAATTTGTTCTCTCAAATCTGCAAGAAGTAATTTTTGGAGAGGAAAATACCGAGGGTAATGTTATTATTCTTCAGTGGAGGAAGTAATTTTATGCCAGGAAGTGATTTTTAGAAAGAAATAAATTATTTCTTTGCTGAAAGTCACACTTCTCAATAGATTGGCGCACTTCTGTGATCACATTTTCAGAAATTTTATTTCATTTGCAGCCAGAGGACAACCTCAGAGGTTTAGAAATTCATTGGCAACACTTTTCTACTCTTTTCTAACTTCTACATTCATTCTGGCACGAGATTTATTTAATGCTTGCCGAACTTATTTACTTTCAGCTTGCTTTTTCACAGAAATTTTATTTTAAACAAGTTGAAAGTACGATTTTATCAAATAAACATCTCGGAATAAATTAATTTTTAAAAGGTCTCGTATTAATGTTAAGTATTTTATACTTGCAGGTGGATGACCAACCAGGGAGAGTCGTCCAGATAAGCATTCATGAAGTTCGCCAACAAGGGGTCACAGCCGGAGTCCAAGATAAAGTCAAAATGGAAGAATATTATGGACACCAACCTTGGGCACATCAACCTCAAGGAATTCAAGCAAAGGATGTACGGGCACGACGGATTCCTATCGACACGTATCGCTAGAAGAATGATGAGAAACGGGATTGTTTAGGTTGCCGGATTCCCACCTGCGATTGAGTGTGCTGAGTTGATGGTAGAATGTGCCCTCCACTATGACGCTGAAGAAAGGTGGATTGTTGCATCCGATGGGAGGATACTGGCTCATCTAGGAGAGTTGGCCATACAGGAAACTTTTGGCATCCCCACATATCCCAAGACCGTTTACAAAACTAAGGAGGATGCAAAGAGACTGTATGATAAAAAACTTGACCTCTGTGCTGCCAACATTAATAAGTCATGGCTGGACAAACCGAGAGCGTCAGCCAAAAAGATGCCGAAGAAGCTATTGCGCATAGATTCAAGGAAGATTACGGGGATATTATTGTCCTAAACAGGATAGTTGGCAACCCTTTAGGAGCACCTTTCGAGACTTGGATGTATTATTTTATTAAGGACATCACGGAGGGCGTAAAAATATTCAACTGGTCGCGCATGATAAGCAACAGTCTCCATGAGCAGCTGGTCAACCTAGAGAAGACCAAAACATTCTATATGAGCTCCTACATCATCTATATGTTGGCTAGGACGTACAGCTATGCAGGCTTGATCTGTAAAGGCATAGTTGGCAACGAGGAAAATGAGCTAAAGTCTTACGACTGCTATCCACAGCTGCAGTTGAGTGAGAAGTACCACTTCAGACGAGCACACGATGCCTTCCTCATGTACATAACGAGGATACTTCAGGGAGGGACACACCAATGACTAACTCATGAAGCCAAAAGTCTGATAGGCAAATACGGATCTTGGTTCACCCAGTATCCGAGGTATACATATATCAGAATCCAAGGATTCACTGGGAATCCATACCGATTGCCTATCTTTCTTACAAACAAGATGATCCTACTTGAAGTGCTGTGATAGTTGGAGGAATACCAAAGCTTCCAAAGGACAAAGCAGAAGGTGGTAGTCACCTTTCCCTTCTTTATAAGGAACATGTTGGAGACATGTCCATCGGCACAAGCAGCTGAGAGCGCTAGGCTTGAAATACAACATTACCCCTTTGCCACTTATCCGTTTAGGGACCACTTCGACCCATATCATCACATTAAGACTGTGGATGGGAGGAGATATAGGCACAGGGTCGAATTAGAGGACTTCTGGGCAGACGCTGTAGATGAGTTCGAAGTCAGACGAAGAATGTGGTCCAGACTGCCTATTAGCTTGATCAAGACGACCGAGCTTTGTCGAGTTCCTGATCAATTGGAGGATGATGGAAAGCAAGTACAACCGTACCTTGATGAGAGCTTGCCCCTGCCTATAGTCAGAAGGTCAGAACCCGAACATGCCGACCTGAACACCTTGATGAGACCAATCGTCAAGTACACACAATGGTGGGTTGACCAACAAATCCAGGAACTGAGGCGGATGAAGGTGACGCTGACCTATGACAGGTTGAGCGAGGTGGAATCCTACTCTTCGAATGCAGAGGCATCGCAGGGCGTAGACATGATAGAAGCCACTACTTCCAGGAAAAGGAAGGAGATAGTTGTAGGCAAGGAGCCGGTTCAGAAACAAAAAAGGGTAGAGCCTTCACGCTTTGCCGCATCTAGAAACATCGAGGAGATTCTGGCTACCGTTGATGCTTCATTGGCTGACATTAGGGATCCTTCTCCGATTGCCGAGGACAATGTGGAGCCTCAATTGGATGATGATGAATCGCCGTCTCCTACAGGCACATAAATATTGGAGTTTGATGATGATATAGGCGCCCAAAATGATGACTTTCAGGAAGGAATGATTTCAGCCCTTCGAGGAATTTTGGACGCTCCTGACAGAGAAGGTATGCCGGAAGAAGATGGTGTGGAATGGCTCACAATCTCGGATTGGCTAAAGGAAAGCATGAAAATACAGGTGTTAGTGAAAGAATAGGAAAAGGATGATACTGTGGACTTCTTGGCCAGACTTACACAAACTTCAGTCAAGAAGTCGGCTAAGAAGTTCTCAATCATACAGAGGGACGAGGCCGGCAACTGAACTGTACAGATTGCAGTGCTGACAGTGGACAAAACATAGGAAGACATAGCCCCACATGAGTACGTTGTCACCACCATCGACTTAGGTCCAACCACAAAGGGCCAGGAAGTTGAAGATTTGGACAATTCAGTGTCCATTATCAAGTTGAGGTTGGCGAAGGAGGTGGCAAAGAGGAAAGAGTGCCAGCTGGAGATTGAGCGCTTGAAAGAGTACATCCAGCATCTGATCAAGCCACGTGATCAGGATAACACGGCGGCTCCCCTTCTCCCAAACTCTTCACAAGAGACAATGAAGGATATAGAAGAAGACAGGGTCACGGCAAGAGAGGCTAGAGAGTGGATGGCAGTCAAGGGCACAGAAGCCGATGCATTCATGGAGAAGTTGACCTTGGTCTATGGTCAGTGGTCAGGCCACTTCATTACTTTCTAGATTGGCCGCCTTGGCAGAATTGTGGAATGGCCTTTCGGATGTACATGAAAGAATAATTCCTTGCCTTAGGACTCTGAAAGGGGTTCCAAAGCAGGAATTGATAGATGGAGGCATCAGTGCAGCAGGAGTAGCTTACAATTTCCACACCTGATATTGGGCTTTGACGGCACGAGGAGAGGTCTTGGAAAGAGTAAAGGCTGATGGGCTCAAAGCGGAAGAGCAGATTAGAGAAGTACAGGCCAAGGTCTTCAACATGGTTGCCGACATCCTGGACAAGGAGGTCATATGAGAGAACGACTTGCATCTGGAGGCTTTAAAGGGCAAGGTACAGGAAAACTTCTTTGCTATCACTGGGCCTATTTTGAAGCAGAACTGGGCCAAATTGTCGAACATCCTAGACATCCAGGAATCTTTTGTGAAGGCTAAGCCAGAATGGAAGGACATCTTTGTCAAATGTGCCGAAAGTGTGGATGGATTCGAGTTCAGGATCGGAATGCTTCCACAGGTCACCATGGAAGAAGTTGCCTCAATCGTGTCTAGATTCATTGAACACACGGCAACGTGGGAGGATAGGGATGGAATTCCTTGAAAATAGCTCCAGGCGCCAACTCACCTTGTCAACTCTTAGTTCACTGATGTTGTTTTGGGAAACCCTAATTAGGGTTTATTTGTTTCAATCTTGGCCGTTGGCTCATTTTAATCTAAGCCATTTATTCATTTTTGGGAACTCTATATAAACTTGCATGCTCTCATTTTCAATTTTTGAAGTGAGTAATATGGAACTGTTCCGTTAGACAATTTCCGTTAATAAAAGCTCTTATGCATGATTTGCTTTGAATCACTTTTATTTTCAAGTGGTGTGCAAGGTTACATATCTCCTTCAACACTTAGACTAGAATTAGAGTAGAATTTTATTTGAGTGTTTGTTAAATGAATGATAGATCTAATAGTGGTGATTGGTGAAATCTAGCTCATACTTTCTTCGGATAGATGATTTGTATCCAATGCGTAAAGTTAGCCTGAGCTTTAAATTGTGGATGCTTAACTTCAGTCTTATTCTGGACATGAAAATCATAATCACACTTGTTGACGTGCTTTTTATGACGACATCAACACAAAATAAAAATGCCCAATGGTCATTCTATTCTCTCTTGATCAAAGTATCCCGCATGCTAAGATTGTGTGAAAGTTCATGCATTCAACTCCAAGGTTCCTTTAATGCAAATAGACTCAGTTGGCTAATGTGAATATGCTGGGTATTCAAGGGTACTTACGTAGTTGTTCGACTTTGTGAAGCAATTAAGACATGAATGATTTGACAATATTGCTCTGACTCCTTAAATTAACCGGGAAATACTGAATTAAAAAGGGATAGGGATAGGAATTCTACTAATCTACTTCTAAAGGGTGGAGGACGAGGATCGACTTAAACAATCTTCAAACCAGACTTTGCTTCGTCTCCTTTCGGACAACTCCGACAAAGTTGGTGCAATCTTCAAAGGATGAGAAAGGTGTTCAAATTATGACACAACATGTTTGTACCATCACTACGATGCATACGGGCACATGAGCCACAATTGAAGTTAAGTGCCAATACTCCAGTTGACCACGCAAGGCGAACTTACCATCAGTAAGCCCGCTAGTGGTATGGATGAAAGAAGATATGCTCAAATCACAGCGCCACACTCCACAATTAACGACTACTTGCATGAATTGAAAGTCTATTTTACTCTATCTACTTGAATTGGAAAGACGAACAAGCCTTGCTAGCTACTCACAATAGAAGATAGAACCACCAAACAATGATAAATCTTTATATTATGAGAGTGTTCACAACAACTTCTTACAAAGTCCTCAATGGGAAAACTTCCTTTCCTCCTCAATCTAAACTAACTTCTAAGCTAAATGCTATATGCCTTCTATTCTCTAGCTCAACTCTATCTCTGATTCAATTCTAGTTTTAATCTAATAGATTACAAATGAGGGGGGATGCCCCTTTTATAGTTAGCCCATTTCAATGCACGGTTCGGATTTAATTACAATAAAGGGCTCAGATCGAGCCACCTATGCCCTAATTAGGGTTTCTGCCCTAAAAACTGCCATTGAGGGGAGTGGGGCAATAAATGCACAGAATATTCTCCACTCCCCTGCAGGAACCATAATGAGCAATAAATGCCCACTATCTTCTTCTAGAAGATCCTCATCAAGCAGCGCGTTCCCATTGTCCTGTTCTCGAACTGCAAACTCGATTAGCCGGGCCAATACCGCCTCAACCTCTTCAATTGAAATTGGTGGAATATGGATGAGCTGAAATTCCAAGACCGCTACCGTTTGACCGTAACGAGTGTAAGACTTCTTCCATGCCACCAAGGCGTCTTGGGTATTTTTGGATTATACTAGAGAAAGTGGAGACATTCTCAAAGTCATCCAGGACAAGCGACCTCGCAGTTGAGAAGAATGGAGCCAGTCTGTCTTTCAAGCCATCAGCAGTTATTTCCTCTGGGGTCAACTTTCTAGCAAATATGGCTTCTAATGTATTAAAGACTCCCTCCAAGATGTTACCCATTGCTTTCCTCATTCTGGCTGAATCTGCCCTTGCTGCATCATGAAATCCACGGCCTGTGACCACCGAGGAGTACCAACTAGTGAAATCATACCTGTCACCATCCTGAATCACACCTCCATCCACCAGGGTTTCTAGAGGTATATGTATCAAAGCCCCCAAATGAAGTACAGTCTTCGTCCGATAGATGCGGGTATCGCCCCAGGCCTGATCCACCATGTCAATCCGTGCCAAAATACTTGAGGCCTGCCGATAAGCATTGGCGAGGTCCTCCATGAATTTCCTTGTCTCAGTACGAACATGGCTAACCCACTTGTCCGCTTCCGTTTCCATCTTCTTTAAATCCTATAAGCCAACAATTGACTCCCTCGGAAGCTCTGGTGGGCGTTCTACTGTTGGGTTTGCTGGTTCACCTAGACGTGCTAGACTCTGCACATATCCTATCAAGGTTTTGTGCTCCTTCTTCAATTTCTTATACTTCCCCTCCGTGCGGAGCAACTGATCCTTCAATGCCTGATAGGAGTTATCGAACTCCTCAACAATTTGGGCTCCTGTAGGATGAACCAACTCTACCGTGGTGATCACGTAATTTTTAGGCCTCTCCTCAGCTCGATTGTATTCCTCTCTCGGAACAGCCACCTGAAGCGTGCGAGAGCCTGACTCATCAGTCGAGATCTTTGAAAACTTCCTGGCCCTCTTCTTTTCTAGTGGCGCACTGATCCTCCTGAGGAACTCCTCCATCTCGATGGCTGGATCCGTATCATCCTCGAGTTCTCTTCTCATTCTGTCCGAAAGCCAATCCGGCACCGTCTGCTGCGGATTGCAAATGACAAGGGGCTGCTCCTCCGTTGCCTCCACCTCGTGCACTTCTTCTCTTCTTGCACTGCTCTGCTCGGGCTCATCATCTTCCACGAGCTGCGTATCTCCTGACCCTTGGGTCCCCTGTTCTGTGTTTTCCTCTTCCTCCAATGTCATGTCCAACATCTGTTGGAAACAAGTGTCAGCCACTGTTTCCTCTTCTTCCTCTTGTCAGCCAGCCCTGGATGTACTGACGCCTATACTATCTGATTCTCGGATGTTGGGTTGATCTACCTCCTCAAGCTCCCGCTCTTCACCCAATCCTACCCTCTGATCAGCAAATAATGAAATCACTCTCAAACTCGAAGACAAAGTTTGTGAGTGCATAGGTGATGCTTGTTCCATCCTCAACGGTATTGGCTGGGTTGGTACTTCTACTTGTGCTTCCGGTGTTTGAGCAACTTGTTTTCCCCTTCTCACCGATAGCGGCCTTGGGTCACCCATCAAGCTATAAGTAAGGGCGATCGATCTGCTCTTAAGTCTGCATGCATGTCTATCGACCCAAGCTCTTGTGAAAGTCAACACCGGAATAGAGAGCGTGTCCAAGTCCATGACTTCTGGCTCAGACCAATCAGGTGGTGGGACTGGAGTATCCTTGACTGAACCATAGTCGGGCTGTATAACGTTGACATCCTCTTCCACCTGGTCGGGAACTAGGATGATCTCACATTCCCTGATCAATTTGAGGAGAAGCCTAGAAAACATCCTTTTCCTTATTTCAACCTCATCAACAGCATTTGCCCAAAAGTCCTCAATGTGGGCCTTGTGTCGGTACTCGACATTCTGTATCATTCGGATGTTTCTGTAAGGATCGAAATCCTGTCTACCTGTGTGATACGATAGATGATAGAATTGCAGCTCATCCTCTGCCTCTCGAGCTGCCTGCAAGGAGGGACACACCTCAGTGGAATTTCCCATGGCAATAGAAAAGTCAAGTCCACCCCCTTCTTTTTTTGAATCTTATCATAGGCGATCAATTGCCTAGATATTTCTAGCATTATAATGTGATCGGTGGGGTACCTCGGTAGCCGGTATGGATACGAAGTGAACCCCTGCAGCCTAATGTAAGTGAATTTCGGAAATTGGATGAGCCAATATCCATATTCTTCGATCAATGCTTGTGCCTCTTTGGATATTCTTTGCTGCGTTCTCCGCTGAAGGGTCCTTGTGATGTGCATTGTGAATGCATCATTAGCCCGTTTGTAACTGGCAGGGTTAGTTAGATGCAACTATGTGCAGGCCTCATGGATTTTGAACTGATCAGGTGCACAGCCTATTGGCTCCTTGTATGTAATCCCTCGGTACTTGGTCATTCTTGCCAGCATATATATCAGATACGAGCTCATGTAAAAGGTTTTCGTCCCCCTCAAGCTCCTGAACTGTTCATCTATGTTATCACTGATCATTCTTGCCCAGTCAACACACTCCTTTCCCTCCAAGATGATCTCGATGAAGTAGAACATCCAAGGCTTGAAGAAGTAGGCTTGTGTGCTCCCATTTATTCGGCTCAACATCATCATCAAGTCGCAGTATTCCTGTTTCACATCTTCGGCAATTATCTGCTTCGGGAGTCTAGTGCGAGGTGGCTTTGGCTTTTGCATCCAGACTCTGTTGATGACCGCAGCAACCCTCTCGAAGGAGGTGGAGTACATCTTATCCGCCCTCTCCTTTGATCTGTATAGCATCTTTTCGGTAGTAGGAATCCCAAATGCCTCTTCGATGGCATCTGGCGTGAAGTTGGCAAGCAATTTGCCATCCGGCGAGACAATGGTTCTACGCTCCGGCTTGTAGTAGTTCGCACACTCCATAATTAGCTCCGGGCACTGAATTGCTGGTGGAAAACCAGCGGCTGTATAGATACCACTCTTCATGATGTTATGTGCCGTGACTAATGGTTGATGGCCTCCCAGTCCGTACATCCTAGACTTGAGTGCATTTAGATTAAACGACCCGAGGTTGGTGTCACTTAATCCTGCCAACTTTGAAACAATTGCCGGTTTTGGGAGAAATGACTTGGCGAGCCTTTTGATCATTGCCTGCCGGGATGACCTAGCCCTGGCCGTTTCAGTGTTTGCAGCTCTGCCTGCGGCTCTGCTTGTTCCTGCAACATCCTTTGCTCCAGCCATCTGCAAGAATAAGATAGAATAATAATAAGCTAGTTTGCAGATTTTTAATAAAATAAAATAGCCTTCAAGACGGCTGCGGATGTGGAGTTAGTTTTTGAAAATAAAATTCTTCAGCATAATTATCTAACTCCAAACCTCAAACTGTATAAAAACTCTGAGCTTATAAAGAAACTTCCAGCAACTGCACTCTGACTGGCGAAGAAAATTACAGCAAACCAACAACTTTCAGTAATGTGGCTATTTTCCCAGCACAAAATAAATTAAACTCCCTTGACCACACTTCGTTGACTTTGGCAATTTTAGAAGAAATAAAGAGATTGCTGCAATATGAAATTTCAAATTTCTTCTCAACTCTAACAGCAATCAACTTCCTCAGCACTTCGACTTTCAGCAGTTTTGAAAATAAAGATCTCCAGAGAAAAATAAATCTCCAGCAACTCCGGAAATCTGCAGCAACTCCAACAACATGGAAATAAAGTTTCAGCTCTCCAACATACAATTTCGAAAATTGCAGCAACACACCTTCAACCTTTCGGAAAGAAAACTCTCAGCAACTTGGAAATAAAATCCCTCCAGTAACTTCGACTTTCAAAGTAAAACTCAAACTCACTCTCAGCAACTTAAAAAAAAAATTTCAATCTCTCACAAAATTCCTCACTTCAGCAATTCCAAGCTCTTCGAAACGTGTGAAGAAATGAAAGAAATGAAGTTGCTTAAATAACTCTTCGTGAAGAATCCTGCTGAGTAGTGCTGGGGTTATTTTTGGCACCCTCATCAATTCACCACTCTCTCCGTTTAGCATCTTCCATTTTAAGCGCAATAGTGGGCTAGTCGTCAGCCAGTCATTATGGCAGTTGCCATTAATGAGGATTCTTTCCTTGTAAAAATTCAAATTTTTCCTGTATTCTGCCAGTTAACTCTTGGTGATTTAAACAACTCGTGAGAAAATCACTTGACTTGATTGAAAATTCCATTTTCAAATCCTCGCAGTGTTTAATTAAATTCAACTCGAAAAATTCGTGGGAGTTGTAAATTTATTTCCAATCTGTTAAAATGTCTGTCATTTAAATCCCCAATTTCATAAAATTTGCCTTAGACATTTTAAATTTTCTCTCTTTAAAATATTCAACTCCGGGCGATTTAAAATCACTTGCCTGCTCGAAATAATTCATCCTTTGAGATTTAATTTCCGTTAGGAAAATAATCTAGGCAAAACGAATTTCCTCTGAAAATATTAAAATTTCCCTTAAGAAATTAATTTTAAAATTTCCCGACCCATGGGTGCCTTTTAAACGGGTTCATTTAATTTTCCACTTAGAAAATATTTCATCAAGTTGTTCACCCCGTTTAAATGTCTCTGGAAAATTTTCATATTCACCCACTCTTTCCGTTTATTCAATTTTTTAAATTCTCATGCCTTAGGAATTTCTCCACTTCACACACTTAGTAGAAAATTTAAATTCTCAGCCCCCTTAGGCGTATATTTCTTTCTGGTGGAATATTTATTTCACCTAGAAAAACATTCTTCACTTTACACCTCTGGCGCACCTAACCCTTTGGCGTTTTATTTTCCATGACTTAAAATTTTCTTCCAAGTCTTCATTTCATGGGCACAAAAGGGAGGGTGGGCTTTCATTTGTAATGCCTTAGCATTTTCTTCTCTTTTTTTTTTTTGTGCTAACTCCTTCATGGTGGGCGCATTTAGACATGTCCACTTTTATTTTCCACGCCTTAAGAGTATTTTGAAACTTCATTGACTTCTTCAAGGGCGCATTCTCACCTTAGCATTTTCGTTTTTTTAACACTTAGAAACTTTTTCTAAGTCTTCACTCCTTGAGGTGGGCGCATTTAGGGTGGCAAGCTTTCATGTAAGGGCACATTTTGATGGGCTTATTTCCATCTTTGCCTTAGGCGTTTCATCAATCATTACCTTCCTTTTACCTTGAGGGCGCAAATAGACATGGCTACTTCTGTTTCCAACGCCTTAGCATTTTTTTGTTTTTCACGCCTTAGACTTTTTCAGCAAACTCCTAACTCTTCTTGGGCGCAAACACTACCTCAAGCTTTCACTTTTTTTCCTTAGGTGGTTTTGATAAATTCATCTTGGCTGGGCGCACTTAGGGTGGCAAGCTTTTGTTTGAGGGTGCATTTCAATGTCCCTACTTCCACTTCATGCCTTAGGCGCTTTTAGACTTCCTTTCCCTTTCTTGGAGGTGGGCGCATTTTGCCTAGGAAGCTTTCACTTTATGCCTTAGGCATTTTTAGGCCTCCAATAATCTTGGGCGCATTTCCTTAGTGAAGCTTTGATCTTTATCATGGGTGCATTTGAGAGGTGAGACCTTGATTCTCTATCATGGGCGCATTTCACTAGGGGAACTTCCATCTTATGCCTTAGGCGTTTTACTAATCACCACCTTCCTTGGGCGCAAATAGCATGGTGGGCTTCAAGATGAGGGCGCAAATAGAGGTGGCTACTTTCATTTCAATGCCTTGGAAGATTTTCAAGAGGTCTCCATGGTGGGCGCATTTCAAGGGTGGCTCTTTCAAGTGAAGGTGCATTTGGCATGTGTGACTTCCAATTTCACACTTAGAATATTTTAAGCTATCAATCTTGAGGTGGGCACATTTTCACACATGAGCTTTCATTTCCCATACTTAGAATATTTTAAGTCTTCATCACCTTGACTGGGGTGTATTTTCACTAGGCAACTTTCATTTTCCAGACTTATAAAAAATTTTCATACCTCTGCCTGCCTTCGTCTTCACCGTCTATTTTGGGCAAGTCAGGCTATTTTTAGAAAGTCCCTTGATTTTTGACCCTTATAGCTCCGTTTTGCCTGAAAATTTCACCATATGATACTCTTTGCCTTGTGAACCCGTTCTGCCAGTCCTCTGCCCTGACCTGCTATTTATAGCCACCTGCTATTTATAGTAAGTTTCAAAGTTGCCTGTCTTTAGTAGCTCTATTTGACCTGAAACTTGCTATGCCCGATCCTGATAACTTGAGTGTCGTGTTCATGCCAACCTCGGGTGCATACCTGCTATTTATAGCCGTGCCCTGACTTACTAAAAATAGTAAGTTCTCCGATTACGTTCAAATTTCGCCAGCAGGTACCTTGAAGTATGCTGATGTCGGTGGGGTGCTTTTTTCTGGCCATTTCTGGATTTTACCCCCTATAAAAGTGGAAACCCTAATTTGACTTGCATGTATCCCGAACGTTCTCCGTTTGACTTTGTTTCTTCTGCATGTCACTATGTACGCTGAACTGAAGTGTTGGGTGGCCGGGGTGAAACTGCTATTAATAGAAACTGCCTAACAAGTGACTCATCCACTGCCGGATGGTTTTGCATGTTATATTGCCTGTGGGGTCTCAAAAAACCCAGAAAAACCCAGAAAACTGGTCTGCATGCATGCCCTGGCTAAAAATAGTAAGTCCTCAAAATTTGATCTTCTCCGCTTGCATGTCACACTGTTGCGTAGCTCTTGAAAAACCCAGAAGGAATACCCGGACATGCGTTAGAGAACTTTGCATGCAAACCCTAAAAATAGCCTCTGAAGGCTGAACTCTGAAAGTGGTCGTCTCGGTTTGCATGTTATATCGCTGCGAAGGTTTCGAGAAACCTAGAAGTAATCTCTGGACATGTAATGAAGAATCATATGTTTGACCCCTGAAAATGGCTCCTAAAGCCTGAACTACTAAAAATAGCAAGTTGTTTGATCTGGCTCAAAATTTACGTGCAAGCAGCTTGATGTGTTCTGAATGTGTCGAAGTTGACAGAATTCCAAAATCCTGTTGAAACAGTCCCCGATTGAGTACTTACTATAAATAGTAAGTTGTCAGAATTCGATAAAAATTCAGTGAGACTCTGCTGGAAGCCTTGTGACTGCTGTACTAAGCTCAGACTTCAATTTGATAACCTGGTTTGACCTTAAATAAGCCTGAAGGATGAAAACCCTAATTACACAGACTTAACCAATACTTCAACTTGGGTCAAACGACAGGACATCCCCGGAAGGACCAGAGATAGAGAGAGAGACGCACTAACCAAAACCAAATGACCAGAATGGAGCAAAAATTAGGGGGTCCCCATCTGAATGGGGTGATGTGTGAAAAAGGTCACAACAACACCCCTAGAAGATTGCACCCACTTTGCGTAGTTGTCCCAAGGAGGCAAAACAAAGTGTGGTTCCTTGTTTCACCCAATCATTGCCATCTCTTGATTTCTTAGGAGTAGTTTAGACTTCTAAACCCTTATCTTTTTTAAATTTTTTTGGAAATCCTGAAATTGAGAAAACCCAAAAAGAAAGAGCCTTCAATGTCAAAACCGTCTAAGTCCTTAGCTTGCAAATAAATTCTAACGTAAGTCCCCTTGTGATTACTAGCAAATCACAACGCCCACTGATCTTAGCCACACATCAAGACCTGACAAAAGAAACCTTGGAATCACCATATGATCTTCTTGCAATCTTAGCATATGCGATGATTTTTCAAGAGAGGATAGAGTGTCTTTGGGCATTTTATTTTGTGTTCGGTCTGTATTAAAACGCACACCAACAGGCTGCAGGGGTTTTCTTCTTACCCATACAGATTGCCCCGATATCCCACGAACAGGATTGTGATGCTAGAGATATCTAGGCAACTCATTGCCTACGATAAGATCGAGAAGAAAAAGAAGGGTGGACTTGAATTCCCTATCACCATGGGGAATTTGGATGAAGTTTGTCTGTCATTACAGGCAACTAGGGAAGCAGAGAATGAGCTTCAATTCTTCCACCTCTCTTATCATACCAGCAGACAGTATTATGATCCTGAAAGAAATATCAGATGGATATTGTTCGAGGAATTCAGGCATAAGGCACAAATTGAGGACTTCTGGGCAAGTGCAGTGGATGAGGTTGAAGTTAGGAAAAGGATGTTTTCGAGAATAACACTGGACATGATCAGAGAATGTGAGATTGCTCTGGTGCTAGACCAAGTGGAAGAAGATACAAATGTCATACAAGCTGATTATGAAACAGTAAGGAATACGCCACTCCTGCTTCCAGATTGGTCAGAGCTAGAAATTACAGATTTGGATACGCTATGCATTCTAGTCTTGACATTCACACGGAGTTGGGTGGAGAGGCGTGTGATCCGGCTTAAGGGCAGGTCAATTCCCCTTACTTACAATTCAATGGGAGATCATAGATCACCAGCTGCTAGGCAAAGGAGGCAGGTTGCTCAAGCTCCAGAGCCACAAGGAAAAGAGCCAGTCCAACCTGAGCCTCAAGGAGTTGAGGAGGCATCACATACGCCATCAGGGGCACATTCTCCGAGCATGCAGGAGGTTTCACTGTTTGCTGATCAATGAGAAAAATTGAATGAAGAACAAAGGATACAAGAGACAAATCAGCCACCTTGTAGGGAGTCAGTGGGCCAGAGCATCAATATGCCTAGAGAGGAAAATCAACAAGAGGTGGAGGAAGAAACGACCACTGATACTCATATTCAGCACGAGATTGAGGCAGCTCTCGAGGATGATACCACCACAGGGCAGGAGGCCCAAAGCTCAGGAGATACCAAGCCTATAGAGATTGATGGGCCTCGTCAGGATGAAGGCATAAAAGAAGTTCGTGAAGTAGAAGCCAGGAATGAATAGCCCTTCATTATGTCTAACTTGCAGCAGGAAGTGCCAAAATGGTTAAGGGACAGGATGAGACGTGATCCTGTTGAAGAAACTGATCCAGCAGTTGAGATGGAGGAGTTCTT
Source organism: Sequoiadendron giganteum (assembly GCA_007115665.2). NCBI lineage: Eukaryota > Viridiplantae > Streptophyta > Pinopsida > Cupressales > Cupressaceae > Sequoiadendron > Sequoiadendron giganteum. The sequence continues at coordinate 773,888,290 of CM021102.1, forward strand.
AAGTAGGATCAGTGCACCTCCAACGAAGAAGAAGGCCAAAAAGTTTTCTAAGATTTCAACTGATGAGGATGGCTCTCGTACGCTTCATGTGGCTGTACCTAGGATGGAATGTGATCAAGATGAAGCTGTTCCAGAAAACTATGTGATCACTACTATGGAGCTTGGCTGCCCTATGGGAGCACAGGTGATTGAGGAGTGAGATAATTCATATCAGGCACTCAAGGACAAATTGCTCCGTACTGAAGGCAAGTACAAAAGATTGAAGATAGAGCACAAAACGTTGATTGGTTATGTACAACACTTGTCCCATCCTTGTGGGCAAGAAAATCCGGCAATTGAGCTCCCAGCCGAATTTCCTAGAGAGTCAGTCAGTGGTTTGGAGGATTTGAGAAGGATGGCACAAGAGGCAGATAAGTGGGTTGCCAATGTTCGCACTGAGACAAAAATGTTTATGGAGAATCTTGCAAATGCCTATCGGTAGGCCTCCGATATTATGGCACGGATGGAGGCAGTTAATCAAGCTTGGGGTGAGGCTTGTATCTATCAGACCAGGGTTGTTCTTCGCCTGGAGGCTTTGATGCACACGCCTTTGCAGACTTTGGTTGTGGGAGGCGTGATCCAGGAAGGTGATAGATATGACTTCGCCGGCTGGTACTCTTCAGTGGTCACAGGCCGAGGATTCTATGATGCAACACATGCGGATTCGGTCAGGGTTAGAAAGGCCATGACAAATATTTTTGGAGTCCTCAATACGTTGGAGGCTATCTTTGCCAGGAGGCTGGCTTCTGAGGAAATAACTGCAGATGATTTGAGAAGTAGGTTGATACCTTTCTTTTCAGAGGTGAAGACTTGTTGTGACCTTTTCACACATCACCCCATCCAAGATGGGGACCCACTAACATTTGCTCCATTCTGGTCGTTTGGCTTTGGTTCTCTCTCTCTCTGGTCTTTTGTCCTTCCAGGGATGTCCCGTCGTTTGACCCAGGTTGAAATGTTAGCTAAGTCTGTGAGATTAGGGTTTTTTATCCTTCAGGCTTGTTTGAGGTCAAATAAGGTTATCAAGGCAAAATTTGAGCGCAGCAGTACAGTCAGAGTGCTCAAGGCAGGATCCCACTGAAATTTCGCTGAAATCTAACAACTTACTATTTTTAGTAAGTACCTAATATGAGGCCTTTTCCTCAAGATTTTAGGATTATGACTGCATCCACACTTCCAAGTGACTTCAGGGTGCCTAAACGAGAAATTTGAACAGATTCAGACAACTGGCTATTTTTAGCAGTTTGGGCTTTAGGAGCCATTTTCAGGGTTTGAACATATGATTTTCCAGTGCATGATTGGAGAATGGATCTGGGTTTTTCAAGATGTCCGCAATGGTGTGACATGCAAATCGAGATGGTGACTTTCAACGGTATAGCCTTCAGAGGCTACTTTTAGGGTTTGCATGCAGAGATTTTCAGTGCATGTCCGGATATTCCATGTGGGTATTGTGAGAGCTTCGCAGTGATGTGACATGCAAGCGGAATGGATTAGTTTTCAGGGACTTACTAGTTTTAGCCAATGCCCGCATGTCAACCAATTTTTTGGGTTTTCCTAGGTTTTTTGAGATCCCATGGGCACTGTGACATGCAAACTCATCCAACATCAGATTGATCACTTTTCGGACACTTACTATAAATAGCAATTTCACTCCAGCAGCTACCCAACACTTCAGTTCAGCAAGCAGAACGACAGGCAACAAAAATCGAGCCAAGTAGGAACAGTCCGAAGCACATGCAAGTCAGATTAGGGTTTCTATTGCTGGGCCTAAAAATAGGAGGAATGAAATACGGAGTTGTCAAAACAAAGTACACCACCATGATCAGCATCTTTCAGGCTGCCTACTAGCAAAATTTGAGCACAATCTGAATACTTACTATTTTTAGTAAGTCACTTCATGGCTATAAATAGCACGTCTGTGCCAAAGACAGGTGTGGACAGAACACTTAGGTCATCAAGGATAGGTGGAGCGAATTTCAGGTCAAACGAAGCTACAAAGATCAATCAATTTTAGGGTTTGCTAAAAGTAGCAAATGACTAAAAATAGCATACCAGTGTGGACAGAGGGTATAAACAAGGTGGCAAAGTCAGTGGAAGCACAGCCACGCCTGCTCCAGCTCAGAACAAAAGAAATGCATGGAAACCCTCACTTCTCCGGATTTGCTAAAAATAGAAGGCCAAGGCATGACTAGGGTGTTGGAAATTCATAGATAAAAACTGGTCTGAACACACATGAAATACGCCCAAGGGAGGTGAACAGGTTAAAAAATTCCTAAATGTTGAAATTCCTCCATCATATGTGAAAGGCGCTCACAAATTCCTTCCCACCACATGAAATGCGCCCAAGGCATAGGTGAAAATTGATATAAAAATTGCTAAGTATGAAATTTCCTTCACACTAGGTGAAATGCGTCAAGGGTTGAAATGGAAGTAGCCTAGGTTAAATGCGCCCAAAATTTCCTTGAGCATGGGTCAAATGCGCCCACAAGGAGTGAAGGCATAGCAATATATTCTAAGTGGTGGAAATTCCTTCTCCACCTCTCGAATGCACCCAAGAGTGGAAGTCCACATGCTCAAATGCGCCCACAACAAGTCAAAAGTCAGGTGAAAAGTCACTAAGGCGTGGGAAATTCCTCCCCACCCTTCAAATGAGCCTTCAACTTCCTCCTCCCCATGGCAAATGCGCCCAAGGTGGCCACAAGGAAAAAAACGTGGAGAAGGCAAACATGAAATGCGCTAAGGCAAGAAAGTTCCTTCATGCTAGGCTAAATGCGCCCTCATGTGGAAGTGGCAAGGGTAAAAGGCACTCAAAGGTTTCCTCTTCATATGCTAAATGCGCCCAGGAAGACAAGGCAAGGGGGGCGTGAATTTGAAAATTGCTAGGGGAAAGTTGATGCATGAGGTGATATGCGCCCTCCATGGGTGATTTAAATTAAATTTTTCTAAGGCATCTTCAAAAATGACAAGTACGCCTAGGGGTGAAGTTAGTAATTTTCCAAGAACAACATGAAATGCGCCTAAACTTGCAAGGCTATGAGGTTGGAATTGTTCTAAGAATGAAAGTTCCTTCTCATGCTAGGAAATGCGCCCTTGTTTGTGGAAAATATGATAAAAGAAGCCTAGGTGTGGAAATGCCTAAGGGATTTAAAGGGAATCATGAGGTGTGAAGTGCACTCTTAAAGTAAGAATTCCTCCACTACATAGGATATGCACCCAAGGCTACAAAGGTGAGTTAATTTAATAAAAACTTGAAAGGTATTTTCTAAGGCAAAACGTAAAATATGCCTAGGAAGAGGTGGTATTCAAATTTCCAAGAACATGATGAAATGCGCCCAGAGCCAGACAAGAAATTTTTCAGGAAAATCAAAGAAAGTGCCAAGGCAGAGAAATTGAGGATTGCAGGTGTGGAAGACATCCAGAATAAAAATGAGTGAACCTTAGCAATTTTATTATTTTTTCAAAATAATAAAAATTAAATGTACCCCTTCGTCCAGATACACATGAAAACGACGAGTTCTGAAGGGAATTTTCTTCCGAGTGTTGAACATTTTCAATTGCAAGATGATTTGAACTTATTCCACACCTCGCTCGTGTCGTTTTGACAGAGAATTTTGCCCAATGCCTGTTTTGATAAATTTCCTAAGGCAAATTTAAAATTTTATCTAAGGCAAATGAGAAGAATATGTCTTCACAAAGTGCTCTTGCTTGAGAATTGAACTGGATGAATGGAGTAAGTTTGCCGAAGCGAGCATGCAATAAAATGACTTAGCCAGATGAAATGAAATTGTTCAAAGAGGTAATTGATTTAATATTTTAAAAATGCGAATGTGATGAAGCAGGCCTATGCAGGAGTGGTGAAGTTTCAAAATTCTAGAAGTTCAAGATTCTGATGCTTCGGATGACAAGTGTTGCAACTGGCCAAGGGGGGAAAATGGAATTCGAAAATTTGCTAAGTTTAGCCTCTACTGGAATTCGACCTGGCTATAAGATTTTAAGTTCTTTTCATTCTTCTCACAAATTGCTGAGTGCAAAGTATTCTCCGAGGCTGAAAAATACGATTTGAGGAAGAAGTTTGAAGTTGCTGAGAGGTACGAATTTGTGAAGAGAAGGCTTGAAGTTGTTGAAGTAAGAGTTTGCAGACATAGAAACTTCTTAAGTTGCTGAAGAATTCGAGTTTGCAAAGAGAGGTCTCAAGTTGCTGAATGCTGAGAAGTACGACTTGAAAGGAGGAGTCCTAAATTGTTTGGAAGTACGAACTTGAGTTGAAAGATTTTGAGATTGCTGCAGTACGAATTTGCAAGCTTGCTGAAGTACGAATTTGAGAAAAGAAAGTGAGTTGCTGAAGGTGCAAAGTTAGAAAGAGAAGTGCGAATTTGAGAGAAGTTTCAAATTTGTTGAGAGCGAATTGCTGCAAGCAAACATTTCCAAGCATTTGACATTGTGTTGCTGCAACCAGAGAAACTTCTAAAACGTTGAAGTAAACAGGCATAGTTGAGGTTTGCAGCTGAAAATGACAAAGTGTTGCAGCCTTTTTATTTGAAAATCTGCTAGCACCCTCAAAGTGATATATTATTTTATGAAATCTTGTTTTCTAATGACTCTCTTACATTTTTGCAGAATGGCCGAATCAAGCAGAAGAGCTGCAAGCAGAGGGAATCACGTTGAATCCACAAGAGCAAGCACATCAAGATAGGCAGTGATAAAGAAATTGAGCAAATCCTTCCTACCAGAATCGAAGTTTTCTTCAAAGTTGGGCAAGCTGAGTGACACAAACATTGGCTCATTCAACTTGGAGACATTTAGGAGGAGAATAATGGGGACTGGAGGCCATCATCCATCAGTTACTTCGCACAATATTGTAAGGAGCGGACTTTATGCAGCTACTAGTTTCCCTCCGGCAATCCAATGTCCAGAGCTAATCATGGAATGCGCCAACTACTACAACACAGAGTAGAGGACTGTCATTTCGCCAGATGGCAAGATATTGGCCAACCTGACACCAGAGGCAATTAGGGAGGTATTTGGAATACCAGTCCATGAAAAGATGATTTATAAAACGAGGGAGAGGGCTGAAAAGATGTATTCGTCCACGTTTGATCAATGTGCTGATTTGATAAACACCAGGTGGATGAACAAGCCCAAGCCAACTCGCACGAAGTTGCCCAAGCAGATAATTTCAGAAGATCTAAGGCAAGAGTTCTGTGATTTAATAATGATGTTGAGCAGAGTTGGAGGATGCCCCAAGCGTTCATCTTTGAACCTTGGATGTTTTATTACGTCAACTTGGTGCTGGAAGGCAAGGACTACGTAGACTGGGCCCTGATGATCAATGACAATCTAAATGAGCAGCTCCGTGGTTTGAGGAGAACAAAAACATTCTACATGAGCTCTTACATTGTCTACATGCTGGCCCGAATGACGAAGTATAGAAATTTCATATAAGGAACCAATCGGGTGTGGCTCCCATCAGTTCAAGATACATGAGGCTTGTCCGTAGTTGCATTTGACAAGTACCTCCAACTACAAAACAGTCAATGACGCCTTCACCATGCACATAACGAGGACCTTGCAACAAAGGACTCACCATAGAATATCTAGAGAGGCATAGGAGCTGATTGAGAAGTTCGGATGTTGGTTTATCCAGTTTCCGAAGTTTACCTACATAAGGCTGCAAGGATTTTCCTCCTATCCGTACAGATTGCACCGGTATCCCACAAACAGAATTGTGATGCTGGAGATATCTAGGCAACTTATTGCCTATGATAAGAGTCAAAAGAAGAAGAAGAAAGGTGGACTTGGATTCCCAATTACCATGGGGAATTCTGACGAAGTTTTCCCATCACTACAAGCAACAAGGGAGGCAGAAAACGAGCTCCAATTCTTCCACCTTTCCTACCATACCAGCAGACAACACTATGATCCCCACAAAAACATCAGATGGATATTTTCCGAAGAGTTCAGGCACAAAGCACAGATTGAGGACTTTTGGGCAAGTGCAGTGGATGAGATCGAGGTTAGGAGGAGATTGTTTTCTCGGATACCATTGGGGATGATCAGAGAATGCGAGATTGTCCCAGTGCCGGACCAAATTGAAGAAGATATAAATGTTGTACAAGCTGATTATGAAACAGTGAGGGATACGCCTTTACGACTCCCGGATTGGTCAGAGCCGGAGATTACCGACTTGGATACACTTTGTATTCCAGTCTTAACATTCACACGGAGTTGGGTAGAGCGGTATGTGAGCCGATTCAAGGGAAGATCAATTCCCCTCACATACAATTTGATGGGAGATAACAAATCACCGGCAGCTAGGTAGAGAAGGCAGGTTGATCAAGCACCGAAGCCACGGGGAAAAGAACCAGTCCGACCTGAGCCTCTAAGAATTGAGGAATCCCCACATACACCATCACAGGAACATTCTCCAAGTATGCAGGAGGTGTCACTATTTGCTGATCAGAGAGAAAGGTTGAATGCATAGCAGGCAGTGCAAGTGGCAAGTCAGCCACCTCGTAGAGAGTCAGTGGGCCAAAGCAACAACATGCCTAGGGAAGAAAATCAGCAAGAGACGGATGAAGGGATGGCCACTGATACTCAATTTCAGCAGGAAATTGAGGCAACGCTTGAGGATGATGCGACTTCAGATCAAGATGCCCAGAGCTCAGGAGATACTGAGCCTATAGATGATGATGAGCCTCGTTAGAACGAAGGCATGGAGGAAGTCCATGAGGTTGAGGCTGAAGTTTAGCAGCCTTTCATTATCTCAGATATATGGCAGGAGGTGCCAAAGTGGCTGAGGGACAGGATGAGACGAGATCCTGTTGATGAGACTGATCCTGCAACGGAGATGGAAGAATTGTTAAAGGATTAGTGCACCTCCAACAAAGAAGAAGGCCAAAAAATTCTCCAAAATATCAACAGATGAGGATGGCTCTCGAAGGTTGCATGTGGCAGTCCCTAGAGTGGAGTGTTATCAGGATGAGGTTGTTCCGGAAAATTATGTGATTACAACTATGGAACTTGGCTGCCCTACTGGAGCATAGGTGGTTGAGGAGTGCGACAATTCATATCAAACACTCAAGGATAGGTTATTCCATATCGAGGGTAAATATAAGAAATTGAAGGTGTTGACGTGCTTTTTATGACAACGCCAGCACAGAATAAAGTTGTCCAACAGTCACTCTATTCTCTCTTGATCAAAGTATTCCGCATGCTAAGATTGCATGAAAGTTCATGCGTTCAACTCTAAGGTTCCTTTTATCGCGAATAGACTCATTTGGTTGATGTGTATATGCTGGTTATTTCAAGGGGACTTACGTAGTTGTTCAATCACAGTGAAACAATGAATGATTTTGACGATATTGCTCTGATGTTCGAATCGATCGGGAAATACTGAATTAAAGGGAAAGGGATAGGAATCCTACAATCTATTTCTAAGGATGGAAGGCAAAACTAGCTTTAACAATCTCCAAACCAAACTTTGTATCGTCTCCTCTTCGGTCAACTCTGACAAAGCTGATGCAATCTTCAAAGGATAGGTAGATATTCAGATCGAGATTCAACATGCACACCCCTTCACCACGAAGCAAGTGGACACGCGAATCACAACCGAAGTTACGTGCTGAAATTCCAGTTGACCACGCAGGGCAGACTTACCGTCAGCAAGCCCGCTAGTGGTATGGATATAGGGAGATATGTTCAAACCAATGCTGCATTCCACAATTAACACTACTTGCATGGAAACAAAATCTATTCTACTTTACTCTATTCGAATTGGAAAGACGAACAAGCCTTGCTAGCTACTCACAATAGAAGATAGAACCACCAAACAATGATAAATCTTTATATTATGAGAGTGTTCACAACAACTTCTTACAAAGTCCTCAATGGGAAAACTTCCTTTCCTCCTCAATCTAAGCTAACTTCTAAGCTAAATGCTATATGCCTTCTATTCTCTAGCTCAACTCTATCTCTGATTCAATTCTAGTTCTAATGAGATTACAAATGAGGGGGGATACCCCTTTTATAATAAACCCAGTCCAGTGGACGGTTCAGATCTGATTACAATAAAGGGCTCGGATTGAGCCACCCATGCCCTAATTAGGGTTTATGCCCTAAAAACCGCCACTGAGAGGAGTGGGGCAATGAATGTGCAGAATATTCTCCACTCCTCTGCAGGTCCACTACCTGCAATCAATGCACATCGTCCTCCTGCAGCAGATCGTCATCCAGAAGAGCATTTCCTTTCTCCTTCTCATTGGCTGCAAATTTGGTGAACCTGGCTAATACTTCCTCAACTTCCTGATCGGAGATAGGAGGAATGTGATCAACTGAAACTCTAAAACTGCAACTGTTTGCCCATGCCGGGCACATGATTTCTTCCAAGCAACAAGGGCATCCTGGGTGTTCTGTATGATACTGGAGAACGTGGCAGTGTTCTCGAAATCATCCTGAGTGAAGGTTTTCACCTCAGAGAAGAATGGCGTCAATCTGTCCTTTAGTCCATCTGCAGTTATCTCTTCAGAAGTCAACCTCCTGGCAAAGATTGCCTCCAATGTGTTGAGAACTCCATCCAAGATGTTCGTCATGGCCTTCCTGACCCTGACCGAATCTACTCGTGATGCATCATAGAATCCCCGGCCTGTGACTACTGAAGAATACCATCTGGCAAAGTCGTATCTATCTCCCTGCTGGATAACACCTCCCTCAACCAAAGTGTGTTGAGGTATGCTCATCAAAGCCCCTAGACGGAGAACAACTCTCGTCTGATAGATGCGAGCCTCACCCCAAGCATGGTTAATTGCCTCCACTCTAGCCATAATATCGGAAGCTTGCCCATAGGCATGTGCAAGATCTTCCATAAACTTTTTTATCTCTGTACGCACACTGGCAACCCACGTGTCTGCCTGCTGTACCATTCTCCTTAAATCTTCTAATCCACTGACTGACTCCCTAGAAAACTCAGCTGGGAGCTCGATTGCAGGATTCTCTTGCCCACAAGGACGGGACAAGTGTTGCACGTAGCCAATCAGTGCCCGATGCTCTACCTTCAACCTTTTGTACTTGCCCTCAACATGGGACAATCTGTCCTTGAGTGCCCGATAGGAATTATCGCACTCCTCTACCACCTGTGCCCTAGTAGGGCGGCCTAGTTCCATGGTTGTCACAATATAGTTCTCAGGAACGGCCTTGTCTCTATCACATTCCTCCCGTGGAATTGCCATATGCAAGGTTCGGGATCCATCCTCATCTGTGGATATTCTGGAAAACTTCCTAGCCTTCTTCTTCGTGGGAGGTGCATTGATCCTTTGTAGCAACTCCTCCATCTCGACTGCAGGATCAGTCTCATCCACAGGATCACGCCTCATCCTATCCCTCAGCCAGTCTGGCACCTCCTGTTGTGCGTCTGCTATGATGAAAGGCTGCTCTACCTCGGCCTCTACTTCATGGCCCCCGTTCTGACGAGGCTCATCATCATCTATGGGCTCAGTGTCTCTTGAGCTCTGGGCATCTCGATCGGAAGCAGCATCATCCTCGAGAGCTACCTCAATCTCATGCTGAAACTGAGTATTTGTGGCAGTGCCTTCATCGGTCTCCTGCCGATTCTCCTCTTGATTATCCTCTTGGGGCACGTTGACGCTCTGGCCCACGGACTCCCTACGAAGTGGCTGGCTCTCTATTTGTACTGCCTGTTCCGCCTGTTCTGCCTGCAACCTCTCCCTCTGATCAGCAAATAGGGACACTTCCTGTATGCTCGGAGAATGTGTTCAAACCGACATGTGCAAGGATTCTTCAACTATCACAGGCTTCAGTCGAGCTGGCTCCTTTCCCCTAGGCTCTGGAGTTGGATTACTCCGTCTCCTCGGATCAGTTGTCTGCAATCTGCTATCTCCCATCAAATTGTAGGTAAGGGGAATTGACCTTCCCTTTAGTCGGCTGACATGTCTCTCTATCCAACTCCGTGTAAATGTCAGGACTGGGATACAAAGTGTATCCAAGTCGGTGATCTCTGGCTCTGACCAATCTGGGAGTGGCAAGGGCGTGTTTCTTACTGTGTCGTAATCAACCTGTACAACGTTTATGTCCTCCTCAATCTGATCTGGCACAGGAATAATCTCGTACTCTCTGATCATTGCCAATGGTATCCGGGAAAACATCGACCTCATCTACTGCACTTGCCCAAAAATCTTCTATTTGTGCCTTGTGCCTAAACTCCTCTGTCAATACCCACCTGATATTTCTATGAGGATCGTAGTAGTGCCTGCTGGAATGGTAAGAAAGCTGAAAGAATTGGAGCTCCGCCTCTGCCTCCCTTGCTGCCTGCAGTGATGGGCATGCTTCGTCTGAATTTCCCATAGCAATCGGGAACCCAAGTCCGCCCTTCTTCTTCTTCTTTTGGATCTTATTGTAGGCAATTAGTTGCCTAGAAACTTCCAGCATCACTATCCTGTTCATGGGATATCGGGGCAACCTGTATGGGTAGGAAGAGAATCCCTGCAGCCTTATGTAAGTGAATTTTGGGAATTGGATAAACCAACATCCAAATTTCTCAATCATTTCTTGTGCCTCCCTCGATATTCTGTGATGGGTCCTTTGCTGCAAGGTCCTCGTGATGTGCATAGTAAAGGCATCGTTGACTATTTTGTAATTAGTAGTGCTTGTCAAATGCAACTACGGACAAGCCTCGAATATTTTGAATTGCTGAGAACCGCAACCGATTGGTTCTTTGTAAGAGATCCCCCTATATCTTGTCATGCGAGCCAACATATAGACGAGGTAAGAGCCCATATAAAATGTTTTAGTCCTCCTCACATTGCGGAGCTGCTCATGTAGACCATCACTAATTAACAGTGCCCAATCCATGAAATCCTTGCCCTCCAGTACCAAGTTGATAAAATAAAACATCCAAGGTTCGAAGACGAACGCTTGGGGACACCCTCCAACTCTACTCAACATCATAATCAGGTCGCCAAACTCTTGCTTCAAGTCTTCGAAAATTATCTGTTTGGGCAACTTCGTATGAGTTGGTTTGGGCTTGATCATCCACCTAGTGTTTATTACATCAGCACACCGGTCCGTTGTAGATGAATACATTCTGTCAGCCCTGTCCTTCGTTTTGTAAATCATTTTCTCGTGGGCGGGGATCCCGAATGCCTCTCCGATTGCTTGTGGTGTCAGGTTAGCCAGCACCTTGCCATCTGGCGCAACGATCGTCCTCTTCTCTGAATCGTAGTGGTGAGAGCATTCCATAACGAGCTTCGGGCACCGGATGGCTGGTGGAAAATTTGCAGCTGCATATAATCCACTTCTGACAATGCTATGTGAAGTCACTGATGGGCGATGGCCTCCAGTCCCCATTATCCTTCTTTTGAACGCGTCCAGGTTAAACGAGCCCAGGTTTGTGTCTGCCAGCCTGCCCAACTTTGATGTGAATTTTGATTCTGGCAAGAAAGACTTGCTTAATTTTTTGATTACTACCTGTCTGGACTCGGCGTGGACGTTCTTGCTTGCAGCTCTTCTGCTTGACTCGGCCATTCTGCAAAAAAGGGTAAGATAGTTAGCAAACAAGATTTCATAACAATAAAATATCACTTTTGAGGGTGCCAACAGATTTTTAAATAAAAAGGCTGCAACACTTTGCCACTTTCAGTTGCAAACCTCAACTGCGCCTGTTTACTTCAAGGTTTTCTTAGAAGTTTCTCTACTTGCAGCAACACAACGTCAGATGCTGGGAAATGTTTGCCTGCAGCAATTCGCCTTCAGCAGATTTGAAACTTCCTTCTTCAAGTTCGTACTTTCTTCCTAACCTAGCAACTTTCAGTAACTTAAAACTTTCTTCACAAGTCGCACTTCAGCATTTAGCAACTTCACTTTGGTAAATTCGAACTTCCTCACAATTGCAGCAATTTAGAAACTCACTTCTCAGCAACTTGAAATCCTGACAAGGTAGGTCACACTTCTCCAGCAAGTTTGTGACTTCAGCAATTCGTACTTCAGCAACTCCAGTCCTTCAGGGATTCGAAATCTTCAACCTCCAGCTCTCTAAAAATTCGAAATCCTCAGCAACTTTCAGCTCTTCTCACAAATTCAAACTTCTCACTTTCAGCTCTTCAGCAACTTGCGAGAGAAAAATGAAGAGAACTTCAAAACTTATAGCTTGGGCGAATTCCTGCAAAGGCTAATCTTAGCAAATATTTTGAATTCATTTTCCCTCTCTTTTCCAGTCGTAACACTTGTCGTCTGAAGCATCAGAATCTCAGACTTCTAGAATTATGAATTCATCACCTCTGCACAGGCCTGCCTCGTTGCGTTTGATTTCTTAAAATGTTAAATCGTTTACTTCTTCGAACAATTTCGAAAAGTTTGGCTAAGGCATTTTGGCAAAATTTATCAAGTTCAAACTTCTTAGCGAAATTTCTCATCCATTTCATTCGTTTGCCTTAGAGAAATTTCTTAAATTTGCCTTGGGAATTTTATAAAAATAGGTACTGGGCAAAATATCCATCGAAACGACATGAGTGAGGCGTAGGATAACTCTGAATCACTTCCGAATTGCAAACGTCCAATACCCAGAAGAAAAAATCTTCCTGAAATCCATTGTTTTCATGTGTATCCGGACGAAGGGGTACGTTTAATTTTTATTATTTAAAATAATAAAAAGGCTAATGTTTATTTTTCCCCTTCCGGATGTCTTTCACTCCTGCAATTTCGATCTTCTCGGCCTTGGCAAATTATCTTGATTTTCTCTGAAGAATTTTCCTCTGAAGATTTTTTTGTACCTCTGGCAACTGGCATCATCCTCTAGGCGTATTCCTTATTTATTTTCCCTTAAGAAAATGCCTTAGGAATTTTTGAAAATTAAAATTTTATCTCTAGAGGACGCATTTGAACATGTCATGGGTTTCATTTTATTCTTTAGGCAACCTTTTATTTTTTTGCTTTAGGAAAAATTCCTAGAAAATTCACTTAAAATTACCCATGAGGGGCGTACTTCATTCATGTGTAGGAACTTTTGCCTTTACCCCTTAGGCATTTTCACGCCTAGAGGCTAACACCTTATCCCTTGCGAATTTTCATGTGTAGCTTCCACCTTCACCGTTTTACCTTTCATTCTTACCTTGGGCGCATATGCCATGGGGAAGAGAAATTCCCACGCCTTAGTGAATTTTTTCACAATTTTTTTTTTTGGTGACCCTTCAGCTTCTTTAGGCGCATATGGGGGTATGAGAGGGAAAAACCCTTGAGCGCATTTCCTCATGTGAGATGGAAAACCCACGCCTAAGACATGACTCTTGACCTTCCTTGGGCACATTTGCTAGTGCTAGGAGGAAACTTCTTTGCCTTAGTGAATTTTTTGATGTCTTTTCGGTGACCTTTCAGCTTCTTTAGGCGCATTTTGCCTTGTAGACTTCCATCTTAGGCGCATTTGCTATGTGGTCAAGGAATTCCGCCCCTTTCAAGTGTCCCTTCACCTCCTCTTGGCGCATATGGGGGTGTTGGTTTCCATGTTTGAGCGCACTTCATTCATGTGTAGGAACGCGCCTCTACCAAGTGGCTCTTCACCTCCCTTTGGCGCATTTAGGCCAAGCAACTTCCATTTCCCAAGCGCATTCCCTTCATCACCCTACGCCTTTAGCTTTTACCTTTTATGTTTTACCTTGGGCGCATATGCCATGGAGAGGAGGAATTCCCACGCCTTGCTAGTGTCTTTTCACCTCCTTTAGGCGCATATGGGGGTGTGAGACTTCTATTTCATCCTTGAGCGCATTTCCTCATGTGAGATGGAAAACCCACGCCTAAGACATGACTCTTGACCTTCCTTGGGTGCATTTGCTAGTGCTAGGAGGAAACTTCTTTGCCTTAGTGAATTTTTTTGATGTGTTTTCGGTGACCCTTCAGCTTCTTTAGGCGCATATGGGGGTGTGAGAGGGAAAAACTCTTTGCCTTAGAAGAATTTCAATGCCTCATGGTGACCTTTCACCTTCCCTGGGCGCATATAGTCCTTGCTCAAGGAAATCTCACACCTAGAAAATTTTGAAGCTTTCATTCCTCCTGGGCGCATATGAAGGTGTTTATCTATCAGTTATGTTGGTAAAATTTCCAACGCCCCAACCCTATTCTGGCTTTCTATTTTTAGTAAATTCGGAGAAATTAGGATTTCATTGACTTTCACCCTGTTCTGAACTGGAACTGGCGTGGTTGTGCCCTCGTTGACCTGTATCACCTCGTTTATACCTGATTTGGCACCGTACATGCTATTTTTAGCCATTTGCTATTTTTGGCAAACCCTAGAATTGATCAATTTCGTATCTCCGTTTGCTTTGAAATTTGTTCCACTTGTACTTGATGCTGAAAGAGACTCATTCACACATTTTCCCTGACAAGGACGTGCTATTTTTAGCCATTTGGTGACTTGCTAAAAATAGTAAGTATTCAGATCGTGTTCAAATTTTACCAGTAGGTAGCCCGAAGGATGCTGATTCCGGTGGTGTGCTTCGTTTTGTCATTTCTGCATTTTGCTTCATCTATTTTTAGACGTGGCAGAGGAAACCCTAGTCTGATCTGCATGTGCTCCGATTTGTTCCTGGCTGTCCTTGATCGTGCCTGATTGCACCTAATTGCTGGGCTGGAGTGGTGGGTAGCTGTTGGGATGATACTGCTATTTATAGTAAGTGTCTGGAAAGTGGTCACCCGGATGTCGGGCGAGTTTGCATGTCACAGTGCCCGTGGGATCTCAAAAACCCAGAAAAACCCAGAAAATTGGTCAAAGTTTTGGCACTGGCTAAAAATAGTAAGTCCTTGAGAACTGACCCGATCCATCTGCATGTCATATCATTGCGAAGGCCTCGCAAAACCCACATGGAATATCTGGACATGCACTGAAAATTCTTGCATGCAAACCCTAAAAATAGCCTCGGGAGGCTGAACTCTGAAAGTCACCATCTCGGTTTGCATGTAACATCATCGCGAAGGTCTTCGAAAACCCAGATCAATTCCCCCGTCACTCACCGGAGAATTGCTCGCTTAAATCCTGAAAACAGCCTCTGAAGGCTTAACTGCTAAAAATAGCCAATTGTCAAAATCCATTCAAATTTCGCGCGTAGGCATTCTGAAGCTGCCTGACTGTGGTGGAACTGACAGAATTCCAAAATCTCGATAAAATAGCCCCAAATTAAATACTTACTAAAAATAGTAAGTTGCTGGAATACAGTGAAAATTTAGTGGGACCCTACTGGAAGTCTTCTGACTGCTGTACTAAGCTCGAATTTCAATTTTACAACTTAGTTTGACCTTTAATAAGCCTAACTAATGAAAACCCTAATTTCACAGACTTGAACAATACTTCAACCCAGGTCAAACGACGAGACATCCCTGGAAGGACCAGAGATAGAGAGAGAGACGCACTAACCAAAGCCAAAAGACCAGAATGGAGCAAAAATTAGGGGGTCCCCATCTGGGATGGGGTGATGTGTGAAAAAGGTCACAACAGAAGGTAGAGCACAAAACACTGATTGGCTATGTGCAACACTTGTCCCGTCCTTGTGGGCAAGAAAATCCGGCAATTGAGCTTCCAGCTGAATTGCCCAGAGAGTCAATCAGTGGCTTAGAGGATTTGAAAAGAATGCAACAACCGGCAGACAAATGGGTTGCCAACGTTTGTGTTGAAACAGAAAATTTTATGGAGGATCTTGCACATGCCTATCAACAAGCCTCCGACATTATAGCAAGGATGGATGCAGTTAACTATGCTTGGGGTGAGGCTCGTATCTATCAAACGAGAGTTGTTCTTCACTTAGGAGCTTTGATGCACACACCTCTACAGGTTTTGGTTGAGGGAGGTGTGATTCAAGAGGGAGATAGATACGACTTCACCGGGTCGTACTCTTCAGTGGTCACAGGCCGAGGATTCTATGATGCATCACAGGCAGATTCGGTCAGGGTTAGAAAGGCCATGACAAATATCTTTGATGGATTCCTCAATACGTTGGAGGCTATCTTTGCCAGGAGGCTGACTTCTGAGGAGATAGCTGCAGATGGTTTGAAGAATAGATTAACACCACCATTCTTTTTTGAGGTGAAGACCTTCGTCCAGGACGATTTCGAGAACACCTCTATGTTCTCCAGTATTATTCAGAACACCCAGGACCCTTTGTTGCCTGGAAGAAATCTTGTGCCCGACATGGGCAAACATTTACAGTATTAGAGTTTCAATTGGATCACATTCCCCCCATTTCAGATCAGGAAGTTGAGGCAGTGTTGGCCAGGTTCGTCAAATTTGCAACCAGCGAAAAGGAGAAAGGAAACGCCCTTTTGGATGATGATCTTCTGGAAGGAGATGATGTGCATTGATTGCAAATAGTGGTTCTGCAGAGGAGTGGAGAATCTCTAGCGCATTCATTGCCCCACTCCTCTCAATGGCGGTTTTTAGGGCTAGAACCCTAATCAGGGCTTATGTGGTTCAATTTGAGCCTCCCATTGTACTCAAATCTAAGTCGTCCACTGGACTGGGCTTGATATAAAAGGGGTATCCCCCCTCATTTGCAATTTATTAGATTAGACATTAGATCAAAGCTAGAGAGTATTGGAGATAGAAGCTAGAATAGAGAGTAGAGCTAGAAGTTAACTTAGTTTGAAAAGGAAAGAAAAGCTTTCCTTTGAATTTTTTTGTAAAAGGTTGTTGTGGAAGACTCATTATATAAAGATTTTCATTGATCGGTGATTCTATCTTTTGCTGTGGGAAGTTGACAAGACTTTTTCGTCTTTCCAATTCAAGTAGATTAGAGTAAGTTAGACTTTATTTTATGCAAATAGTTGTTAATTGTGGGGTGTGGTGTTTGGTTTGAGCAAGCCTTCTTTTATCCATACCACTAGCGGGCTTGTTGATGGTAAGTCCGCCCTGCGTGGTCAATAGGAATATTCGTACTTAACTTCGGTTGTGACTCATATGTTCACTTGCATCATTGTCATGGTGTGTGCATGCTGGATCATAATTTGAATATCCTACTCATCCTTTGAAGATTGCACTAACTTTGTCAGAGCTGTCCAAAGGGAGGCAAAACAAAGTCTGGTTTGAAGATTGTTGAAACTAATCCCCGCATTCCACCCTTTAGAAGTACATTGTAGGATCCCCACCTCTTATCCTTTTTTTAAATTCAGTATTTTCCGGTTAACTTAGGAACCAGAGCATCATTGTCAAATCATTCATGTCTTAATTGCTTCGCGAGGTTGAACAAACTACGTAAGTCCCCTTGGAATACCCAACATATTCACATCAACCAACTGAGTCCATTCGAGACATAAGGAACCTTGGAGTTGAATGCATGATCTTTCACACAATCTTAGCATGCGGGATATTTTGATCAAGAGAGAATAGAGTGACCGTTGGACATTTTATTCTGTGTTGGTGTGGTCATAAAACACCCATCAACAAGACCTTTGTTCAGGATGATTTTGAGAACTCCACCTTCTCCAACATTGTTCAAAATACCCAGGATGCTCTAGTTGCCTGGAAGAAATCTTGTGCTCGACATGGGCAAACAGTTACAGTGCTAGAATTTCAGCTTGATCACATCCCGTCTATTTCTGATCAGGAGGTTGAGGCTGTGCTGACCAGGTTCATTGATTTTGCAGCTAGCAAAAAGGAGAAAGGAAATGCCCTTCTGGATGATGATCTCCTGGAGGAAGATGATGTGCATTAATTGCTTGTAGTGGTTCCTGCGTAGGAGTGGAGAATCTTCTGTGCATTCATTGCCCCACTCCTCTCGGTGGCGGTTTTAAGGGTAGAGCCTTGATTAGGGCATATGTGGCTCAATCTGAGCCCTTCATTGTATTTGAATACGAGTCGTCCACTGGACTGAGCTAGATATAAAAGGGGCATCCCCCCTCATTTGTAATATAGTTAAACATTAGATCAGAGATACAATTGGGCTAGAGAGTAGAGAAGGCATATAGTGAATAGCTTAGAAGTTAGCTTAGTTTGAAAAGGAAAGAAAGCTTTCCCTTTGAAAGTTTTGTAAGAAGTTGTTATGGAAAACTCTCATAATACAAAGATTTATTATTGCTTGGTAGTTCTATCTTTTGTTGTGAGTAGCTAGCAAGGCTTTTTCGTCTTTCCAATTCAAGTAGACTTAAGTTAAATAGATTTTATTTCATGCAAGTAGCTATTAGCTGTCGAATGCGTTGTTTAGTTTCAGCAAGTTTCATTCATCCATACCACTAGCAGGCTCGCTGATGGTGAGCTTGCTGAAATATACTGGGCAATTTTTTTCACTTTTTCACAACCAAGTTCACCCGTTAACGTTAATGAAATCTCAATCCAACTGAAAAGAACCCTTTCCTCTTATCAACCCAGATCCCAATACTAGCACGGTTGAGAGCATACTCGAAAGGGGATCATTAGCATAATCGAAACTGCTGGAAAGTAATAGAAAGAAGATGCAATCACTCTACCACTTACTCAGCGGGAGGACTGGAATAGAAAGTACATTATTGAATTCAAAAGATGCAACTCGACCACTTATTCAACGGCAGTATGTTGACGGCTCAGCCGATCAACAATATGATGAATAATGCAATACAGTAAAGAAATAGGCAGCAAGCCAGCCTCTTCCACTTGTTCAGCGGGTGATGCAAGAAAAGGAAAACCTGAAGCAATAGAATGAATTGAGGCCAGTCTCTTCCACAATCGTGGGAATTACAAGAGCTAAATAATAGAGGAGAATTGCTGACAGTACTACTATTCAACTTACAATGCGAAAGAGAGCCTGTCAAGAATACATGATTAGAAATCATACAAAGCTGCAATAGTGTAAAGAAACTCCCCCATACTCAACCTTGACTCCCTAGACTCAAGCCCACTCAAGCGATGACTTCTCATAATCTGATATGACTGTAACAGTGACTGAAATTGCACAAACCAGCAACCTGCAACCTCACTAAATTGCTCATAACTCGCTCAAAACCCAACCAAATAACATGAAATAAGATGCATAATGATCTAGCATGGAGGGCGACCAAGACAAGAAATCAAAACCCACCCAAACAACCTCTATTTATTTTGCATGGAAAACAATGCACTTACAGAAAAGTATGGCCCTCTGAGAAGGGCAATTTTGCCTTTAAAAAATCCACAGTTGATATTAAATTCTGAGATTTAACATGTAGGGTCGCCCCTAGCAAGGAAACCATTAGGCAAAACACCCAGAACCACACTATTTTTATTTTGCAAATTGTGAATGAAAACTACAATCAGCTGAGCAAATTCAGCAATACTGAAAAATTGGTAAAATGCAAAACACATTAACTACAATATGCTCAAACTCAATTCTAAGAACATTGACAAATCTATTTTAACTAGTTGCTATCTTTCAAACAAGAAGCCAAGCCTAGCTAGGGGGTATGCCTTCCCCGAAGCACTCAGTCACCATTCCGGCAGCATAACTTTGCAATAAACTCAAGATGAAGAATGAAGACCTCACACTCTTTTTTTATAACTTTGCCAAGCATCTCTAGAACCTTCCAAAAGGTGTGCCCCACTCAAGGAGTCAACCTAATTCAATGTTGACTCTTGACCTCAAGTTGGCGTCCCATTTTCCAAGGCATATCTTTACTTTTTTAACATTTTAATACTTCCTCATGTTGGCGTCCCTTTTCTCACCAAGTCAACTTTAATAAAAAGGTAAATATTTCACTTAAACCCCCTTGATGAGGCGTTCACCCATAAAGTCCCCCTTTCTAGAAACAACTTAAGTCGTAAAACTAGACCAAGGGGTTATAATTAAAATAAAACATTATTTTAATTAAAAATAAATTATCTCTCCAGAAACTGTATCCAGGAGCTGATTCCAATATAGCCAACTGAACTGTTCGATGAGGAAAGCCAAATGTACTAATGCCATCAGTACCACTGCCAGAAATAGAATTTACTAAAAATAGTAAATCCAAGAAGTTACTCAGATCAACATGCATGTTACACCATTAAAAAACTCTCTGAAAACCCAAAAAGGAACTGCCAACCAAACACCAAGATTCCAGAAGCAAGTCCCAGAGAAAGCTGAAACATCCTCCTAGAAGATAGGAAACCCTAATTTCCACCTCTGAGTAGTCTACGGGTCACAAGAATAGACTACGGGTCACAAGAATAGACTAACGGCCAACTGATAGATCACTGCTAAGAAGGGGACATTACAGTCCGCCCTTCCCGAAATTGCTTGTCCAAAAGCAACTGCAAACTAGGATGCTGCAAAATCTCCTCATTCTCCCAAGTTGCATTCTCTGAAAGTAAATTTTTTCATTTCACCAAGTATTCCTTGATTGTCCTTCTCAAAGAACGCTCTTTGGAAGTGATAATCTCTTCAGGAACTAGCACCAATTGCCCCTCCTCAACCAAAGGGGGTAGATTAGATGAAACAACAATGTTATGTCCCAATGCCTTCTTGAGGCGAGACACATGAAAGACTTTGTGTACCTTGTTGCTAGCTGGTAATTCCAACTCATAGGCTACTGCTCCAATCCTCTTGATGACTTTGAAAGGTCCATAGAAACGGGGCTTGAGCTTCTCAGCTCCACTCTTCTTGAGAGTAGATTGTCTGTAAGGCTGAAGACATAGATAAACCATGTCTCGCACCTCGAAGGAGCGCTCAACATGTCGCTGATCAGCATACAACTTCTGCTTATTCTGTGCTATCTGAATGTTGTTCTTCAATGATTTCAAAATATCCTGACTTTGCTGCAACATATCTTTGGCCTGAGGTGCCTTACTATCCCCAAACACCAAATCTGCAAAGTTGGTAGCCTCATAACCATAGAGGGCTTTGAATGGGGACATCTTAATGGACATGTGATAGGATGAATTATAACAGTACTCCCCCAAATGAAGCCATTTGACCCAAGCCTTCTGCTCTTCTGAAACATAGTTCCGGAGATAACCCTCCAACCATTTGTTCACAATTTATGTTTGACCATCAATTTGGGGGTGATAACGGGTGCTCGAAGTAAGCACTGTACCACTCATCCAGAAAACTTCTTGCTAAAAGGTGCCCAAGAACTTGTTGTCCCTATCACTCACAATGTTTTTTGGCAAACCATGCAACCGAAACACCTCATGAAAAAACAACTCGGCTACCTGGGCTGCTGTAAATGAACTAGTGATGGCAAAGAAATGAGCAAATTTCATTAGTCTGTCCACCACCACGAAGATGCAATCTTTCCCTTGTGTTTTGGGCAACCCCGTGATGAAGTCCTTAGAGATGCTTTCCCATTTTTGATTGGGAATGGGTAGGGGCTGCAACAATCCAGCGGGGTATGTGTGCTCATTCTTGTTCATTTGGCAAGTATGGCATTCTTTGATGTAGCTCAAAACCTCATTCTTCAATCCCTTCCATGAAAACCTTTCACGGATCTGCCGGTAAGTCTTAAAGTAACCCTGGTGACCAGCAAGTGGCCTGTCATGGAAAGTCTGCAAAATTTTCTTCTTGAGCTTAGAATCAGCCACCAAGAAGATCCTCTCTTTGTAGTGTATCAACCCATCAACCACCTTGTACTTTTCATCAAAACAAGTACCTTCAATAATGCTGGTTGCAAACTGATTTTTGGCATAATCAGCAAGCAACAACTCTCTCCAATCAGCAATAAGCTCACATAATGAGCTCAAATGAGGCCTCCGAGACAAGGCATCAACCACAACGTTATTCTTCCCCTTGACATACTCAATGTCAAAATCGTAAGCCTGTAGCTTACTCACCCACTTTTGTTGTCTTTCGTTTAAGTCCTTCTGATGCATGAAGTGTTTGAGACTATTGTGATCGGTCTTGACAACAAACTTACTCCCCACCAAGTATTGACTGAACTTGGCTAATGCATGCATGATTGCAAGCATTTCCTTGTCATAGATCGAGTATGTCCTTTCAATGCCTCTTAACTTTCTGCTTTCAAACACAATGGGATGCTTTTCTTGCATCAAAACAACACCAACTCCTTCTCCTGAAACATCGCATTGCAACTCAAATGGCTTGGAAAAATCTGGTATGGCCAAAACCAGACAAGAACTCATGATCCTTTTGAACTTATCAAAGACAACTTGTGCCTTTTCTGACCACAAGAATGCTCCCTTTTTGGTTAGATCAGTAAGAAGAGCAGCACTTTGAGAGTAGCCCTTCACAAACCTTCTATAAAAACCGCATAGACCCAAGAACCCTCTCAAATGAGTTAGGTTCTCTAGAGTTGGCCAATCCACAATAGCCCTGATCTTTTATGGATCAACTCTGACTCCTTCTACACTGATGATGTGGCCAAGGTAGAGTAACTCTCCCATACCAAATTCACACTTTGATTCTTTCGCAAAGAAGATTTTTGTTTCAAGGATACTAAGCACTTCCTCCAAGTGCTTGAGGTGTTCCTCCCAAGTCTTGCTGTAAATGAGGATGTCGTCAAAGAATATCAACACAAACTTCCTCAATTGCCTCTGGAAAGTTCTGTTCATGCAAGACTGAAAGGTGGCTGGGGCATTAGTCAGCCCAAATGGCATGACTAAGAACTCAAAGTGACCATAGTAGCATCAGAATGCCGTCTTCTCAACATCTGAACCCCTCATCTGAATCTGATAATACCCTGACCTCAAATCAATCTTTGAGAAAAACTTGGCACCATGCAGCTCATCAATGAGCTCATCTATTCTGGGAATGGGATACCTATTCTTGATGGTGCTTTGGTTCAAGGCACGATAATCCACACACATGCGGATGGTGCCATCCTTCTTCACAAGGACAACTGCTGAAGCGAAGGGACTTTTACTTGGGCGAATGAAACCCATCTCCAAAAGCTCTTTTATGTTCAATTTCATCTTTTTGTTTCTTAGGGTATCTGTAGGATGTTGTGATTACTGGTTTGGCTCCTTCCTTTTGCTCAATGACATGCTCAAACCCTCTATCTAGAGGCGGTCCTGGTGGAAGATCAACAAACACCTTACTCCTTTTTGTGAGCACGGACTGAATATCGGGTGGATAATCCCGCTTTGTTTCAACTAGGCTAGCTAGAAGAACCATACACTCCGCAGCCCACTCAACTGCATCATGTCGGATCAACCTTTCCATTCTCTTGAAAGAGACAATCCGAGGACCCCCATTTGACATTCCTCTTAGCACTACTTTCTTACCATCAGATTGAAATTTGAGCTCCATAGTTTGTAGGTTCAGAGAGATCTCTCCAAGAGATCGCAGCCATTGAATGCCAAGAACGGAATTTGTGTACCCAATGTTAACAACATAGAAGTCGTCTTTGACTTCATGATAACCCAACTACAAAGACATGTTGGAAACTTTGTGAGTGCAAGAAATGTGGAACCCGTCGGCAACCATAACTTTGAAGCCTTCAAACTCTTCCGTCTTGAGTTCCCTCTTTGCAACCAATCCTTCATCAATGAAGTTGTGCGTTGCTCCAGTATCAATCAAGGCAACTACACGATGCTTCCCAATCAACCCACGAACTTTAAAAGACTCGTTCTTTTGGAAACTGGAGAGTTGGGCGAAGGTTCCCTCACCCCCTTGTTCTTCTTCCACCTCTTCTGACCCCCATTCTTCATCACTTTCAGCAATTTTTGAGTGCTGCTCTAAGGGATCATATTTTGATCCGTAATCAGAATAGGCCTCCATATGTTTAGAACGGCCTCTTCCATAGCATTTGTGTCCTTTTGACCAAGGTTCTTTGCATGTGTAACATTTTTCTTCCTTCCTAAGCTTTTCTCGAGCATCATCATCCAATCTAGGAGGAAACTTCTTATGCTGATTTGAAGGATGCCTTTTGTTTTGTCTATGAGGAAAAGGCTTGGGCGGAAACTTGGGCCTAGGTGCGAACAGCTCCATGTTTCTAGCCTTCTTGATGGATTCTTCGAGGCTTGGTGGGTCAAAAGCCTTTACCCATTCCTTCAACGGTTCCATCAGTCCTTCAGAAAACAACACCACTAATCTTCTTTCGGTGATGTTGGGCACTGTTGACGTGTGTTTTATGACAACACCAACACAGAATAAAATGTCCAATGGTCACTCTATTCTCTCTTGATCAAAGTGTTCCGCATGCTAAGATTACGTGAAAGTTCATGCATTCGACTCCAAGGTTCCTTTAATGCGAATAGACTCAGTTGGTTGATGTGAATATGCTGGGTATTCCAAGGGGACTTACGTAATCGTTCAACCTGATATGTTCAAGCAAGTGAAGGATTTTGACTATGATGCTCTGGTATTTGAATGGATCGGGAAATGCTGAATTTAAAGGAGGTAGGGATAGGAATTCTACAATCTACTTCTACGGGTAGAATGCAAGGATTAGCTTTAACAGTCTTCAAACAAAACTTCGTTTCGTCTCCCCTTCGGACAACTCTGACAAAGCTGGTGCAATCTTCAAAGGATGGATGACATGTTCAAACTAAGATTCACCATGCACACCCCTCCACAATGAAGCAAGTGGGCACATTTAACTCAATCGAAGTTAAGTGCTGATATTCCAGTCGACCACGCAGGAGCAGACTTACCGTCAGCAAGTTCGCCAGTGGTATGGATATGGGAAGATATGCCCAAACTAATGTCACATTCCACAATTAACTCTACCTACATGAAAACAAATCTACTTTACTTTACTTTATTCGAATTGGAAAGACGAAAAGATCTCGTCAACTGCCCATAACACAAAATGAAGTCACCAATCAATGAAATCTTTATATCATGAGAGTCTTACACAACAATCTTTTGCAAAAACTTTCAAAGGGAAAGTCTTTCTTTCCTTTCCAACTAAGCTACCTCCTAGCTCTACTTAAATCAATCTCTATCTCTATCTAGCTCTGATCTATCTCTGATTCTAATTCTAACTGTTTACAAATGAGGGGGGATGCCCCTTTTATAATGAGTCCAATTAGTGGACGGTTCAGATCTGATTACAATAAAGGGCTCAGATTGAGCCACCTATGCCCTAATTAGGGTTTCTGCCCTAAAAACCGCCACCGAGAGGAGTGGGGCAATGAATGCGCCCTCCACTCCTCATCAATGCACCACACCTAGCCATCAATGCATGTCGCCTTCCTCCAGAAGGCCATCGTCCAGAAGGGCGTTTCCTTTTTCCTTATCGCTGGCTGCAAATCTGATGGATCTGGCCAAGACTGCCTCAACTTCCTGATCGGAGATAGGAGGAATGTGATCCAACTGAAACTCTAAAACTGCAACTGTTTGCCCATGTCGGGCACATGATTTCTTCCAGGCAGCAAGGGCGTCCTGGGTGTTTTGTATGATACTGGAGAACGTGGCCGTGTTCTCGAAATCGTCCTGTGTGAAGGTCTTCACCTCAGAGAAGAATGGCGCCAATCTGTCTTTCAATCCATCTGCAGTTACCTCTTCAGCAGTCAACCTCTTGGCAAAGATTGCCTCCAACGTGTTGAGAATTCCATCTAAGATGTTCGTCATGGCCTTTTTGACCCTGACAGAATCTGCCTGTGATGCATCATAGAATCCCCGGCCTGTGACTACTGAAGAACACCATCTGGCGAAATCGTATCTATCTCCCTGCTGGATAATGCCTCCCTCAACCAAACTCTGTTGAGGTATGCTCATCAAAGCCCCTAAACGGAGAACAACTCTCGTCTGATAGATGCGAGCCTCACCCCAAGCATGGTTAACTGCCTCCACTCTAGCCATAATATCAGAAGCTTGCCCATAGGCATGTGCAAGATCTTCCATGAACTTCCTTGTCTCTGTACATACACTGGCAACCCACTTGTCTGCATGCTGCGCCATTCTCTTCAAATCTTTTAACCCACTGATTAACTCCCTGGAAAACTCAGCTGGAAGTTCAATTGCAGGATTTTCTTGCCCACAAGGATGGGACAAGTGCTGCATGTAGCCAATCAGTGTCTTGTGCTCTACCTTCAACCTTTTGTATTTGCCCTCAACGTAGGACAATCTGTCCTTGAGTGCTCGATAGCAATTATCGCACTCCTCTACCACTTGTGCTCTAGTAGGGCGGCCTAGTTCCATGGTTGTCACAACATAGTTCTCAGGAACGGCCTCGTCTCTATCACATTCTTCCCGAGGAACTGCCATATGCAAGGTTCGGGATCCATCCTCATCTGTGGATATTTTGGAGAATTTTCTAGCCTTTTTCTTTGCTGGAGGTGCGCTGACCCTTTGTAATAATTCTTCCATCTCGGTTGCGGGATCGGTCTCATCTACAAGATCACGCCTCATTCTGTCCCTTAGCCATTCTGGCACCTCTTGCCGCATGTTAGATATAATAAAAGGCTGTTCTACCTCAGCCTCTACCTCGTGAACCTCTCCTCTGCCATAGTTCTGACGAGGCTCACCGTCATCAATAGGCTCCGTGTCTCCCGAGCTCTGGGCATCCTAATCTGAACTAGCATCACCCTCGAGAGCCGCCTCAATTTTCTGCTGAAATTGAGTATCAGTAGCCGTCCCTTCATCTGTCTCTTGCTGATTTTCCTGCTGATGTTCTTCTTGGGGCATGTTGATGCTTTGACCCACTGATTCTCTACGAGGTGGCCTATTCCCTACTTGCACTGTCTGCTCTATGTCCAATCTCTCCCTCTGATCAACAAATAACAACACCTCCTGTAAGCTTGGAGAGTGTGTCCGAGATGGCGTATGCATGGACTCCTCAACTACCACTGGCTCAAGTCGAACTGGCTCCTTTCCTCGAGGCTCTGGAATTGGATTATTTCGTCTCCTCTGATTAGTTGTCTACAATCTGCTATCTCCCATCAAATTGTAGGTAAGGGGAATTGACCTTCCTTTGAGTCGACTGACATGCCTCTCTACCCAACTTCGTGTAAATGTCAAGACTGGGATACAAAGTGTATCCAAGTCAGTGACCTCTGGCTCAGACCAATCTGGGAGTTGCAGAGGTGTATCTCTTACTGTCTCGTAGTCGGCCTGTACTACGTTTATATCCTCCTCAATCTGATCTGGCACTGGGATGATCTCACACTCTCTGACCATCCCTAACGGTATCCGAGAAAACATTCTCTTTCTGACCTCAATCTCATCCACTGCACTAGACCAAAAGTCTTCAATCTGCACCTTGTGCCTGAACTCCTCTGTCAATATCCACCTGATGTTTCTGTGGGGATCGTAGTAGTGCCTGCTGGTGTGATAGGAAAGGTGGAAGAATTGGAGCTCCGCTTTTGCCTCTCTTGCTGCTTGCAGCGATGGGCAGATTTCATCTGAATTTCCCATAGTAATCGGGAATCCGAGTCCACCTTTCTTCTGCTTCTTCTGAATCTTATCATAGG
The DNA here is from genome assembly GCA_007115665.2 of Sequoiadendron giganteum. Classification (NCBI taxonomy): domain Eukaryota; kingdom Viridiplantae; phylum Streptophyta; class Pinopsida; order Cupressales; family Cupressaceae; genus Sequoiadendron; species Sequoiadendron giganteum. The sequence continues at coordinate 773,915,612 of CM021102.1, forward strand.
CAATCAGTTGCCTAGATACTTCCAGCATCACTATCCTATTTGTGGGATACCGAGGCAATCTGTATGGATAGGAGGAAAATCCTTGCAGCCTTATGTAGGTGAATTTTGGAAATTGGATAAACCAACATCCAAATTTCTCAATCATTTCTTGTGCCTCCCTTGATATTCTGTGGTGGGTTGTCTGCTGCAAAGTCCTCGTGATATGCATTGTAAAGGCGTCATTGACCCTCTTGTAATTGGTTGTGCTTGTTAGATGCAACTGTGGACAAGCTTCATATATTTTAAACTGATGGGATCCGCAACCGATTGGTTCCTTGTAAGAGATCCCTCTATATCTCGTCATGCGAGCCAGCATATAGACAAGGTAGGAGCCCATGTAAAATGTCTTCGTTCTCCTCACGCCACGAAGTTGCTCATGTATGTTATCATTGATCATCAGTGCCCAATCCATGTAATCCTTTCCTTCCAACACCAAGTTGACAAAATAGAACATCCAAGGTTCAAAGATGAACGCTTGGGGGCAACCTCCAACTTTGCTCAGCATCATAATGAGATCAGCAAACTCCTGTCTCAAGTCCTCTGAGACTATCTGCTTGGGCAATTTAGTGCGAGTTGGCTTGGGTTTAATCATCCACCTAGTGTTTATCAAATCAGCACACCGGTCTGTGGTGGATGAGTACATCTTTCTAGCTCTCTCTTTCGTCTTGTAGATCATCTTCTCATGAACTGAAATCCCGAATGCCTCTCCGATCGCTTCAGGTGTCAGGTTGGCCAGCACCTTGCCATCTGGCGAAGTGACCGTCCTTTGTTCTGCATTGTAGTGGTAGGCGCACTCCATGATGAGCTCTGGACATCAGATAGCTAGTGGAAAGTTGGCAGCTGCATACAATCCACTTCTGACAATACTGTGCGAAGTCACTGACGGGTGATGGCCTCCAGTTCCCAATATCCTTCTTCTGAATACTTCCATGTTGAATGAGCCTAAGTTCGTGTCAGCTAGCCTGCCGAGCTTGGATGAAAATTTGGATTCTGGCAAGAATGACTTGCCCAATTTCTTGATCACAGCTTGTCTGGACTCGATGTGGTTGTTTCTGCCTGTAGCTCTTCTGCTTGATTCGGCCATTCTGCAAAAAGGCAAGAGATTCATTTAGAAAACAAGATTTTATAAAACAATATAATAACCATCATTGAGGGTGTCAGCAGATTTTTCTTTTAAATGACAAAGGCTGCAACACTTCTTGATGTTTCCAACGGCAAACCACAACTATCTTGTTCACTTCAGCTGTAAAATTTTCTGTATTTGCAGCAACTTTTGAGACTTCTTTCAAATTCGTACTTCACTTCTAGAAGAAATGTACTTCCAGCAACTTGTAAATGTTTTCACGAATGTGAACTTTCAGCAACTGCAGCCCTCCTAACTTCAGACTTCTCAGCAATCGGATGAAACTTCTTCACAAAGTCGAACCTTCTCAATAATTGCAGCAGCTAAGGAATTCGCACCTCTCAGCAATTTGAGACTTCAGCAAGCTAGGTCGCACCTCTTCAGCAACTTCACTCTTTTCAGCAAATTCGCACTTCTCACAAATTCGAAATTAGCAACTTCCAGCTCTCTTAGAAATTCAAAACTTTGCAACTTTCAGCTCTTCAGCAACTTGTGAGAAAAAAATGAAGAAGACCTCAAAAACTTATAGCTTGGTCGAATTCTTGCAGAGGCTTAACTTAGCAAATATTTTGAATTCATTTTCCCTCTCTTTTCCAGTTGTAACACTTGTCGTCTGAAGCATCGGAATCTCGAACTTCTAGAATCACGAATTCATCATCTCTGCACAGGCCTGCCTCATTGCATTTGATTTTAAAATATTAAATCATTCATTCCCTTGAACAATTTCGAATTGTTTAGCTAAGGCATTTTATCCTTGGCAAAATTATCAAGTTCAAGCTTCTTAGCGAAATTCCTCATCCATTTTATTCATTTGGCTTAGAGAAATTTCTCAAATTTGCCTTAGGAATTTTATTTAAAATAGGCACTGGGAAAAATATCCATCGAAATGATGTGGACATGGCATGGAGTAAGCTTGAATCACCTCTGAATTGCGAATGTTTAATACCCAGAAGAGAAATTCTTCCAGAATCCATCGTTTTCATGTGTATCCGGACGAAGGGGTTCTTTTAATTTTTATTATTTAAAAATAATAAAAAATGGCTAATGTTTATTTCTTCCCCTCCGGATGTCTTCCACTCCTGCAATTTCAAGCTTCTCTGCCTTGGCAAATTTTCTTGATTTTTCCCTGAAGAATTTTCCCTCTGAGGGTTTTTGTAACTCTGAAAATTCTAGCATCATCCTCTAGACGTACTCTTCATTTTCTCCTTTTAGAAAATGCCTTAGGAATTATTTTAAAATTTAAATTTCATCATCTACCCTCTGAAGGGCGTATTTGGCATATCATTCTTCCATTCCATTCCTTAGGCAATTCTACGCCTAGACTCTCCTCTCATACTTAGCAATTTTCATTCTTCAAGTCCCCACACACTAGGCGCATTTCACATAATGAAGAGGAAAATACTTGACCCTTAGTCTTTTAAGATCATGTCACCCTTAGCATTTCTTTCCTCCTTGGCACATGGTGACCCTTCACCTTCCCTGAGCGCATTTCACATAGTGGACTTCCACTTTCTAGCGTATTTCACATGTTGAGGAGAAAACTTCCTTTACCCTTTGCGCTTTTCTCTTTGTGTGAGAGAATTTGCTCAATGTCTAGCGCACTTCTTCAAACTCTCAAACGTTTTTACCTTTCACCTTTTACCTTTATCTTTTACCATGTTACCTTAAGCGCATTTGCCATAGGGAAGGGGAACTTCTTGAGCGCATTTCACCATGTGAGAGGGAAATCCCACGCCTTAGGTGACCTTTCACCTTCCTCTAGCGCATATAAGCATGTAGACTTCCATGTTGGGCGCATATTGGGGTGTGAGAAGAAATTCCGCCCATGGTGACTCTTCATCTCCCTTGGGCGCATTTGACCCATGGTACTTCCTTGCCTTAGGCGCATATGCTAGTGTTAGAAGGAAAATTCCACGCTTATCAAGTAGCTCTTCATCTCCCTTAGGCGCATATGAGGGTGTTGACTTCCATGTTGGGCGCATTTCATACATGCAAAGGAAAGCGCCTCTATCTAGTGACCCTTCATCTCCCTTAGGTGCATTTTGGCTAGGCAACCTCCATTTCCAAGTGCATTTCACAGTGTTAGAAGGAATTCTACCTATATGGTGACTCTTCACCTCCCTTGAGCGCATTTGGCCTATGCAACCTCCATTTCCAAGCGCATTTGAGGGTGCCTCAAGGAATTTTCGTGCCTTAGGAATTTTATCATGCCCTTTTGGTGACCTTTCACCTTCCTCTAGCGCATCTAGGGGGTATGAGGAGGAAACTTCATGCCTTAGAAGAATTTCTATGTCTCTGCCATGTGGGTGCATTTGACCTCTGTTCAGGAAATCTTGCACTTGGAGATTTTCATGCCCTTTTTATCTTCTTGGCGCATATAAGCATGTGTTTCTATGCCAGTTGCCTCTTATGAATTTCCAACGCCATTTATGCCCTAGCTTTCTATTTTTAGTAAAATTAGGGTTTCATTGCATTTCACCCTGTTCTGAACTGGAAGTGGGGTGGTTGTGCCTTCACTGACTTTTGTCACCTTGTTCATACCTCATCTGGCACAGTACATACTATTTTTAGCCACTTACTATTTTTAGCAACCCTAGAACTGATCAACTTTTGTATCTCCGTTTGCTTCGAAATTTGCTCCACTCGTTCTTGATGCTGTAAGAGACCTGTTCACACCTTGCTTCTGGTGATGACGTGCTATTTTTAGCCACCTGCTATTTATAGTAAGATTCAAAGTTGCCTGCTTCAGTAGCTCCGTTCGACCTGAAACTTGCTATGTCTGATCTTGATAACTTGAGTGCTCTGTTCATACCGACTTCCGGTGCAGGCCTGCTATTTATAGCCGTGTCCTGACTTACTAAAAATAGTAAGTCCTCCGATTTTGCTCAAAATTTGCCAGTAGGTAGCTTGAAGGATGCTGATCATAGCGGCGTGTTTCGTTCTGACATCTCTACATTTCGCTTCGTCTATTTTTAGACATGGCAGGGAAAACCCTAATTTGATTTGCATGTGTTCTGGACTGCCCCCAATCGCCTGATTTCTACTATTTGCCAATCTGCTCACTGGAATGAAGTAATAGGTAGTTGCTGGGATGACACTGCTATCTATAGTAAGTGTCTGGAAAGTGGTCAACCGGATGTCGGACGAGTTTGCATGTCGCAGTGCCCGTGGGATCTCAAAAAACCCAGAAAAACCAAAAAAACTGGTCAAAGTTCCGGCACTGGCTAAAAATAGTAAGTCCCTCAAAACTGACTCATTCCGTTTGCATGTAACGTCATTGCGAAGCTCTCGCAAAACCCACATGGAATATCCGGACACGCATTGAAAATTCCTGCATGCAAACCCTAAAAATAGCCTCGAAAGGCTGAACTCTGAAAGTCACCATCTCCTCTTGCATGCTACATCATCGCGAAGGTCTTGGAAAACCCAGATCAATTCCTCTATCATTCGTCGGAGAATTGCTTGTCTAAACCTTGAAAATAGCCTCCGAAGGTTGAACTGCTAAAAATAGCCAGTTGTCTGAATCTGTTCAAATTTCACGTGTAGGCACTCTGAAGCTGCCTGATTGTGCTAAAGTCATTAGAATCCCGAAATCCTGAGGAACAAGCCTCGAATTAGGCACTTACTAAAAATAGTAAGTGGTCGGATTTCAGTGAGATTTCAGGGGGATTCTGCTTTGAGCCTTCTGAATGTGTTGCTGCACTTAGATTTCACCTAAGTAACTCAATCTTGACCTCGAACGGGTCTAAAGGATAGAAACCCTAAATTTGTCAATTACTTCAACTGAGGTCAAACGGGACACCCCCGGAAGGACAAAAGACCAGAGACAGAGAGAATTGAAGCCAAAAGTCTAGAATGGAGCAAAAATTAGGGGGTCCCCATCTTGGATGGGGTGATGTGTGAAAAGGTCACAACAGGCACTATCACGGAAAGCCTTTGGAAATCTCCAGTGTATGATTCTAATGAACCATGTTGTTTCAGCTGAACAAGCTCCCTAAATTTCACCTCAGGATCCTTAGTGTCAAATCTGTCGATTAGCTTGTTGGTGAATTCTTCATACGTTCTGATTAGGTCGTGGCCAAGGGTGACCAAACCATGATACCACCACTCATGGGCAACACCTTCCAAGTGTAGGGTGGCAAATTTAATTGCGTCCTCCTCCACCATAGGTCTCAAGGATAGGTAATTATCTAGCCTCTGTACCCATGCCCTAGCCGTGCATGCATCACTTCCATCGAAGTGGGCCAAGGACACCTTTCTGAGAGCTTGTTGGTAATCCGTTCTAGGACCCATAGGAGCTCTGTATTCAGTTCTTCCACCATTCCTCCGGTTTGTTTGATTCATGAATTGATCAAAAGACCACTGCTCCCTAAGATCAGGAGGGAAGGAGGCATACTCCAAGTAAGCCTGTCTGGCATCATCTGTGAAATTTGTTGAAGCTTCAACTTGAGATTCTTCTCTTTGCGTGAATGTTGGAAAAAGTGGCCTAGAGGCTGATCCTCTACATGTGGCTTCATGTTGGCCGATGGTTCTGTCTCTCCCACTACCATTGTTCCCATTAACTCCACTATTTTCACCATTAGTGTTGTTTTGGTTATGGGGTTGATTATCTGCAACCTGCTGATCCATTCTTGCAAGTAAGCGGGCCATCATGTCAATCATCCCATTAAACTTCTTCTCCATTCTGTCATCTCTCTCATCTATGGCCTATTTGTTGTTGCCTGTCATCTCTTCAATTGCTTTACCCTTGTCAACTGCTTTCCCTGTTTCTCTGAGTGCCTCAAAGAAAGTATCTGCCTTTGGTGTAGATGGAAATTGATATTGCGGATTTCCCACCTGACTTCTGGTGTAGTATTTGTGGGCTCTGTCACTCATCGGTAACTGAACTCTGTTGAACACAGGTTGGCAGAATCATGGCTCTAATACCACTGAAATATACCGGACAATTTTTTTCACTTTTTCACAACCAAGTTCACCCGTTAACATTAATGAAATCTCAATCCAATTGAAAGGAACCCTTTCCTCTGATCAACCCAGATCCCAATGCTGGCAAGGTTGAGAGCATACTCGAAAGGGGATCATTAGCATAATCGAAACTGCTGGAAAGTAATAGAAAGAAGATGCAATCACTCTACCACTTATTCAACGGGAGGACTGGAATAGAAAGTACATTACTGAATTCAAAGGATGCAACTCGACCACTTATTCAACGGGAGTATGTTGATGGCTTAGCCGATCAACAATATGATGAATAATACAATACAGTAAAGAAATAGGCAGCAAGCCAGCCTCTTCCACTTGTTCAGCGGGTGATGCAAGAAAAGGAAAACCTGAAGCAATAGAATGAATTGAGGCCAGTCTCTTCCACAATCGTGGGAATTACAAGAGCTAAATAAGAGAGGAGAATTGCTGACAGTACTACTATTCAACTTACAATGCGAAAGAGAGCCTATCAAGAATACATGATTAAAAATCATACAAAGCTGTAATAGTGTAAAGAAACTCCCCGATACTCGACTTTGACTCCCTAGACTCAAGCCCACTCAAGCGATGACTTCTCATAATCTGATATGACTGTAACAGTGACTGAAATTGCACAAACCAGCAACCTGCAACCTCACTAAATTGCTCATAACTCGCTCAAAACCCAACCAAATAACATGAAATAAGATGCATAATGATCTAGCATGGAGGGCGACCAAGACAAGAAATCAAAACCCACCCAAACAACCTCTATTTATTTTGCACGGAAAACAATGCACTTACAGAAAAGTATTGCCTTCTGAGAAGGGCGATTTTGCCTTTAAAAAATGCAAACTTGATATTAAATCCTGAGATTTAACATGTAGGGTCGCCCCTAGCAAGGAAACCATTAGGAAAAACACCCAGAACCACACTATTTTTATTTTGCAAGTTGTGAATGAAAACTACAATCAGCTGAGCAGATTCAGCAATACTGAAAAACTAGTAAAATGCAAAACACATCAACTACAATATGCTCAAACTCAATTCAAAGAACATTGACAAATCTATCTTAACTAGTTGCTATCTTTCAAGCAAGAAGCCAAGCCTAGCTAGGGGGTTATGCCTTCCCCGAAGCACTCAGTCACCATTCCGGCATCATAACTTTGCAATAAACTCAAGATGAAGAATGAAGACCCCACACTCCCTTTTTATAACTTTGCCAAGCATCTCTAGAACCTTCCAGAAGGTGCGCCCTGTTGTGACTTTTTCACACATCGCCCCATTCAAATGGGGACCCCCAATTTTTGCTCCATTCTGGTCTTTTCGCTTTGGTTTTTTGGGTTGTTTTGTCTCTCTCTCTCTCTGATCTTTTTGTCCTTTCAGGGATGTCCCTATCCTTGACCTAATTTGGAATTTTGGCTGTCATTGAAATTAGGGTTTTGATTCTTCAGGCTTAATTGAAGTTAAATTGAGTTGACTAATCGACAGTTGAGCTTGGCATTGCAATCAGAGAGTTCGTGGCAGGATCCCACTGAATTTTCATCATAATCTGACAACTTACTATTTTTAGTAAGTACCTAATATGAGGCCTTTTCCTTAGAATTTCGGGATTCTGAATACATCAACACTTCTAGGTAACTTCAGGGTGCCTACACATTAACTTTGAACAGAATCGGACAACTGGCTATTTTTACCAGTTCAAGCTTCAAGAGTCATTTTCAAGATGCATGTGTATGATTTTCAAATGCATGTCTGGGGAATGTATCTGGGTTTTTGAAGAACTTTGCAGTGATGTGACATGCAAATCGAGATGGTGAGTTTCAGCGGTACAACCTTCAGAGGCTATTTATAGGGTTTGCATGCAGAGATTTTCAGTGCATGTCTGAATATTCCTTATGGGTTTTGCGAGAGCTTCGCGGTGGTGTGACATCCAAGCGGAATGGATTAATTTTCAAGGACTTACTATTTTTAGCCAATGCCCACACATTGACCAGTTTTCTGGGTTTTTTTTGGGTTTTTTGAGATCCCACGGGCACTGTGACATGCAAACTCATCCGACACCAAATTGATCACTTTCCAGACACTTACTATAAATAGTAGGTTCACTCCAGCAACTCCCCAGCACTTCAGTTTCACGATCGGAGCAGCATACAGCGAAAATCAAGTTAAACGAAGGTCGTTTGAGGCACATGCAAGTCAAATTAGGGTTTCCTACTTTGGTGCCTAAAAAGAGGGGTAAAAAGCCAGAATTTCAAAAAACAAAGGTATCCCACTACGATCAGCATCTTTCAGGCAATCTACTAGTAAAATTCGGGCGCAATCCGAGCACTTACTATTTATAGTAAGTCATCTCTAGAACACGGCTATAAATAGCAGGCCAGCATGAAAAAGTTTCAAAGTATGAAATTCCTCCTCATACCCTCAAATGCACCCACCTTGTGATATGACATGGCAAGAAAATTTCTAAGGTTGATGAAATTTCCTCCTCCCTAGGTGAAATGCGCCCAAGGCTACAAGGGAAGTGAAAGAAAAATCTAAGGCATTGAAAATTCCTCCACCCTCCAAATGCGCCCAAGCTTGTAGAGGTGACATGGAAATTTACCTAAGTGTTGAAAATTGGCGTGAGAGGAGGCAAAATACGCCCAACTTGGAGGAGACTGAAGGAAAACGTATAAGTTATGAGAAAGTTCCTCCTCCCTACCTCAAGTGCGCCCAAGGTGTGAGCATGCATATGGAGGAAGTTGAAAATAATTCTAAGTGTGAAATTCCTCCTCCAGCTAGGAAATGCGCCCAAGATGAAAGGATGTTAAAAATATTCCTAAGACATGGAAATGGAAGCTTGGCAGGTGAAATGCGCCCAAGCTATGAGTAGAGGTAAGAAAGTTTTCTAAGTCGCAAAAATGGAAGCTCAAGGGTGAAAATGCACCCAAGCAAGGAGCATGACTTAAAGAGCTTGAAAATATTCTAAGTTGCAGCACATAGGCTGAAATGCGCCCTTGAGGGAAGTGACCAAGAAAGTTTCTAAGTGATGAAGAATGGAGGTGGCTCATGCTAAATGCGCCCATCATGGGGGATCTCAAGTAAAAATTCTAAGGCATTGGAAATTAAAGTTGAGAGAGAAAAATGCGCCCTAGGCATCAAGGTGGAATAAAATTATCTCTAAGACAGGAAATGCAAGTAGCACCCTTCAAATGCGCCCTGGCAGAAGAGATGCATGAAAAAGTTTCTAAGTGTTTAAAAAATTCCTTCTCCCTATGCTATATGCGCCCACAAGAAGAAAGGGCATGATAAAATACTCTAAGGCGTGGATTTCCTCACCACATGCTAGATGCGCCCAAAAGTTCCTCTAGCACATGTGAAATGCACCCAAAGCAAGGGCTAGGCATGGCAAAAATACGTTAAGGCAAGCAAGTTCCTTCACCATAGGTCAAATGCGCCCTCAAGGTGAAAAGTTTCCTCACCCTATGTGAAATGCGCCCATGAGTTCCCCCTTCACATGCTACATGCGCCAAGAAGGAACAAGGCAAGAGGAGGGCGTGGGTTCAAGAAAATACTAAGGCATGGGAATTCCTTCCCACCCCCCTAAATGCGCCCTCGAGTTTCTTCCCCCTAGGTGAAGTGCGCCCAAGGAAGATATTGAAAGTTTCTAAGTGTTGGCGGATTTCCTTCACACCACCTCATATGCGCCCTAAGGTGGAAATTAACACATGAAAATCCGCTAAGTGTGAGGTAGAGGTTGCCAAGGCGTGAGGCTTGAGTGGGAGTTGACATGCTCAAATGCGCCCTTGAAGGGTAAGATAATTAAATTTGAATTTTTCTAAGGCATTTTCTAAGGAGAAAATGAAAATACGCCTAGGGGGTGATGTTAAAATTTCCAGAGGCAAGATGAAATATGCCCATGAACAGGAGGGAGTTTCTTCAGGAAAATCAAGAAAAATGCCAAGGCAGAGAAATTGGAGATTGCAAGTGTGGAAGACATCCAGAATAAAAATGGGTGAACCTTAGCAATTTTTATTATTTTTCAATAATAAAAATTAAATGTACCCCTTCATCCAGATACACATGAAAACGATGAGTTCTGAAGGAAAATTTCTTGTGGGTACTGGACATTTCCCATTGGGAGATGATTTAAATCTTTTCCACACCTTGCTCGTGTTGTTTCGATAGAGATTCTTGCCTGGCACCAATTTAATGAATTTCCTAGGCGAAATAAAAAAATTATCTAAGGCAAATGCGAGAAATGTTTCTACGAAAAATGCCTTGGCTTGTGATGTCAAAATGAGTGCCTGGATTACAGTGGGTGAAATTCATAAAGCAGATAAGGTTGTCTAAGGAAAGAGAAAATGAAACAACAAGAGGTCAAGCACACTCACAGGGAAGAAATTTGTCTAAGGCATAATGAAGCTCGAACATCAAGCAGACCTTGGAAGTCAGAACGTGGAGATTAGGTAAGTAAAGTGAAGTTATATTATAAGTGTTCTGATGCTCTTCTTTCTATTTTGCAGGATGAATACCGGAGCCAGAGCGTGAGGACTTGAGGTGATGAAGTTCGACAACGTTACAACTTTGGAAAAGGAAAAGGCATTGAAGTTTTGTCTAAGGCATTAAGAACGTGGTGCAAAAGGGGCTAAATACGCCCAAGGCAGTGAGCTGAAGAAATGTGAAAGTTACAAGAGAGAGATGCATCCAGGAATGGAAGCAATAGGAGGACTTAACGAAGAAGAACTTTTTGCAAGGAGGATTTGAACCAAGTGTTGTGTGCTTGCCTCCTCCTAATGCAACAAAATCGGCAGAGAAGAACAGTGGGAACACGTTTATGGACGAGAATCTTCTAGAAGAGGATAGTGGGCATTAATTGCTCATAGTGGTTCCTATAGAGGAGTGGAGAATCTTCTGTGCATTCATTGCCCCACTCCTCTCTGTGGCGGTTTTTAGGGCAAAAACCCTAATTAGGGCATACGTGGCTCAATCTGAGCCCTTCATTGTAATTCAATCTAAGTTGTCCGCTGGACTGGGCCAACTATAAAAGGGGGCATCCCCCCTCATTTGTAAATAATAGAGAGTTAGACAGAAATCAGAGATAGAGTTGAGCTAGATAGTAGAGAAGGCAGTTAGAGAGTAGAGCTAGGTGTTAGCTTAGTTTGAAAAGGAAAGAAAAACTTTCCCTTTGAAGGTTTTTGTAAAAGGTTGTTGTGTAAGACTCTCATAATATAAGGATTTTCATTGATTGGTGACTCTTTCTTTCATTGTGAGTAGTTGACGAGACTTTTTCATCTTTCTGATTCAAGTAGAGTAGAGTAAAGTAGAGTAGAGTAAAGTAGATTTTGTTTTATGCAAGTAGTTGTTAATTGTGGAATGCGGTGTTGGTTTGGACAAATGTTCCTTTATCCATACCACTAGCGGGCTTGTTGATGGTAAGTTTGCCCTGCATGGTCAACTGGAATATCAGTACCTAACTTTGGTTGTGACTCGTGTGTTCACTTGCATCGTTGTGATGGAGTGCACATGTTGGGCCACAATTTGAACATCTTATCCATCTTTTGAAGATTGCACCAACTTTGTCAGAGTTGTCTCAAGGGGAGACGAAACAAAGTTTGGTTTGAAGATTGTCGAAGTCTGTCCTCGCATTCCACCCCTTAGAAATAGATCATAGAATTCCTACCCCTTATCCCTTTAAATTCAGCATTTCCCGATCAATTCAAATATCAGAGCATCACAGTCAAACCTTTCATCTGCTTCACTTAGTTGAACAATTACGTAAATCCCCTTGGAATACCCAGCATATTCACATCAACCAACTGAGTCTATTCGCAATAAAAGGAACCTTGGAGTTGAACACATGAACTTTCACGCAATCTTAGCATGCGAGATACTTTGATCAAGAGAGAATAGAGTAACCGTTGGACATTTTATTTTGTGTTGGTGTTGTCATAAAACACACGTCAACACGCCCCACTCAAGGAGTCAACCTAATTCAATGTTGACTCTTGACCCTCAAGTTGGCGTCCCATTTTCCAAGGCATATTTTTACTTTTTCACCATTTTAATACTTCCTCATGTTGGCGTCCTTTTTCTCACCAAGTCAACTTTAATAAAAAGGTAAATATTTCACTTAAACCCCCCTGATGAGGCGTTCACCCATAAAGTCCCCCTTTTTAAAAACAACTTAAGTCATAAAGCTAGGCCAAGGGGTTATAATTAAAATAAAACATTATTTTAATTAAAAATAACTTATCTCTCCAGAAATTGCATCTAGGAGTTGATTCCAATATAGCCAACTGAACTGTTTGATGAGGAAAGCCAAATGTACTGATGCCATCAAGACCACTACCAGAAATAGAATTTACTAAAAATAGTAAATCCAGGAAGTTACTCGGATCAACATGCATGTTACACCATTGCGAAACTCTCTGAAAACTCAGAAAGGAACTGCCAACCAAACACCAAGATTCCAGAAGCAAGTCATAGAGAAAACTGAAACATCCTCCTAGAAGATAGGAAACCCTAATTTCCACCTCTGAGTAGTCTACGAGTCACCAAAATAGACTAACGGCCAACTGATAGATCACTGCTGAGAAGGGGACATTACACTCGCCTTGTGTGGTCAATTGGATTATTTTGCACTTAACTTCAATTGTGATTCATATGTCCACATGCATCATTGTGATCTTATGTGCATGTCGTGTCATAGTTTGAATATCCTTCCCATCCTTTGAAGATTGCACTAGTTTTGTAGAAGCTGTCCGGCAAGAAGCAAAGCAGAATCTGGTTTGAAGCTTGCTGAAATTGATCCCCATATCCCGCCTTTAGGAGTAGAAAGTAGAATCTCTATCCTTATCCCCTTTAATTTCAGTATTTTCCTGATTAGTCTAGGAACCTGAGCATCATCGCCAAATCATTTGTATCTTGTAACTGCTTCAAGTTGAACAATTGCGTAAGTCCCCTTGAAATACCCAACAAAATCACATCGAACCAACTGAGACTATCCCCTTGCATAAGGAACCTTGGAGTTGAATGTATGATCTTTCATAGAATCTTAGCATGCGGAATACTTTGATCAAGAGAGGATAGAGTATCCGTTGGGAAACTTTATTCTGTGTTAGTGCAGTCATAAAACACCCGTCAACAAGTTTCATATTTTCCCTAGCCGATTTGCATTCGAGGAGTTTTGGATATTGTTAAGGGCATTATTTTGAGCTTCATTTCCAGATTTGCATTGGAGGAGTTGCTGGTCTGAAAATACTCAGAAAATCCGTCCATATCTAGCCATTATCTTCTTCACATCATTGCTCTTATTGTCCAATATTACTTCATTGTAACTGGGTATGTTTGCCTTGTCAATAAACTTCCTTTTGGTGTGAAAATCAGACTTGATAAGCTTGTTTGTTGAACTCAGATCAAAACTTTATTAGATCTGATATATTTTGTTTTTAAGGAGGAATGAGAAGCAATTAGTGTCCCTTTCTATGGTATTGCATTATATATTTGTATGTTAACATTTTATGTCATTGCACAACAAGACATAAAGCAAAAATCATCAAACAAACATTCAAGACCATCAACATACTCAGAAAATCAGATTGCATGCAAAGTGTTTGACAAAATGTCAAACATCACAAACTGAAAAATTTGAGATCAGAATTAGCAGGGGTTCTTACACCTTACAACAACAAGTGTGGAAAACAACACATTCCAAACAAGTGAAAAAAGAAAATTTTATATATCCTAACTCATTTAATATTTTAAATGTTGAAGAATGAAAATAAAACAACAGAGTTTGTTTATAAAAAACAATGAAATTTTTCTTTTGCCTTTTCTAATATCCCTTGCAAGTTCTGATATATGATTGCTGCTCTAACCTTCAAGGAATATTATCAAACAATTCACATGCAAAGTCTGATCCGACTGGTACAGAATTTCAGTCTGATTGTATGCTTGATAAATGATAAAAGAAGACTCCAAATGCTTGCAATTCCAAACTACAATATCTAAACTATCATCTAGATGCATAAATGACTTACTTCTATCCAATGAAATGTACTTATATGATTTCTATATGCAAAATATGCACCTACAGCCAAGTGACATTTTGTCAAACAATTGGCATGCAAACTAATAAGCTGATCATGAATGATGTAAACAAGATCAATTACAATAGTATTTGACCAGCAACTTGTATCTCCTTCTTTGCAATAAAATGTCTAATACAATGATGCTATGAATTGGCACAGACTCTTGGCTTACAATTGATTTACAATAGTGCCAAATCTGATTTTCTGAGTATTCACTTACAACAGCAACTAAAATGCCTATGATGACAATGCAAACTACTTAGTAAATGCAAGCAGAACCTGGGAATGATGACGCCCAATGTTGTCGATGAAGAAACAATAAAAATCCAATGTGATAGGAACCTTCCAAGCTCAAATCGAATTGCTCAAGCTGCCACCCCTGTTTTTGCCTAGCAAAAGTTTAGATAGTTAATTGCAGCACCAAATGCCTTCCAATTTTCCCCTAAAACAATTGTCTCGATGATAGGAATTGAATGCAACAATACCTAGAATGATTGGCCTGCTCAATCAAAAGATATGAGCAAAAACATGAGACTCACATAGGCTGATCAACCTCCATGACAACAAATTATGAAGGTCTGAAAATGCAACTGAAACTTTACAAAATATCACTCCTAAAGATGATAAAATGATAAATCACAATCAACAATTATTCTCCAAATTGAATCTCCACAAATTTGGCCCTTGGCCACAAATTCAATGCAATGAAAAGTCTGAAGTAACTCCTCCAATTTGCTGTAATAATTCAGATGATATTTCACACCCTCAAAATTGCTATCAATAGGAAGTTTTCATTTCCTATGATAAAGAACAATCTGCAAAAACCCTAGGCTCCACAAGATGAAATGACAAACACCAACATCAACGCCAAATCCGGATGATTAGAAGCTTAGGCGACCCCTCTATTTATTCTTTTTCTCCAGCCCTTCATGAAGCTTCTAGAACATTATTTTATTTAAGTGACTTTTATGATATAATATTTTATTAAGTCACTTTATTAAATTAATTAAATATAAAGTTACCTTTTAATTTTAATTTATTTTATAACTTTATAAATAATTAACTTAATACTTTTAATTAAAATAATCAATTAAGTTATCCACAAAAAAAATACTTAATTTGGACAACTTAATTAATTAAATTAATTAAATCATTTCTACCTCCAAAATGGGGACATTACAATCCGCCCCTCCTGAAATTGCTTGTCCCCAAGCAATCTCAGCAGCAAAGTACAAATCTTCTCCACCTGGGTCCCAAGTGAAGATCTATGTAATGTCCCAAACATCACCAAACAACTCCTGTAGCACTAGCACATCCTACTGAATCAACTCAATCCCAAAACTGTGATGATAAATCTGATACATCCATAGTGTTGGAAAACCACCACCTATTGCTTCCCGTTGTGCCACTCTGATACCTCCCATCCCCAAAATGCAGCAAGTCCCCAAGTCCTGAAAATAGTAATCATCATGAGAGAACAAAGTAGAAGACTTGCCAAACTTGGAATTATCATTTGAGATCCAAAGTAAGTCATACCAAAGCTGACAAGAACACTCCTTATTTCCTCCACCTCTCAAGGAACCCCTAACGCCCTCAAGTTCTTGAGAGAGGTTGTCAACTTCCTCTTCTTTCCTCATCAAGGAATTTGAATAGATCCCAACAAGGCTAAGACGGGTGTCTCTGTCTGCAAGAAGGTTCAAATAATTTGACTTCATTGTCAACATCCCTTCTTTGACAACCTGCAAACTATCATGAGAAGATCCTAGTTCAATCCCTTCTTGTCTTCTCTTTAACTGGACTGCCCAAAGATGCTCCTCAATCAATTTACGTATCCTGTCGTGATGAGATAATGCAGCAACAATCTCATCCTCCTTCACCTTCAACTCAATTTCCAAGCTACGAACAACCTCCGCACAACATGAAGAAGCCACATCCTTATCACCAACATTAGAACAAAGGGCATTTTCAGATTCATCCTTCATTTGAATGAGGAGTCTTCTAATGTGATCTATCCATTTTTGTCTTGCCACATTGATGAGATTGACTTTGCCTTTCACTTCTTGAAGGTGTTGTCTCGCATTTGCAGCTACTAACCTAGCCTCCTTGGCCTTCTTCAACCACTCTTCATTCAGCATTTCGGACGTTCTAACCTCTTCAATGCCAAAGTACACAAAATCGTTCTTCTTATGCTTGGTATCTCCATGTCCACTAAGAGATGATATGATATCATTAGCTTGCACATGAACACGAACCTCCTTTTTATGATAATGATGATGCACCAAATTGTTGTCCTCAAACAAATCCGTGATGACATCAAGACATTGTAAAATGCCTCCTTCATCATGTGAAGAAAAAACACTAGTGGATGCTCCACTAAGTAGAGGATCAAATTCCTCATCCCCCTTAATATCTTGGGCCTCCAAATCACAACCTGTTTCTTCATGTGAAATATGTTGGGCAATTTTTTTCAATTTCTCACAACTAATTTCACCCGTTAACATTAGTGAAAACATAAACCAACTGAAGGGAACCCTTTCACTTTCTGGTCAACCTAGATCCCAGTATGGGCAAGGTGAGAGCATACTCGAAAGGGGATCGTTAGCAGGAACTTGAAACTACAGTTTGATAACTCTAACCAAGAATGTGCCCTAAGACTCGATGTGGGAGGAGGGGCGAGCATATGGTCAGAGGATCCCTATGCACTACTGAGTAGAAAATAACTCTAACCAAGAATGCACCCTAAGACCTGATGTGGGAGGAAGGGCGGGCATATGGTCAGAGGATCCATGATTCTTGCGACAGCTCAGCCGATCAGCAAATTGATGTTGCAATGCATTACAATAATTAAATAGGCGGCATGCCAGCCTCTTCCACTTATTTAGCGGGTGATACAAGGAAATGAAAACTGAAACTAAAGACTGAGGCAAGGCCAGTCTCTTCCACAATTGTGGGAAATGCACAAGCTAGGTAAGAAGAGAAAGAATGCTGACAATACTACTGTTCAACTTACAATGAGATAGAAAGCCTGCAAAGAACACATGGTTAGAAGTCATTCATTGCTGCAATAATGTAAAAGGACTCTCCTATACTCAACTCGACTTCCAAGACTCAAAACCTCACTCAAGTGACCAACTAAGTATTCTGATTTTTGACAGACCTGCAACTGAAAATGCATAATCAGCAATATAGAAACTCACTAAAATGCTGATATCTCACTCATCACTCACTCAATTGACACCAAATAAAATGCATAAGTTATTATTGTTGATGGCGCCCAAGAAGGAACACTGAAACCCAATCAAATGACTCATTTTTATTTTGCACGGACTTCAAGACAATTCTAGAATGGTACGGCCCCTAAGGAGGGGCGATTTTTCTTTATAAAATTCAACTTTTGGAAATAAAATCTGAAACTTGGCTGGAAGGGTCGCCCAAACCTGCCAAATACATATAGCAACTACCCACAACCCAAATAAATTCACTCAAAAACATCTAAGCAAAAACGCAATTCAGCTACAGTTAAACCAACAACTGCAAAACTGACTGAAATACTAGAAACTCAACTACAAAATGCAAGATAACTCCACTACAACCAATTCTCAACTAGTTGCTATCTTTCAAGCAAGAAGTTAAGCCAAGCTAGGAGGTATGCATCCCTCGAAGCAATTCTGACACCATTCTGCCAGCATAACAATACTGAAGACATACGATAATCCAAATAAAGAACCAACTTCTCCTTACAAATCTTTTGAAAAGAGCTTCTAGAGGCCTCTAGAAGGTGCGCCCAATCTCCATGAGTCAACAAAATTCAAATTTCAAGTTGACTCCCAAACCTTCCTCAAGTTGACGTCCCACTTCATAAAATGAAATATTTGATTAAATGTTTCTTTTCTCAACGTTGGCATCCTTTTTTGCAAGTCATATTTTCGACCTTAGAAAATAATAATCCCACCTCCTGATGAGGCGTCCACCCATGAAGACCCCTTTTTAAAACACAACATTATGTTATATCACTAGGCCAAGGTCATAAAGTGAAAATATAACATTATTAATTAAAATACCATATCTCACCAAAAAAATCGAGCCAAAGGCCAAACTCGATACTGCCAACTGAACTACTCGAAGAGGGAAGCCAAAAAGTATCGATGCCAAGGGACCACTGCCAGAAATAGAATTTACTAAACATAGTAAATTCAGGAAGTTGCCCAAAACAACATGCCAGCTATACCGTTGCAAAGCTCTCTGAAAACCCAGAAAGAATCCACAAACAAAACTCCAGAATTCCAAGGGAAGCCTTCAAAAAAAGCTAGAACAACCTCCACAAAGATAGGAAACCCTAATTTCTACTTTCGAGTAGCCTACGGGTCTCCAGAATAGGCTAAAGGTCATCTGCAAGATTACTGTTGAGAGGGGGACATTACATCATGATAGGATGAAGCAATGCTAGACTCACCAAATGAAACATCACAAGAACCCATATCCTTATGTGGCTGCTCCAAAGCAACTGATTTGTCTTCAAACACCACTTGTTCTCCTTCACCCTTGCAATCCTCCTGAAGTGTCTTATACCCAATTTCTTCTTCTATGCAAATCTGTTTGTAATCTCCTTAGGATCATCAGTAGGTTGATCACTAACTGCTGCAAATTCGTTGTAGAGATTTCTAGATGTTTCTCCTATAGATGCCTCTTCTCTCTCCTTTTTGTTTTGTAATATAGACCTGGAGAAGGATGCTATGTATTGCGCTGAATTTGGGCCTGAAAGCAATTCATTCATCCTTTTCGAAATCTGATTTGACTCTTTCGCTATGGTATCCAGCTGCTTCAGTATGACATCCCAATGCTTTCTATGAGTAACCATGATATATAACTAAAATCTTTGATCTGTAATTGAATAGCTAAACCAGATCCAATCTACCCAACAGGATGGAAGGACAATGGCTTTGATACCACTGTAATATTCCTTGCAAGTTCTAATATATAATTGCTGCACTAACCTTCAAGGAATATTGTCAAACATTCACATGCAAAGTCTGATTTGGCTGGTACAAAATTTCAGTCTGATTGTATGCTTGATAAATGATAAAAGAAGACTCCAAATGCTTGCAATTCCAAACTACAATATCTAAACTATCATCTAGATGCATAAATGACTTACTTCTATCCTTTGAAATGTACTTATATGATTTCTTTATGCAAAATATGCACCTACAACCAAGTGACATTTTGTCAAACAATTGGCATACAAACTGATAGGTTGATCATGAATGATATAAACAAGCTCAATTACAATAGTATTTGACCAGAAAATTATATCTCCTTCTTTGCAATAAAATGTCTAATACAATGATGCTATGAATTGGCCAAGACTCTTGGCTTACAATTGATTGACAATAGTGCCAAATCTGATTTTCTGAGTATTCACTTACAACAACTAAAATGCTTATGATGACAATGCAAACTACTTAGTAAATGCAGGAAGAACCTGGGAATGATGATGCCCAATGTTGTTGATGAAGAAACAATAAAAATCCAATGTGATAGGCACCTTCCAAGCTCAAATTGAATTGCTCAAGCTGCCGCCCCTGTTTTTGCCTGACAAAAGTTTAGATAATTAATTGCAGCACCAAATGCCTTCCAATTTTCCCCTAAAACGATTGCCTCAACGATAGGAATTGAATGCAACAATACCTAGAATGATTGGCCTCCTCAATCAAAATATATGAGCAAAAACATGAGACTCACATAGGCTGATCAACCTCCATGACAACAAATTATGAAGGTCTGAAAATGCAACTGAAACTTTACAAAATATCACTCCTAAAGATGATGAAATGATAAATCACAATCAGCAATTATTCTCCAAATTGAATCTCCACAAAGTTGGCCCTTGGCCACAAATTCAATTGAATGAGAAGTCTGAAGTAACTCCTCCAATCTGCTGCAATAATTCAGATGATATTTCACACCCTCAAAATTGCTATCAATAGGAAGTTTTCGTTTCCTATGATAAAGAACAATCTGCAAAAGCCCTAGGCTCCATAAGATGAAATGACAAACATCAACATCAACACCAAATCTGGATGATTAGAAGCTTAGGCAACCCCTCTATTTATTATTTTTTCTCCAGCCCTTCATGAAGCTTCTAGAACATTATTTTATTTAAGTGACTTTTATGATATAATATTTTATTAAGTCACTTTATTAAATTAATTAAATATAAAGTTACCTTTAAATTTTAATTTATTTGATAACTTTATAAATAATTAACTTAATACTTTTAATTAAAATAATCAACTAAGTTATCCACAAGAAAAATACTTAATTTGGACAACTTAATTAATTAAATTAATTAAATCATTTCTACCTCCAAAACGGGGACATTACCCTTTAATCCAAAAATCTTCCTCTATGATCTCCTTGGTGGGGAATAGGCTCTTGCACATGTATAGTAATAGCAATCCAAACACTTTGAAGCCCTCAAATTTCAATGATTAATCTTCAG
>CM021102.1:773936412-774046022 GCA_007115665.2 Sequoiadendron giganteum
TACCGAGGTTCAAAAGAATAATGCAAATCAGCCATCAAAGAAGATTTTACTATTTTAGCTTATTTACCTCTTTTAAGTCTTCCTGCCAACCTTATATCAAGCAGTTCATCCCAATGAACATCATTATTAGTGTTGTACCACCATTTAGGTCTCTTCTTTTGTTTCACTTGCTGAATCAGCATCATCATCTTCCTGATTTTCATTTTGTGCAGCAATTCTATTCAAATCTGCATCATCATCTGGCTGATTTCCATAATTTGCAGCAGCATTGGGGCTTGTAATTTAATGGGACCTCTCCCCCTCTTCACACCATACCTAATTTCCTAGCCAATTTTTTCCAGGTTTTCAGTAATTTTCAGATCTGATTTCTGCTCTATCATTGCCTGAAACAACCTTGCATTTTCATCTACTACCACATCAAAACTATAGCATGTTTTATTAGAGTCAATGTCAACCAACTTATATGCTTTGTGATTATTGTTATAGCCTGACAATTAATATCCTATCATGGAATTGTTTGTCTTGTCTTACACCTCATATTAAACATAGTTATGCCATGTAAGCGATCATAAATCAGTCCTTGTATCCTTTGCAAAATTACCTTTCTCACCACAAATTTTACTGCTCAGCATGTTCTTTGCTGATCTTTCATGCAACAATCAGGTCTAAAAGTTAGTCTTGGTTCTGCTGAAAGATGGTGACAATATAGCAAAGTATAGACCTAAGGGAGTGCATTTGGTTCTTTTATAAAGTTACAAATCCTAGAAAACATTCATTTGGACATCAATCAAAAAAATTGCAATGCATTAGATAGAGGGGAAGCAAGGGAATAAAGGAAGATCACCTGTTTACATCCATCTGTACCAGCTACGAAAACTTTTCTTCCTTGTATGCCAAGAGTATCTGCAAAGCAATAGTTAATTACCAGTCAAACCGATCTCTATGTCAAGTGAATTTAGCATCTTCATTTGTTTACAGCCCAAGCTGTGTTGACATATGTAAGAGAAGTACATGTATCAAAGGGTGTGGTCACTCAAGATCACAGTGTGTGCTTCCAAATTCTAATGAAATTGCTCTAATTTGAACGAACAAAAGTGATAAAACAGATAAGTAATAAAAGCTATAAGAAGATAGCCTATTACTCTTTAGTACCAGCATCATCAGTAATCATAGAAAGATGCATCTATTACTGGAAGGTGTCTGTTTCTGCTTTCAAAAACAATCAGAAGTGAAATTTCTCTTAATACGAGTTCCATTAATGTAGACGCATGACAAGCCCTATAGTATGACTGACCTGTGAATTCAATATTGGCATGGGCTAATTTTAAAGGAAAATTTCAATGTTATCAGGTGGAAGTTTGATAGCAGAGATGAACAAACGGATATCACAAGGAATGACTGATTTCATATGATCTACTCACGTCATAGGCCTATATTCTGGCCTTTATCTCTCTCTATATATACACACACACACACACAAGGCATTATGGGTAATGCAAAGGCATTCACAGTTTTAAGGTTCAGCTATGCTTGAAAAATTGTTGAGTGACTGCAGGTAATGTCTGACTTTATTCAATGGCATCTTTAGGGACCATGTGATGCTTGCAACCTAGCAGTAAGAACCATTTGAACATCCCATTCTGCAAGTGGACAGATTGGTATCTTGCCAAGATTTTCCAGTATAATAATGGCGAAGGAAGGGATATTTAAATTTTCAGTAGTCTTTGGAACCATGAGAAGCAACAGTGGCAGAATTCCAATTATGCCCAAATGTTGGTTATAACAGAAAAACGCCCCTTTAAAGATCTAGGTAGGATAAATAACAAAGAGCTCTATTTTATAAAAGGAACTCCAAGCACATGGTTCAATTTTGAGATACTGAAAATAGCATGGTGGGAAACCCTTCTATATTTATCTTTGCTACCGGGTTCTTCATTTTAGCCCCTTTGAACCGGCCAAAATATGTGTGGGTTCTAGTTCTGGTTCGGTTCTTTTGTGGGTTCGCCTGGGTTCTCCATTTGCAACCCGGGTTCTCTGTGGGTCCTTCTGCTCCATTTGCAACCCGGGTTCTCTGTGGGTCCTTCACAGAGAACCCGGGTTGCAAATGGAGAACCTTGGCCGAACCCACAGAAGAACCCAGAAGGACCCGGGAGGACCCACGTCATCCAACCCAGAAAAAGGCAAAAACTCAACTTAAAAACATAAAATAAAACCCTAAAAAGTGCCCAAATTATCTTATATTGACTTGGTCGACCAAATGAGGTATTACCGTATGCCGTATTTCATTGTTTCAATATTCTATGGCATTATGATTATATGATTATAATTTTGAGCATGCTTATGAGTCTATGGCATTATGTTTATAATTTAATAATTTATAAATTTTATATATATACTCCCATACCTGTACCCATACCCTAGGAAAATAAAAATTGCCGTATCGGCGTACCCGAACCCGAACTTGCATCTGAATCCGTACCCGAACCGGCAACTTAGATATTTATTTTTCAAAAGACCTCTATGACTTAGTAAGAGACAAGCTTGATTTTGCCAAATGTTTGAACCATAGTTTGAAAACTTGGACCACATAAAAGAATAAACTAATACATTTAGAGAACACATAAGTCAATTTTGATCATCAACTTGTCATAATTCAAATATTATATATGTGACTATGTCATACGACCCTCAAATCAATAAATGATAGTTCCACAAAGTCTCAAAATAGGGGGGCAAGGGCTTGGATTTGGGGACAACATGGGGACAGCAACAAGCAAGGTTTAGGGACAATGACAAGAAGGGTTCTATGGCGACCAAATTAAGGCATTCAAGACCACACAGATCTTCATGGAACATGCCATCTTTTATAATTTTATCACCAACTTCTTTTTAAGTTGTACATCCTACAATAATTCTATCAGCAGCAACTTAAAACAGCAAGGAAAATAAAGTAGATACCTAACAAGAAGACTCCCAAATGGTATGGTCATAAATGGAGGGTACAACCAGCAGGTAAGGCACTAGTACAACCTACATAAAACCCTTCAGAATCACCCTACAAAGTACTCCAAATCAACTGAGATATTCAAGAAATTAGCATGTGATCCCTTGCAAATTAGAACTCATCAAAAAAATCCATTCTTGCAACAACCAAAACTAAAACTTCACTTGCAGATGCAGCAATAACTTCTAGATGAAGCCACCAAGAGCAGCTAGGGGGGTTTTTGTCCCCGAAACCAGTATTTTCAAGAAGTTTTTTGGCCTGAAGAAAATCAAAGATGAATGCAAGTTCTCTCAAATGCAAAAGCAAAAATCATATCATGTCTAACCTCAACAATGAGCTCACAAACTCTTTTTATAACATTTTGGAAGAAATAAAATAATAATTTTCCCTTATTCCTCCAAAAGCTCTTTTTTAAATTAAATAATAATTCATTATGTAAGAAAAGACCCCCTTGTTCCTAGGCGTTCCCTCTTAAGGCACAACTTAAAACAATTGTTAATAAATAATTATACCTTAGTTATTTTTTAAAATCATCCTCCATAAGACAACTTAAATAATTATACCTTAGTTGTTTTTTTAAATCATCCTCAATAAGACAACTTAAGTTATAATTATTTAATAAATTAATAAATCACCCATGATGCAATAAGCATCAAAATGAACTAAATATGAACTTCTGACCATACCATAATGTTTCTGAGGACTTACAATGATGGACTGAAACAACTCAGCAACTATCTTAAAATAGCATCTCTCCAACAAGTTTGGAGAGCTCCCAAAAGGACCGAATCACATTTTGAAAGCATCATGAGGCTTACCAAGACCATTTGAACTCACTGCCATGAACAAAACCATTGATTGATCAATCCTGTGCTCTCCCAGAAAGTTGGAGTTCTCCCTTGCTCTCTAATTAACCTATGGGAAAATTCAGAAAATAGGCTAATTTTTCTCAAACTGATTATGCTTGAGAAGGGGACATTATAGTGTCACCCCTCCAATAGTGCCATGTGTCATCATACACCAATCAATTAGATGGTCAATTTCCATTACGAAAGTAGCTTGGGATGAGCATGAATGAGGATTCTCTCCTAGATTCGGCTTGCAATAACATGATTACTTGGTGGGCAGTGGATATCTTAGCTACTGATGTGGACTCTCTTGAGTAACATGGTCTCAACATAACAAACATAGCCCTAAATGCAAAAACTTAATAATCGTTTCATAGTAAATCAGATTTCTTGTGCCCACCAAATTTCAAATTTCTTTAGAAATATCCTAAAATTTGATTCCTCCTTTCTCTGCTAGTAGGTGGCTTCAAGCAATGAAATAAAGAACAATTTGATATCCTTAGTGTCAGGCAAGGTATCTCACCCTTGCATCCTAATATTAAGAACAAAAAAATGTGATTTTTAGGCTATAGAACAGAAAAATGCAATTCTCAAGGCTCTAGAGGTCAATTTAATTGAATCATTAAGAGGCAATGAATTAATTTTATTATGAAGTGGCAATCAATATATATACAAGAGGATTATTAGTTTCAAAGAGAAAAATGATCAACCACCCAACAACTTCTATATGTTATAATAATAATGCTTGACTATTATTATTAACATACTCATTACAATGATATAATATTGCAATGTTATAAATTATAATATTACTATATTTTAATACTCCAACAATCTCTCCTTGTTACATAGTTTGCTCAAGAGAACAAATCAAGAAAATTTGAAAAGCTTTGAACTTCACTCATATAAAAGATTTGGTAAAGGTGTCAACATGTTGCTCTTGAGTGGAACATTATTGGAGATAAATATTCTACTATGGGGCATGTCTATGAATGTAGTGGCACTAAACCTCGATGTGTTCAATGTTCTCACAAAAAACAAGATTCATCACACTCTAATTGTCATAATATAGAATTGTAAAATGTGTTTTAGGAGCACCCAAGCGTGTCAAGATGCAACGTGATCATATCACTTTGTAGAAGATTGCACCTATGATGCAATATTTGACATTTGTGGAAGATCAAACAACGATGGTTCGCTTTCTTCTCCCACGTGATATTAGACCAAAGCCCAAAAAGAAAACAAAGCATAGACTTCATGTCATCCAAAGAACCGACATAGTTTGCATCCATGTATCCTTACAAAGAAAAATGTTTTTTCTACTCATATTTCAAGCCATAGTACATAGTGCCATAGATGTATCTCAAAACTTATGCCACTTTCCAATGTGAAACCTTAGATTCCTACATAAACCTCAAAAGATTGCTGACAACATAGTTGATATCTAGCTTGATGTAGGTTAGGTAAATGAGACTTCCAATCAATTGAATGTAAAAAGTAGGTGATGGATCATGGCAAGAAAGTTGCAATCCAAACTCCATGGGTGTGGGCTTGCAATCTTCCATCCTCAATTCTTCGAGCAACACCTTGGGATATTTTATCTAAGATACACAAATTCCTCTTTTGCCACAATTCATGTCTAAGACAATAATGCGGGAGCCCAAAACCTATCATGTTGAACAATAATTTGAGATCAATCTTTGATGCTGCAAACATTTGTAGAGAACTACTTGTGATGACTAGATCGTTGACATATACAATTAAAATCACAATCTCCCCCTTTCTCTTTGAGACGCAGATTGGGACCATATGGATTCCTGGTGAATCCATGTTGGGGGAGATGCTCATCAATCTTGATATACCAAGCTCAAGGCCTGCTTCAAACCATAGAGGGATTTCACAAGTTTACACACGTTTTTCTGCTATCCAAGTGTAGTATACCCCTCAGGTTGAGTCACATAGACTTCTTCTTTGACGTCTCCATTGAGAAAGGCATTCTTGACATCCATTTGATGAACTTACCAACCGAACTATGATGCAATTACCAAAACCATTTGAATAGCCATGATCTTTACAATAGAGGAAAAGGTTTTTTCAAAAGTCAATGCCTTCTTTTTGAGCATAGCCCTTAGCCACAAGTTGGCCTTTGCACTATCGATGCTACTAGCTGCCTTGTATTTGATTTTGAAGACCCATTTGCATCCAATAGCTTTCTTCCCTAGTGGAAGATCAACAAGTTCCCAAGTGTTGTTCCTTAGTAATGCTTGATATTATACATCCATGGCATCTTTCCAAGGTGGTGATTCAAGAGCTTGCTGCTCTATTTCTGATTCAGAATTCTATGTAATTATGCATATAAGAGCCAAATTTACCTCCTCACCAAGCTTGTTGTGAGTACTTGGCCCAGAGACATTTATTTTCAATTGCATTTTCCTTTGCATCCTTCATTGTGGTATTATACCACTAAGGAAACATTTTGTGCAAAGGAGTTGAGGATCAAAGTGTTGATTGAGGTGGAAATCAGTCCATTGAAAAAAAAGCCTCTTCTCGTGCTTCTTCACTTGATTTTGTTTCATGGTGAGTGTCATCAAGTTCCTCATCTTCAAATTCAATAATTTTAGGTATTTGGTGACTAACTAGTGAGGGTGAGAAAGAGGAGTTGCATCATTTTTTTCTCATCAATAACAACATCCTTGTTGATGTACACCTTATTTGTGGCCAAACCCATAAGCCAATATCCCTTCAACTCTAAACTATACACAAGAAAAATACATTTCAAGGACTTTACATTTAACAATTCCCTTTGCACCTTAGAGATGTGCATGAAAGTTGTACACAAAAACACTCTTAGATGTGAAATCAAAGGCTTCTTCTTGGTCCATGCTTCTTGAAGAGTTATATTTTTAAGCGCTTTGGTGGGTGCTTGATTCAGCAAGTACACAACTATATGAAATGCTTAAACTTAGAATGCAAGAACCAAATCTACATCCTTTAACATACATTCCACCATTTCTACAATAGTATGATAACCCCTCTCAACAACACCATTTTGTTGAGGTGTGTATGCAGTGATCAACTATCTTTTGATAACATGTTGAAGGTAGTTTGAAAACTCCTTACTAGTGAATTCTACCCCCTTGATCTGAACAAATGGCCTTGAGGGAGTGACCAAATGACACTATTCTACAATGGATTGAAATGATTTGAATTTCTAAGAGGCTTGATCTTTTTGTGATTCAAGCGTTAAACCCACATTTTTCTAGAATAATCATCTACAAAAAGTAGAAAATACTAGGCCTATTTATGATTGGATGCCATGGGTCCACAGAGATTAGTGTGCACCGAATCCAAAGGATTAGGGGCTCATGTTATTGTAGTCATAAAAGAAGCTTGATGTTGCTTCCCAAGAAGATAGTTGGAGCAAAGAACTTTTGTTTTCATCATCGGAGGAAGTCATCAAACCATGTCTCTTTTACTCAATGCAAGAAGATAGCCCAAATTGACATGACAAGATCTTTAATGCATAAGAGTAGTGGGTAAATTGGTTTTTACAACAAGGAGCTTATCTTCATGAGTGACATCAACCAATTGAAACATTTTTTCAACCCTTGAGGCACAAGCAACAACTTCACCATTCAGAGTCTTATCTTAAATGAGACAAAGTTTCTCACCATTATGTTGGTCAAACTCAACCTTCCAATTCTGCTCTAGCAATTGGCTTACTAATAAGAGGTTATTTGTGAGTCTTAAAATGAAATATTCCGAACCAATTTTTTCAATTTTCGATCACAGTTACAATGCAACATGCACCCGTTAAGGTTAGCGTTAAAACCAAAACGATGCACAAGTAACTCTAACCAAGAATGTACACCAGGATCCCAAGTTGGGCAAGGTGTGAACATATGGTCAAAGGATCACAAAGCAAAGCTATTAAGGGAACTCTAACCAAGAATGCGCCTGAGAACGACGAGCATATGGTCAGAGGATCTCTACCACTACAAACTGCAACTGAAAGTAACTCAACACCAAGTATGTGCTACCCAATTCCAGAATGGAAATGAGGCGACCATATGGCAAAGGTGAAAGATACAATGCAACTACCAAATGTAAAGTAGGCGGCAAGCTAGCCTCTTCCACTTATCCAGTGGGAAATACAGTAAATGAAAGAGTAGAAGTTAGAATGCTGACAATACTACTGTTCAGCTTACAATATTTAGAGAGCCTGCCAAGCACACATGATTAGAAAGCGTTCAATGCTGCAGTAAATGTAAATGACTCTTCTATACTCTACTTGACTCCTCGGACTCAATCCCACCCTCAAGATGAACTCCTGTAAAACTGATCTGACTGAACAACTGACTGAAATAACACAGAACAACAACCTATTCCTCACTAAAATGCTCATGAAATGCTCAAACCTTCACCAAACGTCATGAGGACGAATGCTAAAGACTCCTGGAGGTATGGCGCCCAAATCCCAATGAAGAACCTAAAGCAAACAAGCCTAGATATTTAATGTACAAATCCCAATGCACCCTAGGAAGGTACGGCCTTCAAGAAGGTACGATTTTGCATTATAAAATCCAACTCTTCATTAAAAATTCTGAAACTCAATGCAAAGGGTTGCCCCTATCAAGGAAACTCAATGAATCAATACCCAAAACGACTGTATTTTTATTTTTTGATTTATGAATAAAACAACAGATTCAGCCCTGTTATCAACAACTCCAGAAAAAGACATAAAATGCAATAAATTGAACTACAAGCAAAACTCAAGCTACAATGCAATCCTCACTACAAAATCCCTCAACAATAAGCAAACTTCTCCACTAGGTGCTATCTCTCAAGCACGAAGTTGAGCCAAGGCTAGGAGGCATATATTCCTCGAAGTAGTCTAACAACCATTTCAACAGCATACCAATATTGTAAAAACATAAGATAAAGAATGAAGACCCAAAGCCTCCTTTTATAACTTTGGCCAAGCACTCTAGAACCTTCTAGAAGGTGCGCTCCACTCTAGAAACCCTAATTCCATGTTGACCCTTTGACTTCTCCAAATGGCGTCCCTTTTTCCAATGTAAATTCCACTTTTCTAACTTAACACCAACTCTTCTCATTTTGGCGTACCTTTTCATGAAGTTAACATTAATAAACAAGATACATATTTCACTTAAATCTTTTGATGAGGTGCCTACCCATTAAAATTCTCTTTTTAAAAATATCTTCGTTAAGATAATATTTTCATCAAATATTAAGCTTGCCAAAATAATCACCTCAGAAGCTCGAGACCAGATGAATATACTGCCCTGCCTGATATAGCCACTTAATCGAACTTCAGAGACCTTGCTAAAAATAGCACTGCCAAAAATAACACTTACTAAAAATAGTAAGTTGTTCCAAACTCATTTTAACCCCAATCCGAGCAGCCATCGTAGTTACTAAAAATAGTAAGTCCAGAAAAGTCCTTTGAATCATTTGCATGTCACGCTGTCGTGAAGCTCTTTGAAAACCCATAAGGAATCCAGAATTTGAACTATGAAACTCCAACATGCAGCCATCGTAACTTACTAAAAATAGTAAGTCTGGAAAAGTCCTCTGATCCAGTTGCATGTCATACCACCGCGAAGCTCTCTGAAAACCCAGAAGGAATCCCGCGACCAAACTGCAAAACTCCAACATGCAACCCTCTGAATCCTCACAGAAGCCCATCCAACAGCTGGGAACCCTAATTTTGCCTCTGACTAGCCTACAAGCATCAGGGAATCGGCTAACAGTCACTGGAACGTGTAGTGCTAAAAATGGGGACATTACAGTCCGCCCTTCCCAAAATTGCTTGTCCTCAAGCAATACTACCACAACCCCAGAAAATTTGAAGCTTATCCATACCAACCTGAGTACGCTCCCTGCATCCCATGTTTGTCTCAAAGGGGAACCACCATGCTGATGTTGCACTACTTTGACCATGTTAGTGAAAACATCATGCCAAAACTGCACTAACCTCCCTTGTGACTCTCGAATGTTAGTATCCATGAACAGCCTAGAAGGACTGAAGTCAACACCCTGCAACCTCTCATGCCCAAACGTCTCTTAGTCATCAATAACATCCATACCGTTTTCTATCACATTCCTGGGCAACGGGAAAGATAGTCTGCTCAACTCGATACTGTAACCCTCAACATACCTCTATAAGGTATCTAAGAAAGCCACCACTGCAAAGGTGACCTCTTCAAATTCTCTTGCAAAGAGGAAAGCAATCCTTTGCAAGAGCTCATCAAAGTCAAACTCATGACTCCCCAAGAATCTACGATGCCTCAACTGAATTATCATGATACAACCATGAAGACCGTAGAGATTTCTCACAATTCTAACTTCCAGAACCTCAGAACGATGAACCACGGCAATCGAATGTTCGCTGCCCCAAGCATGAGTACAAGGGAAAGCATAGGAGTAGTCACTGGAAACAACTTGAACACCTCCCAAGGATGGATTCAGATTGCTTTGACACATCACCTCTTGCATTTGAGACCAAAAATCAGTCTTGATAAGGGATTGTGAAGCCTGAAAATAAGTATACCAATTGTCCATCATGGCTGAAATGATAGAATTATGATCTGATTTAGGAATAATCAGCATCCAAGAAGACGAACTACTGCTCTTATACTGAAAATCATCACCCAAATTAATGCATCTACTCAAAATTTCTCTCCAATCCATTTGCCAATGAACAAATGGAACCAACGAGTGGCTGGTAATGAAAAGAATAGTACCATGAAATCTGATAATTTGATTCTTATCACTCCAAAAGTCCTTTCTATAAGTAATAAGCTTCATCAAGCCAAGTTGAGGATCCCAAGCATGGATTCCCAACTGAAAATGATGTCCAACACACTGAAAAGACAGCTCAACACATCCCCAAGTGCCAGTAAGAACCAAGTGCATCATCATGAAGTCAGTATCTCCTCTAGTGAACCCTTGAAGCCTATCCATGAAAGCTTCAACAACAATGGAGCATAGAGCAATAGACGCGTTCAAACCCAACTCCCAAGATAGACTTGAATGAGCTGAAGCATCTCTCAAACCAAGGGATGGGCTATCAAATATGCAATCAACATGTTTTCGTCCTTCCTTCTCCCATCCTTCATGAGTAACTAGTTTGAGACCTTCACATGATTTATCTTCAATCACAAAGAGGGGATTATCATAAGTTTCCTTTGCATCCACTTCAAAGAGAGGGTTGTCAAAAACTTGGAAGTCATTCCTTTCATCTTGCTGCTCCAAATCTGCACATACAACTTCTAATCTTCTTGAGAAACCTTCAAGATCAAACTCCTCTCGAAGATTATCAAGCTCCCCAATTACTTGCTTGATTTCTTCAACTCTTTGCTCATTCTCTTGCTCTCTAAAAAGTTTGAAATCAGCTAATTGTTTCTTTACCTCCATTAATGCCACTTGAGTATCTTCCAACATAGTATTTGTTGATTCGAGCTCAAGAGTAAGCTCATCAACCTTTCTCTCTTTTCCTTGGAAAGCACAACTGGTTTTCTTTGCAATTTTGAAGGCATAATCTCGTTCTTCAATCAAGTGTATGCATGTTGATTTCAATGTCTCCATGGAATTTCTGATAAGTTGCAAATTGGGAAGAGCAACACCATCTTTAACTCCTCTTCGTCTTTCATCAAGCTGAACCTTCTAGTAAAGATCTTCAACCAACTTGTGTGTGTGATCAAATAGGGATAGAGCTTGCACTTCTTTTTCAAAATTTACCTTGCAGTGATCTTCATGCTCATGAACATGCAAGGATGGCAAACTGCTGATAGGTTGCAACTGAAAATCAGAACCTGGTTTCTCGTCTTTGCTGCCCTCATCACTGCACCAAGACTCCATTTCTTCACCTCCTACTAATTGAATTTGCTCAATGTTATAAAGAGGATCAGGTTCATCTAATTCTTCAAGCCTTTGCTTACAACCAACTTCAACAATAGGAAAATCAGATTTGTGTTTAAGAACACCTTCAAACTCTACATCATTAAGAGCCATAGGGTTCCCAAGCTCCGCTTCATCATTTGGATCAAAGGGAAATTCATCCCACACAGGTTCTTTGTCAATGCTAGGTGCCTTCGCACCTGGATCCCAAGTGGTAAGAGGTTGATCATTTTGATCAAAAGGAAGGAGCTCTTCGTGTTTCTCGTGGAATGCTGACCTTTTGAATAGGTCACCACCCAACTCACTTGAACTGATATCTTCATAGACACCTCTCTCCAAAGGCTTAGTTTGATGCTCAAACCCAAGACCACCCTCATTGTAATAACGCACGAAATCATCTAGGCAAGCTGTTCTGAAAACTTCATTAGCAGCCCAATGAATACCCAAGAGATCTTCTTGGTTACTTGTCATAAATTTGTCTTGTGAAAACTCTTGAGGAGTTTGGATAGCAACCAAAGGAGAATCATTCATCATCGATTTTTCAACATAATCTTGCATGAAATCATTGGAATCATCACCAACATCTTCAAAACTTTCTGCCACCCGCTCTATCTTCTTCAACAGTGGCTTCAATTTCTCCTCACATTGATCAAACAATTCCTTAATCAGCATAGCAGCAATAGGAGAATCCTTTTCTTTACGTTCATATGCATCCAAGAGAAGAGATTGGACACTTGGTGGAACTTCATCAGCCTCCTTAATAGTGAGAATAAGAATTTTCTTCACAGCTGCAACGACATTCTCTTCTTGTTCGCTCCAAGTGGACATAAAGAGGTAGTGGAACAATTGATAAATCTGGTCATGCATCTCGAAGTCTAATAGGAAGTTACTTGTCCTGAGATCTGAAAATGTCTTTAAGATAGTAACCTTTCTAGGAAATTGACTGCTACCAGTTTCATCAAGCTCTTGGAAACTTTCCACAACCCTATGTAGAATCTTCTTCATAGTTTTATCTTCATAAGGCTTCAAAGGTGCAACAATCCTCATAAGCTCACTAAGGCATGAAGTCACTAACAAGCTGATTTCTTCATCAAGATGCCCAATCCAATAAGGATGCATCAGATGTGTCACTGCAGGAGATAATGCCTTACTCAACAAGTCAGCAGATGATTGTTGGACTTGCCTCAAAAAACTTTCCAACTCTGATAATAAACTCACTTCTTCAGCCCTCGACTGACATTCTTCTTTGAGTCTCGTTCCTGCAACAGAAAGGGACCTTGCCAAACTTCTTTCTTCTTCAAAAGCCATAACCGAAGCTAAACTCTCACGGTGCCTAGTCCTAAGAAAACGCAGCATATTCGAAACTTCTGGGAGCTACTCTGAACTCAGGTGAAGAATCTGATTTCTCTGTCACTCATTTGTCCACTGTTCTCTGTCTTTTCCACAAGATGGCAGGATCTTAGCTATGATACCACTAAAATATCCCGAACCAATTTTTTCAATTCTCGATCACAGTTACAATGCAACATGCACCCGTTAAGGTTAGCGTCAAAACCAAAACGATGCACAAGTAACTCTAACCAAGAATGTACACCAGGATCCCGAGTTGGGCAAGGTGTGAAAATATGGTCAGAGGATCACAAAGCAAAGCTGTTAAGGGAACTCTAACCAAGAATGCGCCTGAGAACGACGAGCATATGGTCAGAGGATCTCTACCACTACAAACTGCAACTGAAAGTAACTCAACACCAAGTATGTGCTACCCAATTCCAAAATGGAAATGAGGCGACCATATGGCAGAGGTGAAAGATACAATGCAACTACCAAATGTAAAGTAGGCGGCAAGCCAGCCTATTATGACCTTTTTCACACATCACCCCATTCAGATGGGGACCCCCTAATTTTTGCTCCATTCTGGTCGTTTGGCTTTGGTTAGTGTGTCTCTCTCTCTATCTCTGGTCCTTCTGGGGATGTCCTGTCGTTTGACCCAGGTTGAAGTATTGGTTAAGTCTATGTAATTAGGGTTTTCATCCTTCAGGCTTATTAAAGGTCAAACTGAGTTATAAAATTGAAATCTGAGCTTAGTACATCAATCACAAGGCTTCCAGCAGGGTCCCATTAAATTTTCACTGTATTCGGGCAGCTTTCTATTTTTAGTAGGTATTCAATTTGGGACTATTTTATCGAAATTTTGGAATTTTGTCAGTTCCACCACATTCAGAACACATCAAGCTGCTTGCACGTAAGTTTTGAGCCAGATCAGACAACTTGCTATTTTTAGCAGTTCAGGCTTCAGGAGCCATTTTCAGGGGTCAAACATATGATTCTTCATTGCATGTCCGGAGATTACTTTTGGGTTTCTCGAAACCTTCGCAGCGATATAACATGCAAACCGAGACGACCACTTTCAGAGTTCAGCCTTCGGAGGCTATTTTTAGGGTTTGCATGCGGAGTTTTTCAACGCATGTCCGGAGATTCCTTCTGGGTTTTTCAAGAGCTACGCAACAGTGTGACATGCAAGCAGAGAAGATCAAGTTTCGAGGACTTACTAATTTTAGCCAGTGCATGCATGCAGACCAATTTTTTGGGTTTTTCTGGGTTTCTTGAGACCCCACGGACAATATAACATGCAAAACCATCCGGCAGTGGATGAGTCACTTTTCAGGCAGTTTCTATTTTTAGCAGGTACACTCTAGCAGCCGCCTAACACTCTAGTTCAGCAAGCAAAACGACATGCAGAAGGAACGAAGTCAAACGGAGACTGTTCGGGATACATGCAAGTCAAATTAGGGTTTCCACTTTTATAGGGGGTGAAATCCAGAAATAGTCAAAATAGAGTACCCCACCCATGTCAGCATACTTCAAGGCACTTGCTGGCAAAATTTGAGCAGAATCGGAGAACTTACTATTTTTAGTAAGTCAGGGCACGGCTATAAATAGCAGGTCTGCACCCGAGGTTGGCATCAGAGCGACACTCAAGCTATCAGGATCAGGTGGTGAAACTTTCAGGCAAAACAGAGCTACTGAAGTCAAAAATCAAGAACTTACTATAAATAGTAGGTGGCTATAAATAGCAGGTCAGGGCAGATAACTGGCAAAACGGGTTCACGGGGCGAAGAAGATCAGATGGTGAAACTTTCAAGCAAAACAGAGCTATTGAAGTCAAGAACTTACTATAAATAGCAGGTGGCTATAAATAGTAGGTCAGGGCAGATAACTGGCAAGGCAAGTTCACAAGGCAAAGAGGGTCATATGGTGAAATTTTCATGCCAAACGGAGCCATGGAAGTCAGAAAAGCAAAGACTTACTAAAAATAGAATGTGAGATCAAGATCCGGCAGGGGCATGGAATTTGTCTAAGTATGGAGAAATGGAAGTTGGACCCCCTAAATGCGCCCAAGGTTGGTGAAAGCTTAAAAACGCCTAAGGCATGGAGAAATAAAAGTTGAAGCTATGAAATGCGCCCATCTCCAGCAAGGTCTTGAAAGCGCCTAAGATGTTTGAAATATCTCTAAGGCAAGGAAATAAAAGCCAAGGGGGTGAAATGCGCCCTCGAGTGAGAGCTCCACCTAGCATAGGCGCCCTTGATATGATGATGACATGAAAATTAACTAAGTCAGGGAAAATGAAAGTAGATAGGTGGAAATGCGCCCAAGATGAATAAAGGCTTGAGAACTTTTTCTAAGTGTTTGAAATGGAGGCACATGGTATAAAATGCGCCTTTGAAGTGAGGGTCTTGAAATTTTCTAAGGCATGGAAAATGGGAGCTTGACCCTCTAAATGCACCCATGAAGAAGATGAGTTAGAAGGGATTTTAAGTATGAGAAATATAAAAATGTACCCTTCAAAATGCATCCAAGGGAGAAAGGTTAGAAATTTTCCTAAGTAAAACAAAAACTCCCTAGGCAAAATACGCCCAAGTTGAGCAAAATGGTGGAAAGAGGTGAATGCGCCCAAAGAATGAAAGGACTTAATTTTATATCTAAGTGGGTGAAGGTGAAGAGGTTGAAATAAAAATCCAAGGGCGAAAATGTTCAAAATTTTCCTAAGTGGAATAAGTATTTCACTACATAAAACACGCTAGAGTTGGATGAATTTCAAATTTTTCGTTAGACATTTAAGCGGGGTGAACAACTTGATGAAATATTTTCTAAGTAGAAAAAAAATTAAATGAACCCGTTTAAAAGGCACCCATGAGTTGACAGAGTTAAAAAATTAATTTCCTAAGGGAAATTTTAATATTTTCAGAGGAAATTCGTTTTGCCTAGATTATTTTCCTAACGGAAATTAAATCTCAGAGGATGAGTTATTTCGAACAGGCAAGTGATTTTAAATCACCCGGAGTTGAATATTTTAAAGAGAAAATTTAAAATGTCTAAGGCAAATTTTATGAAATTCAGGATTTAAATGGCAGACATTTTAAAAGTTGGAAATAAATCTACAACTCCCACGAATTTTTTTTTCGAATCAAATTTATTTAAACACTGCGAAGATTTTAAAATGGAATTTTCAATCAAGTCAAGTGATTTTTTCTCGCGAGTTGTTTAAATCACCAAGAGTTAACTAGCAGACTAGAAGGGAAAATTCGAAATTTGAAGAAGAAAGAATCTTCATTAATGGCAACTGCCATAATGACCGGCTGACGACTAGCCCACTACTGCGCCTGAATTAGAAGATGCCGAATGGAGAGAGTGGAGAATTGATGAAGGTACTAAAAATAGCCCCAGCACTACTCAGCAGGATTCTTCACGAAGAGTTATTTAAACAACTTCATTTCTCTCATTTCTTCACACGTTTTGAAGAGCTTGGAATTGCTGAAGTGAGGAATTTTGTGAGAGATTGAAATATTTTTGAGGTTGTTGAGAGTGAGTTTGAGTTTTACTTTCTAAGTCGAAGTTGTTGGAGGAATTTTATTTCCAAGTTGTTGAGGGTTTTCTTTCCGAAAGGCTGAAGGTGTGTTGCTGCGATTTTCAAAATTGTATGCTGCAGAGCCAAAACTTTGTTTCCAAGTTGTTGGAGTTGTTGCAAATTTCGAAATCATATACTGCAGTTGTTGGAGAGATATTTTCAAACTGCTAAAAGTTGGGGTTGTTGAAATCATTTTCGAAGTTGCACGAGAGTTCTTGGAGTTGCTGCAGATTTTATTTATTCGAGCTGCTGAAAGCTAGTTGCTGTTGGAGTTGAGAAGAAATTGCAGCAATCTCTCTTCATTTCTTCATTCTTCAAGTTGCTGAGGTTGAAAGTTGTGGAGTTGACAGAAGTTGAGGCGAAAGATTTAATTTATTCTGTGCTGAGAAAATAGCCACATTGTTGAAAGTTGTTGGTTGGCTGTAATTTTCTTCGCCAGTCGGAGTGCAGTTGCTGGAAGCTTTTTAAGCTCAGAGTTGTTATACAGTTTGAGGTTTGGGGTTAGATAATTATGCTGAAGAATTTTATTTTCAAAAACTAACCCCACATCCGCAGCCGTCTCGGAGGCTATTTTATTTTATTAAAAATCTGCAAACTAACTTATTATTATTCTATCTTATTCTTACAGATG
Source organism: Sequoiadendron giganteum (assembly GCA_007115665.2). Lineage (NCBI taxonomy): Eukaryota > Viridiplantae > Streptophyta > Pinopsida > Cupressales > Cupressaceae > Sequoiadendron > Sequoiadendron giganteum. Next base: position 773,953,726 of record CM021102.1, read on the forward strand.
GCTGGAGCAAAGGATGTTGCAGGAACAAGCAGAGCTGCAGGCAGAGCTACAAACACTGAAACGGCCAAGGCTAGCTCATCTCGACAGGCAATGATCAAAAGGCTCGCCAAGTCATTTCTCCCAAAATCGGCAATTGTTTCAAAGTTGGCAGGATTAAGTGACACCAACCTCGGGTCGTTTAATCTAAATGCACTCAAGTCTAGGATGTACGGACTGGGAGGCCATCAACCATTAGTCACGGCACATAACATCATGAAGAGTGGTATCTATGCAGCCACTGGTTTTCCACCAGCAATTCAGTGCCCGGAGCTAATCATGGAGTGTGCGAACTACTACAAGCCAGAGCGTAGAACCATTGTCTCGCCGGATGGCAAATTGCTTGCCAACTTCACGCCAGATGCCATCGGAGAGGCATTTGGGATTCCTACTGCCGAAAAGATGCTATACAGATCAAAGGAGAGGGCGGATAAAATGTACTCCACCTCCTTCGAGAGGGTTGCTGCGGTCATCAACAGAGTCTGGATGCAAAAGCCAAAGCCACCTCGCACTAGACTCCCAAAGCAGATAATTGCCGAAGATGTGAAACAGGAATACTGCGACTTGATGATGATGCTGAGCCGAATAAATGGGAGTGCACAAGCCTACTTCTTCGAGCCTAGGATGTTCTACTTCATCGAGATCATCTTGGAGGGAAAGGAGTGTGTTGACTAGGCAAGAATAATCAGTGATAACAGAAATGAGCAGTTTAGGAGCTTGAGGGGGACAAAAACCTTTTACATGAGCTCGTATGTGATATATATGCTGGCAAGAATGACCAAGTATCAAGGGATTACATACAAGGAGCCAATAGGCTGTGCACCTGATCAGTTCAAAATCCACGAGGCCTGCACACAGTTGCATCTAGCTAACCCTGCCAGTTACAAATGGGCTAATGATGCATTCACAATGCACATCACGAGGACCCTTCAGCGGAGAACGCAGCAAAGAATATCCAAAGAGGCACAGGCATTGATCGAGGAATACGGATATTGGCTCATCCAATTTCCGAAATTCACTTACATTAGGCTGCAGGGGTTCACTTCGTATCCATACCGGCTACCGACGTACCCCACTGATCACATTATAATGCTGAAAATATCTAGGCAATTGATCGCCTATGATAAGATTCAGAAAAAGAAGAAGAAGGGTGGACTTGACTTTCCTATTGCCATGGGAAATTCCACTGAGGTGTATCCCTCCTTGCAGGCAGCTCGAGAGGCAGAGGATGAGCTGCAATTCTATCATCTATCGTATCACATAGGCAGACAGGATTTCGATCCGTACAGAAACATCCAAATGATATAGAACGTCGAGTACCGACACAAGGCCCACATTGAGGACTTTTGGGCAAATGTTGTTGATGAGGTTGAGATAAGGAAAAGGATGTTTTCCAGGCTTCCCCTCAAATTGATCAGGGAATGTGAGATCATTCCAGTTCCCGACCAGGTGGAAGAGGATGTCAACGTTATGCAACCCGACTATGGTTCAGTCAAGGGATACTTTGGTCCCACCACCTGATTGGTCCGAGCCAGAAATCATGGACTTGGACACGCTCTCTATTCCAGTGTTGACTTTCACAAGGGCTTGGGTCGATAGACATGTATGCAGACTTAAGAGCAGATCGATCGCCCTTACTTATAGCTTGATGGGTGACCCAAGGCCGCTATCGGTGAGAAGGGGAAAACAGGTTGCTCAAACACCGGAAGCACAAGTAGAAGTACCAACCCAGCCGATACCGTTGAGGATGGAACAAGCATCGCCTATGCACTCACAAACTCAGTCTTTGAGTTTGAGAGTGATTTCATTGTTTGCTGATCAGAGGGCAGGATTGGGTGAAGAGCGGGAGCTTGAGGAGGTGGATCAACCCAACATCCGAGAATCAGATAGTATAAGGGTCAGTGCATCCAGGGCTGGCCAACAAGAGGAAGAAGAGGAAACAATGGCTGACACTCGTTTCCAACAAATGCTGGACATTACATTGGAGGAAGAGGAAAACACAGAACAAGGGACCCAAGGGTCAGGAGATACGCAGCTCGTGGAAGATGATGAGCCCGAGCAGAACAGTGCAAGAACAGAAGAAGTGCACGAGGTGGAGGCAACAGAAGAGCAGCCCCTTGTCATTTGCAATCCGCAGTAGACGGTGCCGGATTGGCTTTCGGACAGAATGAGAAGAGAACCCGAGGATGATACGGATCCAGCCATCGAGATGGAGGAATTCCTCAGGAGGATCAGTGCGCCACCAGAAAAGAAGAGGGCTAGGAAGTTTTCAAAGATCTCGACTGATGAGTCAGGCTCTCGCACGCTTCAGGTGGCTATTCCGAGAGAGGATTGTGATCAAACCGAGGAGAGGCCTGAAAATTATGTGATCACCACGGTAGAGTTGGGTCGTCCTACGGGAGCCCAAATTGTTGAGGAGTTCGATAACTCCTATCAGGCATTGAAGGATCAGTTGTTCCGCACGGAGGGGAAGTATAAGAAATTGAAGAAGGAGCACAAAACCTTGATAGGATATGTGCACAGTCTAGCACGTCCAGGTGAACCAGCAAACCCAACAGTAGAACGCCCACCAGAGCTTCCGAGGGAGTCAGTTGTTGGCTTAGAGGATTTAAAGAAGATGGAAACGGAAGCGGACAAGTGGGTTAGCCATGTTCGTACAGAGACAAGGAAATTCATGGAGGACCTCGCCAATGCTTATTGGTAGGCCTCAAGTATTTTGACACGGATTGACATGGTGGATCAGGCCTAGGGCGATACCCGCATCTATCAGACGAAGACTATACTTCGTTTGGGTGCTTTGATGCATATACCTCTACAAACTTTGGTGGATGGAGGTGTGATTCAAGATGGTGACAGGTATGATTTCACCAGTTGGTACTCCTCGGTGGTCACAGGCCGTGGATTTCACGATGCAGCAAGGGCAGATTCAGCCAGAGTTAGGAAAGCAATGGGTAACATCTTGGAGGGAGTCCTTAATACATTAGAAGCCATATTTGCTAGAAAGTTCGCCCCAGAGGAAATAACTGTTGATGGCTTGAAAGACAAACTGGCTCCATTCTTCTCAGCTGCGAGGTCGCTTGTCCTGGATGACTTTGAGAATGTCTCCACTTTCTCTAGTATAATCCAGAATACCCAGGACGCCTTGGTGGCATGGAAGAAGTCTTACACTCGGCACGGTCAAACGGTAGCGGTCTTGGAGTTCCAGCTCAACCATATTCCACCGATTTCTGCCCAAGAGGTTGAAGCGGTATTGGCCCGATTGATCGACTTTGCAATCCGAGAACAGGACAGTGGGAACACGCTGCTTGATGAAGATCTTCTAGAAGAAGATAGTGGGCATTAATTGCTCATTATGGTTCCTGCAGGGGAGTGGAGAATATTCTGTGCATTTATTGCCCCACTCCCCTCAGTGGCAGTTTTTAGGGCAGAAACCCTAATTAGGGCATAGGTGGCTTGATTTGAGCCCTTTATTGTAATTGAATCCGAACCATCCATTGAAATGGGCTAACAATAAAAGGGGCATCCCCCCTCATTTGTAATATATTAGACATTAGATCAAGAATTGAATCAGAGCGAGAGTAGAAAGCATATAGCATTTAGCTTAGAAGTTAGCTTAGATTCAGGAGGAAAGAAAGTTTTCCCATTGAGGACTTTGTAAGAAGTTGTTGTGAACACTCTCATAATATAAAGATTTATCATTGTTTGGTGGTTCTATCTTCTATTGTGAGTAGCTAACAAGGCTTGTTTGTCTTTCCAATTCAAGTAGATAGAGTAGAGTAGACTTTGTTTTATGCAAGTAGTTGTTAATTGTGGAGTGTGGCGTTGCGATTTGAGCACATCTTCTTTCATCCATACCACTAGCAGGCTTACTGATGGTAAGTTCGCCTTGCGTGGTCAACTGGAGTATTGGCACTTAACTTCAATTGTGGCTCATATGTCCGTATGCATCGTAGTGATGGTATGAACATGTTGTGTCATAATTTGAACACCTTTCTCATCCTTTGAAGATTGCACCAACTTTGTCGGAGTTGTCCGAAAGGAGACGAAGCAAAGTCTGGTTTGAAGAGTGTTTAAGTCGATCCTCGTCCTCCACCCTTTAGAAGTAGATTTGTAGAATTCCTATCCCTATCCCTTTTTAATTCAGTATTTCCCGGTTAATTTAGGAGTCAGAGCAATATTGTCAAATCATTCATATCCTAATTGCTTCACAAAATCGAACAACTACGTAAGTCCCCTTGAATACCCAGCATATTCACATTAGCCAACTGAGTCTATTCGCGTTAAAGGAACCTTGGAGTTGAACGCATGAACTTTCACGCAATCTTAGCATGCGGAATACTTTGATCAAGAGAGAATAGAATGACCGTTGGGCATTTTTATTTTGTGTTGATGTCGTCATAAAAAACACATCAACACAGCCTCTTCCACTTATCTAGTGGGAAATACAGTAAATGAAAAAGTAGAAGTTAGAATGCTGACAGTACTACTGTTCAGCTTACAATATTTAGAGAGCCTGCCAAGCACACATGATTAGAAAGCGTTCAATGCTGCAGTAAATGTAAATGACTCTTCTATACTCTACTTGACTCCTCGGACTCAATCCCACCCTCAAGATGAACTCCTATAAAACTGATCTGACTGAACAACTGACTGAAATAACACAGAACAGCAACCTGTTCCTCACTAAAATGCTCACGAAATGCTCAAATCTTCACCAAACGTCATGAGGACGAATGCTAAAGACTCCTGGAGGTATGGCGCCCAAATCCCAATGAAGAACCTAAAGCAAACAAGCCTAGATATTTAATGCACAAATCCCAATGCACCCTAGGAAGGTACGGCCTTCAAGAAGGTACGATTTTGCATTATAAAATCCAACTCTTCATTAAAAATTCTGAAACTCAATGCAAAGGGTTGCCCCTATCAAGGAAACTCAATGAATCAATACCCAGAACGACTGTATTTTTATTTTCTGATTTATGAATAAAACAACAGATTCAGCCCTGTTATCAACAACTCCAGAAAAAGACATAAAATGCAATAAATTGAACTACAAGCAAAACTCAAGCTACAATGCATTCCCCACTACAAAATCCCTCAACAATAAGCAAACTTCTCCACTAGGTGCTATCTCTCAAGCACGAAGTTGAGCCAAGGCTAGGAGGCATTCATTCCTCGAAGCAGTCCAGCAACCATTTCGGTAGCATAACAATATTGTAAAAACATAAGATAAAGAATGAAAACCCAAAGCCTCCTTTTATAACTTTGGCCAAGCACTCTAGAACCTTCTAGAAGGTGCGCTCCACTCTAGAAACCCTAATTCCATGTTGACCCTTTTACTTCTCCAAATGGCGTCCCTTTTTCCAATGTAAATTCCACTTTTCTAACTTAACACCAACTCTTCTCATTTTGGCGTACCTTTTCATGAAGTTAACATTAATAAACAAGATACATATTTCACTTAAATCTTTTGATGAGGCGCCTACCCATAAAAATCCTCTTTTTAAAAATATCTCCGTTAAGATAATATTTTCATCAAATATTGAGCTTGCCAAAATAATCACCTCAGAAGCTCGAGACCAGATGAATATACTGCCCTGCCTGATATAGCCACTTAATCGAACTTCAGAGACCTTGCTAAAAATAGCACTTACTAAAAATAGCATATTGCTAAAAATAGTAAGTTGTTCCAAACTCATTTTAACCCCAATCCGAGCAGCCGTCGTAGTTACTATTTTTAGTAAGTCCAGAAAAGTCCTCTGAATCATTTGCATGTCACGCTGTCACGAAGCTCTTTGAAAACCCAGAAGGAATCCATAATTTGAACTATGAAACTCCAACATGCAGCCATCGTAACTTACTAAAAATAGTAAGTCTGGAAAAGTCCTCTGATCCAGTTGCATGTCATACCACCATGAAGTTCTCTGAAAACCCAGAAGGAATCCCACGACCAAACTGCAAAACTCCAACATGCAACCCTTTGAATCCTCACGGAAGCCCATCTAGCAGTTGGGAACCCTAATTCTACCTCTGACTAGCCTACGAGCATCAGGGAATCGGCTAACAGTCACTGGAACGTGTAGTGCTAAAAATGGGGACATTACATAAAACATATACAACCTTTGTAAGTCAACAAATGAAAATTAAGTGGTAGAGAAATATCCCCAATACCTTGCACTTCATAGAATGTATCATCACCAAGTGAAACTTGCCCATATGAAGTTGATGGGGTGAGATTTTAGAAACAATCTTGTTCTCCTATAATGTCTCTAAATGCACCAAAATCAACATACCAAACAAGACTATCAGAAGTAGAAGCATGAATCTTTGTAGCATACAAAAATCTTTATGAAAATCACCCGCGGATGCAACATTGCCTATTGTTCTTTTTCTACTAATAGGGATTCTTCTTCTTGTGTCCCCTAAGAATGTTTTTATGGCCTCCACTAGCAAGATTCACTGTTAGCAAAGGAATTCTACCAGCATTCTGGAAGGTTGTGTCTCTTCTTCCCACAAATGAGACACTTCGTTTTCTACGCAAATGAAGTTTCTTGTTTGGATTTGGATGAAACTATTGCACCCTCCAAAGTTCAAGTTTCTTACCCTTCTACCGAGATGCAAGGGTTTGATTGTCTAGGGAGTTTGAGGTCACCATGAATTGCCTCTTCCTATTGAAACAAATTCATCAACTCCTCAAAAGATGGATTTCTAGTAGCCACATTGAGACATGTGACAAACACCTGAAAGGTAGGGGGCAGTTCTCTCAAGACAATGGGTACAAGAGTGTAATATAACATAGTATCCCATAATGTTTCCAATAATGTCCTAATCTTTGTAACTCTTCTAAATAAGTTCACCAATTTTTCACCATTTTGCATTTGCAAACAATGTAGTTGATCCTACAAATGAAAACTTTTATTCTAATATTTTGACTAATATACTACCTTGAGATGATTCCAAGCCTTTGTGGCAATTGTGGCTATTTGGATGTGAAGCTGAACCTTATAAAAAACACCAAACAAGATTACCTATTTGGTCTTATCATACCAATTCTACTCAACTCTAGCTTGTGCATGTCTGGTGATTTTTCCGGAAACTATAACCCACAAATCTTCAAACTCAAGTTGAGTTTGTATCTTGGTTTTTAAGGAAAAGTAATTATTACCTCTCAACATTTGAGAGTCAAGAAGCATTATTTTTAGAGCATTGGAAGCCATTTTATTGGATGTGGGGGCTCACCCTTCTTTCTCCTCGACAATTAACAAGGTCCATAGACATCACTGCTGCAACTATGTTAGGTATTTGATGCAATAATTTAACACAACGGCATTATCCATAAATGCAAATCAAAGACACTATTTATACTAAATGTTGCAATTGTTGTTATGAAACATAACAAAAGAATTTCTTGTTATACAAAATGTTCTTTTATTGTATTTTACTCCAAAATAAAATATTTAAGTGCAAAAAATAAAATAATATAGTTTTTTTGTTTACTTTAAAATATATTATTTGCACTTTCTTCTTATAATTTCAACTTTAGAAAACTGAAAATAATTTTAATATAGTTGTTTTTTTTAACTCTTTTCAAAAAATCTAAAGTAGGGCTTCCCTAAAATTTTGTATTCTCCAAACTATCTAAAATGGAAAAAAATTAATTCCCCCTTTCAATTTTTGTATTATATCATTAACATGCATCACTTAACAAACCTTCATGGTGCACACCATTTTCACAATTTTATCATTTTTTAAAGCATTGGGTTTTTTTTAATTACCTTTTATGGGGACAGCTAGCTATCCCTAGGACAGTCAAGGGACATCACAAATGCCATAGCCCGTCCCGGGGACGACCAACCATCCCTTTTAATTTTTTGGGACATCCCCAAGTTTCTAGGACATCCCTTGTGTTTTTCGACAATTTGGGGATGGCCTAGGAACGTCCCCTAGGCATCCCCACATCCCCAAAATGTTCAGGAAACAGAGACACCTCAAAAAATGTTGGGGATGCATCCTCAAATTTCCCTGCACTCAATCAACTTCAAAGCTATAAACAAAGTTCACCAGCAAATATGAATTGTATGGCCTGCTCCAAGAGAGTTGTACGACCAACAAAAAACCCCATCTAGAATCACTTCGACACACCAAAAATCTCTAAAATAAAATGTTAAACATACACCAAAATCTGCAACTTAGAACACATCAAAAAACTTCATAGCTAGAAACCCCAAAAACTAAAAACTTCAATCTACACAACCGTGATTCCTAAAATGAAACCACATTCGTCTAGCTAGGACTTATCTCTGAAATCCGAAACCTAAAATCTAATAAGGGTTTCCGTCCTCAAAAGATTATGGATGAACTCACGAGTTCAATCCGGTAGCATAACAGTATAAAATCTTCAACATATCAGCGAATGAGACCCCTTAACCTCCTCTTATAGCTTTGGAAGGAAAAAGGTCAATTTGAAAATATAAAATGATTCATTTCCCACGAAAAGACCCCTTTTGAATTATAAAATGACTTTTCATGTGCAATTCCCCCTCACTTTCCCTTAAGCGTCCACTTTTGAGGGGACATAAGCAACATTAATAAAGTATAACACTTAAGCAAATATTTTAACAGTAAACATTAGAAACGTAAGTGTATATTTTAAATACTCCATCTGAGTTGCGGAAAGCATTGCCAAGGCTTCAGAATCCAATTCTGATCATGCCAGGATATAACTAAAGCAATGGGATGATGACAAGTACCAATTCAGAGACTTACTAAATATAGATGTGCTCTCCAAGAAGTTTGAAGAACACTCAAGAGGCCAAAAAACATTTTTGCTACACCAATTGAGCTCAATACCATAAATAGATGCCAAGAAAAACTAACCCTAAGCTCTCCAAGATCTTTGGAGTTCCCTTACCAGTACCAATCAGCCTACAGGAACTCAAGAAATAGGCTAACGGTCACCAAGCTGACTAGGCCTAAGAAGGGGACATTACATATTGGATCAATTATCATTACCTTTGGTAATATAAGCGATGAAAGCATGCATGAGCAGTGAATTGAGTGGAAATAACAACTAGGTAGATTGATTAGCAATCGTGTTCCTTGGTGGTTGATTGTCTTCATTTTAGCCATGTGTTTTGTTTTCACAGCTAGATAGCATTTGTGCTTCTACCATTAGCCTTTGGCTGTCTTTCTTTCCTTTTGTCATGCCAATTTATTCTTATGGCATGGCAGTTGTCCCTTCTTCATTTGGGCAAACTCTTCCTTGGTTAGCAGCAATTTATTTGTTAAGACGTGAGGGCATCAATTAGAAATTTTTCTAACTTGTTGAGGTGGCAAATTCTTGCTAGCAATCTATTTATTTGGGCTACAATAATTCCTTTTTCTTTTTTGGGCAGCCATTTCCAATTTTTTTTTATGGCTGGCCATTTTCCTTTCACTTGGACTTCATTTTGCTATGATAGTTGTTCCTGGACATTTGGGTGCCAATAGTCATATGACCTCACTCAATTTGGTGGGCTACACTATTTTTTTCCTGTGTAGAGCAATGGATAACAAGAAAGGAAAGGAGTTATTTGCTCAAAGAGGGATCAACTTTACAATAGTTGATAGTGAAGAGAGAAGATGTTGATCGGCCAAATTTTGGATACAAAGCTGAGGCAACTAGAGGATGGTCATAGGAGTTTCCCAAGATTGAGGGGGAATGGAGGAATAATGAGAAGTGAGAGGCAGCAAACAAAATCACTCCTTTATTTTATTACTGAACAATGTAATCAGTAAACCTGCTGTAAGCTATAGTTGGTAGAACATGCGAGATTGTTTGTAGGTAGTGAGTTGGCCTCCTTTCAATGCTTCTTTCAACCTATTGTAGCCTTTAACAGTGGAGATCTTCTTAAATAAATGATATAGTAATATTTTAGTTGTAGTCATTCATTGGATCCCCTTGCCTAGACTACATCAATTGTTCTCAGAGCAAGATTGTGCTTGTTCGGTGTGCCTATGATGCTCTAATAGATTTCTTCCAAGTGTGAAGAAGTCCTGCAGCTACACAGAGCTATGAGAGGTAGGCATCAAGTGTAACAAAGCATGGGTTGCACATGTGACAAGATGTCTTCTAAGAGGAGGACTAGAATGAGCTTGAGGAGGCCACTGATGCTTGCAACAAGTACAACTTCAGCAGCATATGCATCTATTTCAACAACATAAATTTGACAGCTAGTAAAGGTAAAACATGATGATGCAGACCACAAAGGATACCTATCTTTGTCTCTCTTATATGTTACTTTCTTCTTTGCACCTTGAAATGTATTATCAATTCCTTGACACTAAAAACTTTAATCACAAACAAGGATTTAAATTTCCCTTCTACTACAATGTCAGGTTCATCAATAATGAGATACATTCAGCACTATGTACACTTTAACAGCTATACAGATAAGTATGACATATTTACAACAATTGTAACAACACAGATCAAACAACTAAAATCATAAATAAGAGCTGTGGGCAGCAATAAACTAATGAGTCAATACTTCAAAATGGGTGTGACTTTTGATGACATTTTTTCAAAAGAATATGCTAATAATTAACTTAATTAAAATATGTTCAACGTCTAAATGAACCTTAGTTTACTTGGTGCACAAACATAAGCTAGGAGCACCTAAGTAGCCTCCAAACTCAATAAGTAGTTTCTAAGCTGCCTACACATAATGCCAATGGATATCATTAATTACTATATTATATCATATTTCAATTGGAATTTCTTATATATTTTTTACAACTAAATTTTCAAGTATTATATTATATTTGCAATACTGTCCCCCCAACATTCCCCCAATGTTCTATCATGTCACCTTTTTAGAATTGAAGCATTTGTGAGACCCATAACCTATTTCTTGTTTCCCGTAGGTTAACGGGTGAAGTCAGGGAAATAATTGAGTAATATTTGAAGTTGTCCAATAACTTTATTTTATAATTTTGCAAAAATGACAACTTATGTATTATTTTTATTTTATTAATGTGAGCCAAATGAAATATTTTATTCGAGGTGTTTTTGAATGCCTTTGGAGGTAATATCAATCAGGAAAGAAAACCCAAAATTTAAAGGTGAATAGAAAAGATGAGATTGGCACTAAAAAGTGTATCCATTACTATTGCTATCAAAACCCTATTTCAAAGCTCTAGCATTTTGTTCGTCCCTAGATCTAAGGACAAAAATTCTTTGGTGCAAAAATTTGGAGGACAAAAACCTTCAGTTTCCAGTTGAGGTGATTCTATGTAATGTCCCCAATTTCCAACCAGCCAATATTTAATTAATTTAATTAATTAAATATTATTTTGTCCTGAATTAATAATTGGGGCATTTATATTCAATTAATTATTTATATTAAAGTGACTCAAATTAAAAAATAATTATTATAATGTCACTTTATTAAATAAAATGGAATCTTCTAGAAGTTTGAAGCTAAACCTTTATAAAGGGATGCAAGCAGATCATTTGGGCATCTTTGGGAAAATCATGTTTTGGAGAAATTGGAATTTGGAGAGCTTAGCTTTTTGGAACTTGAGGACGAAAACCCTCGAGTCTATGGATTTGGACTAAAACCCAAATCTTTCTACAGGCGGATTCAAATCAGGATTCGCATCTGCACTTCAATGCTGGATGGATTGATTTTGAAGAAATTAGTGAAGTCTCTTTCAAAGACTAATTTTCAGAATTTGTGATAGAAGTCTCCACAAAAAATATCAGAGGAACAATTAGTACTATTATTCACCAGGTCAATACTTTTGCAGCCATACTCACCATTTCAGGGGCCATAATTCTACTAAGGAGAGATTTATATTAAAGGTGTCTTGGACAAGGGAAATTTTGTCATTTATTTCAGGCCAGCCCATGTATGTTGATAAATAATGAATATTATTAAATCATTTTAATATTTTATCAGCTGCTTTGTTACTTGTCGGTGCAATTTCATAAGTCACATTAATTGAATATCTATTATTCTGTAATTTGAATTTGTGGGAGATATATGTTGGTGAATGCATTGCATGAATAATTGCCATATTCTTGAAACAATTTCATAGCAGCCTACAGGACAACTATTTGACGAAATGTCCAGTCACTCAGTTGGTCGAAAATTTTAAAAAATTGCATAGTAATTTTCCTTGGGATATTTTTATGGTATCAAAACCAAGGTCTCGAGGTCGAGTCCTACGGAGTGTTGTGGGCTGTAATGTCCTATGTGTGAAGGGCTAAACCTCGGTGAATGTCCTAATCTGTCATGTTGGCAGCCATGTACCTAATAACCAAATGGTGGGGCTCCACAACCATGTGTCCACTGTGCTCGTGGCTTCTATGCCTTCACCTCCGAGGCTGGTGGACACATGCCTCACCTTTAGCACCCTGGGTAGCCGCCCTCACTACTAGACCGGTCTTTTGGTGTAGTGGTTGGGCCTTTGTGGTATCAGAGTCATTGATTCTCCCAAATGGTGGGTTTTAATGCCAAGTCTTTATAGCAAAAAAATCAAATCCGAATAGAGGTTTCCAACTCATTGCTTGCTTTTCTTTGAATCTAGAAGTTGGGTTAGTTCAATTTTGGTTTGTTTTGTTAAGTGACCAGCACTCATCTATAACAATTGCAACAGATTGTTGGTTAGTTTCATTAGGAAAGATGAAGTCTATGCAGGAGCTTTTGACAAAATTAATGCAAAATTTCCAAGACTATAATAGGAATTTAACGAAGCTTCTAGAACATCCTGAAATATTAGAACTTCTTTTTGCAGAAGAAAGGAAAGCAGACACTAAGATAAATAATTTTACCAACACAAAGGAAAAGAAGGTTGGGAAGAAAGAAGAAAGAAATGAGTATGTGAGTTGCCATGACTATGATGAATCAAAAGTTGACGAGCCCACAAACTATTCGAGTAACAAGGATGAAGCTAGTTTTTCATGTGCATCAACAAGCAAAAAGGAGAATACAAGTCTTCCCAATAGTGTGAAGATTGAAGGGTATGCTGTGCTGACGTGTGTTTTATGACAACGCTAGCACAAAATAAAATGTCCAACAGTCACTCTATTGTCTCTTGATCAAAGTGTTCCGCATGCTAAGATTACGTGAAAGTTCATGCGTTCGACTCCAAGGTTCCTTTAATGCGAATAGACTCAGTTGGTTGATGTGAATATGTTGGGTATTCCAAGGGGACTTACGTAATTGTTCGATTTTATATGCTCAAGCAAATGAAGGGTTATGACTATGATGCTCTGGTATTTGAACGGATAGGGAAATGCTGAATTTGAAGGAGGTAAGGATAGGAATTCTACAATCTATTTCTACTGGTGGAATGCAAGGATTAGCTCTGACAGTCTTCAAACCAAACATCGTTTCGTCTCCCCTTCGGACAACTCTGACAAAGCTGGTGCAATCTTCAAAGGATGGATGAGATGTTCAAATTGAGATTCACCATGCGCACCCCTTCACAACGAAGCAAGTGGGCACACTAAACACAATCGAAGTTAAGTGCTGAGATTCTAGTTGACCACATAGGAGCAGACTTACCATCAGCAAGTCCGCCAGTGGTATGGATACAGGAAGATATGCCCAAACTAATGTCACATTCCACAATTAATTCTACTTGCATGAAAAAAAATCTACTTTACTTTACTCTATTCGAATTGGAAAGACGAAAAGACCTTGTCAACTGCCCACAACACAAAATGAAGTCACCAATCAATGAAATCTTTATATCATGAGAGTCTTACACAACAATCTTTTGCAAAAACTTTCAAAGGGAAAGTCTTTCTTTCCTTTCCAACTAAGCTAACTCCTAGCTCTACTTTAACTTTTATCAATCTCTATCTCTGTCTAGCTCTGATCTATCTCTAATTCTAATTCTAACTATTTACAAATGAGGGGGGATGCCCCTTTTATAATGAGTCCAATTAGTGGACGATTCAGATCTGATTACAATAAAGGGCTCAAATTGAGCCACCCATGCCCTAATTAGGGTTTCTGCCCTAAAAACCGCCACCGAGAGGAGTGGGGCAATGAATGCGCCCTCCACTCCTCATCAATGCACCATACTCTGCGATCAATGCACGTCGTCTCCTTCCAGAAGGTCATCCTCCAAAAAGGCGTTTCCTTTCTCCTTCTCGCTGGCTGCAAATCTGATGAATCTGGCCAAGACTGCCTCAACTTCCTGATCGGAGATAGGAGGAATGTGATCCAACTGAAACTCTAAAACTGCAACTGTTTGCCCATGCCGGGCACATGATTTCTTCCAGGTAGCAAGGGCGTCCTGGGTGTTCTGTATGATACTGGAGAACGTGGCCGTGTTTTCGAAATCATCCTGTGTGAACGTTTTCACCTCAGAGAAGAATGGCGTCAATCTGTCTTTCAATCCTTCTGCAGTTATCTCTTCAGAAGTCAATCTCTTGGCAAAGATTGCCTCCAATGTGTTGAGAATTCCATCTAAGATGTTCGTCATGGCTTTTCTAACTCTGACCGAATCTGCCTGTGATGCATCATAGAATCCCCCGCCTGTGACTACTGAAGAATACCATCTGGCGAAGTCGTATCTATCCCCCTGCTGAATAACACCTCCCTCACCCAAAGTCTGTTGAGGTATGCTCATCAAAGCCCCTAAACGGAGAACAACTCTCGTCTGATAGATGCGAGCCTCACCCCAAGCATGGTTAATTGCTTCCACTCTAGCCATTATATTGGAAGCTTGCCCATAGGCATGTGCAAGATCTTCCATAAACTTTCCTGTTTCTGTACGCACACTGGCAACCCACTTGTCTGCCTGCTGTGCCATTCTTTTTAAATCTTCTAACCCACTGATTGACTCCCTGCAAAACTCAACTGGAAGCTCAATTGCCGGATTTTCTTGCCCACAAGGACGAGACAAGTGTTGCACGTAGCCAATCAGTGTCTTGTGCTCTACCTTCAACCTTTTGTATTTGCCCTCAACATGGGACAATCTATCCTTGAGTGCCCGATAGGAATTATCGCAGTCCTCTACCACTTGTGCTCCAGTACGGCGGCCTAGTTCCATGGTTGTCACAACATAGTTATTAGGAACGGCCTCGTCTCTATCACATTCTACCCGAGGAACTGCCATATGCAAGGTTCGGGATCCATCTTCATCTGTGGATATTTTGGAGAACTTCCTAGCCTTTTTCTTTGCTGGAGGTGCGCTGATCCTCTATAATAATTCGTCCATCTCGGCTGCGGGATCGGTCTCATCTACAGGATCACGCCTCATCCTATCCCTTAGCCATTCTGACACCTCCTGCCGCATGTTAGATATAATAAAAGGCTGTTCTACCTCGGCCTCTACCTCGTGAACCTCTCCTCTGCCATCGTTCTGACGAGGCTCACCGTCATCAATAGGCTCAGTGTCCCCTGAGCTCTAGCCATCCTGATTTGAAATAGCATCACCCTCGAGAGCCGCCTCAATTTCCTGCTGAAATTGAGTATCAATAGCCATCCCCTCATCTGTCTCTTGCTGATTTTTCTGCTGATGATCCTCTTGGAGCATGTTGATGCTCTAACCCACTGATTCTCTACGAGGTGGCTGACTCGCCACTTGCACTGTCTGCTCTACATCCAATCTCTCCCTCTGATCAACAAATAATGACACCTCTAGTAAGCTTGGTGAATGTGTCCAAGATGGCGTATGCATGGACTCCTCAACTACCACTGGCTCAGGTCGAACTGGCTCCTTTCCTCTAGGCTCTGGAGTTGGATTACTCCGTCTCCTCTGACTAGTTGTCAGTAATCTGCTGTCTCCCATCAAACTGTAGGTAAGGGGAATTGACCTTCCCTTGAGTCGGCTGACATGCCTCTCTACCCAACTTCGTGTAAATGTCAAGACTGAGATACAAAGTGTATCCAAGTCAGCGATCTCTGGCTCGGACCAATCTGGGAGTGGCAGAGGCGTATCTCTTACTGTCTCGTAGTCAGCCTGTACTACATTTATATCTTCCTCAATCTGATCTGGTACTGGGATGATCTCACACTCCCTGACCATCAACAACGGTATCCGAGAGAACATCCTCTTTCTGACTTCGATCTCATCCACTGCACTTGCCCAAAAGTCCTCGATTTGCACCTTGTGCCTGAACTCTTCTGTTAATATCCACCTGATGTTTCTGTGGGGATCGTAGTAGTGCCTGCTGGTGTGATAGGAAAGGTGGAAGAATTGGAGCTCCGCTTCTGCCTCTATTGCTGCTTGTAGCGATGGGCAGACTTCATCTGAATTTCCCATAGTAATCAGGAATCCGAGTCCACCTTTCTTCTTCTTCTTCTGAATCTTATCATAGGCAATCAGTTGCCTAGATACTTCCAGCATCACTATCCTGTTTGTGGGATACCGAGGCAATCTGTACGGATAGGAGGAAAATCCTTGCAGCCTTATGTAGGTGAATTTTGGAAATTGGATAAACCAACATCCAAATTTCTCAATCATTTCTTGTGCCTCCCTTGATATTCTGTGGTGGATTCTTTGCTGCAAGGTCCTTGTTATGTGCATGGTAAAGGCATTGTTGACCCTCTTGTAATTAGTTGTGCTTGTCAGATGCAACTGTGGAAAAGCTTCATATATTTTAAACTGATGGGATCCGCAACCGATTGGTTCCTTATAAGAGATCCCTCTATATCTCGTCATGCAAGCCAGCATATAGACAAGGTAGGAGCCCATGTAAAATGTCTTCGTTCTCCTTACGCCACGAAGCTACTCATGTATGTTATCACTGATCATCAGTGGCCAATCCATGTAATCCGTTCCCTCCAACACCAAGTTGACAAAATAGAACATCCAAGGTTCAAAGATGAATGCTTGGGGGCAACCTCCAACTCTGCTCAGCATCATAATTAGATCACCAAACTCCTGTCTCAAGTCCTCTGAGACTATCTGCTTGGGCAATTTAGTGCAAGTTGGCTTGGGTTTAATCATCCACCTAGTATTTATCAAATCAGCACACCGGTCTGTGGTGGATGAGTACATCTTTCCAGCTCTTTCGTTTGTCTTGTAGATCATCTTCTCATGAATTGGAATCCCGAATGCCTCTCCGATCGCTTAAGGTGTCAGGTTGGCCAGCACCTTGCCATCTGGCGAAGTGACCGTCTTCTGTTATGCATTGTAGTGGTAGGTGCATTCCATGATGAGTTCTGGACACCGGATAGCTGGCGGAAAGTTGGCAGCTGCATACAGTCCACTTCTGACAATACTGTGCGAAGTCACTGATGGGTGATGGCCTCCAGTCCCCAATATCCTTCTTCTGAATGCTTCCATGTTGAATGAGCCTAAGTTCGTGTCAGCTAGCCTGTCGAGCTTTGATGAAAATTTGGATTCTGGCAAGAATGACTTGCCCAATTTCTTGATCACAACCTGTCTGGACTCGTCGTGGTTGTTTCTGCCTGCAGCTCTTCTGCTTGATTCGGCCATTCTGCAAAAAGGCAAGAAAGTCATTAGAAAACAAGATTCTATAAAACAATATATCGCTTTTGAGGGTGCCAGCAGATTTTTAAATAAAAAGGCTGCAACACTTTTTCACTTTCAGCTGCAAACCTCAACTACTCCTGTTTACTTCAACGTTTTTAGAAGTTTCTTCTCTGGTTGCAGCAACGCAATGCCAAATACTTGGAAATGTTTGTTTGCAGCAATTTACTTTCAACAAATTTGAAACCTCTCCCTTGAAGTTCGTACTTCTCCTTCTAACTTTGCACTTTCAACAACTTCAAACTTTCTTCTCAAGTCGTACTTCAGCATTTAGCAACTTGAAACCTTTCTTCTCAAGTCGTACTTCAGCATTCAACAACTTGAACTTTTACGAATTTGTACCCTCTCAGCAAATGCAACAACTGGCAACTTGGGAATTCGTGCCTCTCAGCAACTGCAGCCTCAGCAAGTTAAGTCACACCTCCTTCAGCAACTTTCAACTTTTACAAATTTGCACTTCTCCTTCAGCTCTCTCACAATTTCGAACTTCTCAGCAATTTCAAGTTCCTCAGGAATTTGTACTTTCACTTAGCCAATATTTTTACATTCAACAACTGGTGAGAGGAATGAAGAGGATTTTAAAATCTTATAGCCTGGTCGAATTCCTGCAGAGGCTATACTTAGCAAATTTTCGAATTCATTTTCCCTCTCTTTTCTCCGTTGTAACACTTGTCATATGAGGCATCTTCTCGAATTATGAATTCATCATCTCTGCACAGGCCTGCCTCGCCGCATTTGATTTCTTAAAATATTAAATCGTTCACTTCCTTGAACAATTTCGAAATGCTTGGCTAAGTCATTTGATCTTGTCTTCGCTCTAGCAAAATTATCTAGCTCAAAACTTTTAGCGAAGTGCCTCTCATTCATTTTGTTCATTTGCCTTAGAGAAATCTCTCAATTTTGCCTTAGGAATTTTATTTAAAATAGGCACTGGGCAAAATATCGATCGAAATGATGTGGACATGGCGTGGAGTAAGCTTGACTTACTTTTGAATTGCGAACGTTTAATACCCAGAAGAGAAATTCTTCCAGAATCCATCGTTTTCATGTGTATCCGGACGAAGGGGTACTTTTAATTTTTATTATTTAAAAATAGTGAAAATGGCTAATGTTTATTTCTTCCCCTCCAGATGTCTCACTCCTGCAATTTCAAGCTCCTCTGACTTGGCGCACTTCATCTAGTGAAGAGGAAAAAGAAATATAAATAACCCTTGGTCTTTTAAAAAAATCACGCCCCCTTAACATTATTCCCCTTTGGTGTATGGTGACTCCTCACCTTCCTCTGGTGCATATGACATAGGTAGCTTCCACCTTCACGCGCATCTCACATTCACCACTCCATGCTTTTAACTTTTACCTTTCACCCTTACCTTGGGCGCACATGCCATGGAGAAGAGAAATTCCCACACCTAAGACATGACTCTTCACCTCCCTCTAGCGCATATGGGCTAGGCTACTTCCATCTTGAGCGCATTTCACATTTGCAAAGACAACTTTCCATTATCCTGTGACCCTTCAGCTTCCTGAAGCGCATATGGGCTAGGTGGCTTCCTTGTTGGGCGCATTTGCTAGAGTGAGGGGGAAAACATTATGCCTATGGTGACTGTTCAGCTTCCTTGGGCGCATTTCACACATGCAACTTCCAAGTTGGGCGCATTTCATAGTGTTAGAGGAAATTTCCACGTCCTAGATGACTCTTCACCTTCCCTAGGCGCATATGAGGGTGTTCACTTCCTTTTCCAAGCGCATTTTCCTATGTGAGATGGAAAACCCACGCCCAGAGTGACTGTTCAGCTTCCTTGGGCGCATTTGCTAGTGTGAGGAGGAATTCTACATGCCTTAGAGTAATTTTCATGCCTTTTGAAGGCGCATTTCATCCTTGCTCAAGGAAATTTCATACTTAGAACTTTTGAATCTTTCATTTCTCCTGGTCGTGTATGAGGGTGTGTGCCTATCAGCTATCATTTATAAATTTCCAACACCCTAACCCTGTTCTGGCTTTCTATTTTTAGTAAACTCAGAGAAATTAGGGTTTCATTGATTTTCACCCTGTTCTGAACTAGAACTGGCGTGGTTGTGCCTCCATCTGGTGTTGCCATCCTGTTCACACCTTATCTGGCACAATACATGCTATTTTTAGCAAACCTTAGAATTGTTCAATTTCCGTATCTCTGTTTGCTTTGAAATTTGTTCCAGTTGCTTTTGATGTTGTGAGAGACCTGTTCACACTTGCTTCTAGCGATGACGCGCTATTTATAGCCGTGTCCTGACTTACTAAAAATAGTAAGTCCTTCGACTTTGCTCAAAATTTGCCAGTAGATAGCCCGAAGTATGTTGATCATGGTGGCGCGCTTCATTTTGACAATTTCTGGATTTCACCCCTTATAAAAGTGGAAACCCTAATTTGACTTGCATGCGCTCCCGACTGCCCTTGGTTGCTCTGATTTCTACTGCTTGTCGTTCTATTCGCTAGAATGAAGCACTAGGTGGCTGCTGGACTGAAGCTGCTACTTATAGTAAGTGTCCAGAAAGTGGTCCATCGGATATTGGATGAGTTTGCATGTCACAGTGCCCGTGGGATCTCAAAAAACCCAAAAAACTGGTCAAAGTTCCGGCATTGGCTAAAAATAGTAAGTCCCTAAAAACTGATCTGATCCACTTGCATGTCATATCACTGCGAAGCTCTTGCGAAACCCAGATGGAATATCCGGACATGCATTGAAAATTCCTGCATGTAAACCCTAAAAATAGCCTCGGAAGGCTGACCTCTGAAAGTCACCATCTCGGCTTGCATGCTACACCATCGCGAAGGTCTTGGAAAACCCAGATCAATTCTCCTGTCATTCACCGAAGAATTGCTTGTCTAAACCCTGAAATAGCCTCCGAAGGCTGAACTGCTAAAAATAGCCAATTGTCTAAATCTGTTCAAATTACATATGTAGGCACTCTGAAGTTGCTTGATTGTGTTGAAGTCATTAGAATCCCGAAATCCTAAGGGGCAAGCCTCAAATTAGGTACTTACTAAAAATAGTAAGTTGTCGGATTTCAGTAGGATTTCAGGGGGATTCTACTTTGAGCTTTCTGAATGTGTTGCTACACTTAGATTTTACGTGAGTAACTCAAACTTGACCTCAGACGGGTCTAAAGGATAGAAACCCTAAATTTGTCAATCACTTCAACTAAGGTCAAACGGGACATCCCTGGAAGGACGAAAGATCAGAGACAGAGAGAACCAAAGCCAAAAGACTAGAATGGAGCAAAAATTAGGGGGTCCCCATCTTGGATGGGGTGATGTGTGAAAAGGTCACAACATGCTGATTTGGAGTTTGCTAGCTCAGCAACTATTGAAACGTCATATGAAGGTATGGACATTTCTGATGATTCTTTGAGTGAGTATAATAATGTCCTACCATCAATTCAAAACAATTGCAATGCAAAATCTAGAGAGGTAGCTGATTTTGGATGTGCAAATGAGGAAGGAAAGGAATTAATCACATCACAAGAAAGCACAGTTCATGTTGTGAAGAACCTAGAAATGTGATGAATGGCTAAGGAGGGCTAGGGAAGCCAAGTAGTTGGCTGCTCAAGCAAAACAGCACCTAAAAAAAATTAAAGAAAAGGTTGCTCACATGGACCATAAAAAGCAAGTTGTTGGGCAACAAAGGTCAAATTTTCAAAGGAAAGAAGTGGTGATGACATCAATAGAAGAAGGTAAACTTTTAGACCATTCTTATGAAAGCTCTGAATATGAAAAGAATAATTTCACTCAAGAGGTTTATGAGATGGAGTTCCAAAACCATCGGAAGAATGCCGCAATATTCACTACAGAAGTGGAGTGGTTAAAATCAACTAAGGCTGATTTGGTGATTTCAAATGTTGTCCCCATGGTGTGTCGAGCAGTAGCAGATGTTGGAATTCTAGGTGTTTGTGTGACCAACTTCAGTTGGGATTTTATCTATGCAGATTACATTATGGAAGCTGGTCACCTTCACCATTCCATTGTTTGGCATATAGAAGACTATTCCCATTGTCTTTGGAACAGTTTGGCAAGTTTGGACTTTGGTTTTAGTTCAAATGAGAAAACAGAGAGTTGGCACACAAAATTTTCAAATCGTATCAGAGTGGTGCAGCAAAAGCATGGCGAAGCATTCTACAGGTTCATTTGGGATCTGGATATTCGGCCATGGTATTCAGGTACGAATTGCTTGGGGACAAGCAATCTCTAGGAAGGGAGGACTGCAATGTCCCCAATTTCCGAACAGCCAATAATTAATTAATTTAATTAATTAAATATTATTTTGTCCTGAATTAATAATTGGGGCATTTGTATTTAATTAATTATTTATAAATATTAAAGTGACTCAAATTAAAAAATAAATATTATAATGTCACTTCATTAAATAAAATGGAATCTTCTAGAAGTTTAAAGCTAAGCCTTTAAAAAGTGATGAGAGCAAATCGTTTGGGCATCTTTGGGAAAAGTATTTTTTTGAGAAATTGGAATTTGGAGAGCTTAACTTTCTGGAACTTGAGGACGAAAACCCAGATCTTTCTACAAGCGGATTCAAATCAAGATTCGCATCTACACTTCAATGTTGGATGGATTGATTTTGGAGAAATTAGTGAGGTCTCTTTCAAAAAAATAATTTTCAAGATTTGTGATATAAGTTTCTAGGAAAAGTATCATAGGAATATTCAATATTGTTATTCACTAGGTCAATACTTCTGCAGCCGTACTCACCATTTGGGGCACCATACTTCTGCTAAGTAGAGATTTATATTAAAGGTGTCTTGGACAAGGTAAATTTTGCCATTTATTTCAAATCAGCCCATGTATGCTGATAAATACTGAATATTATTAAATTATTTTAATATTTTATCAGTTGCTTTGTTACTTGTTGGTGCAATTTCATAAGTCATATTAATAGAATATCTATTATTTTGTAATTTGAATTTGTGGGAGATATATGTTGGTGGATGCATTGCATGAACAATTGCCATATTCTCGAAACAATTTCATAGCAGCCTACAGGACAACTATTTGACGAAATGTCCAATCACTTAGTTGGAAGAAAATTAAAAAATTTTGCATAGTAATTTTCCTTGGGATATTTCATTCTATTCAAGAATTGCATTTGTGCTGAAATTGCAGTTATTACAATTCCATTTTAGTGATTCAAAATTTCCATGATTTTGAGGATTTCATATTGGATATCAAATATTGAGTGATTTTAGAGTATTATATTTATTTGGATTTAAGTGGCAAATATTAAAATACTATTTTGGTCGTACCATTGTTGGCTTGCGCATACCATTTTACGCTGCTATAATTTATTGCGAATGTTGGCCTGCCAATATTTGGGGGTGTTGTATATTATTGAAGATAGTTGCTCACCTTAGAATATAAATTCTACAATGCGCTTGGCTGCCATACACGTCCAAAAGGAAGGCATAAGTTAATACTTTGCAAATATTATTTGTTGAGTTTCCATACAAGTCAAAGAAGGGAGCCGTCATACCAAGCCTTTTGGAGACTTAGAATATACAATATTGGGATATTAATATATTTTTCTAACATGCCTCTTTCTGAGTGGCCGTACAACCAAATTCAAGACAAGACTATAATCACTAGACTTGTAAGTAATCGGCAATTGGTGAAATTTACTATTATTTAACTAGTTTGAATATTGAGGGATATCCGCAATATTTTATATCAGTATTTTTGGGTTTTCACATTGTT
The DNA here is from genome assembly GCA_007115665.2 of Sequoiadendron giganteum. Taxonomy (NCBI): domain Eukaryota; kingdom Viridiplantae; phylum Streptophyta; class Pinopsida; order Cupressales; family Cupressaceae; genus Sequoiadendron; species Sequoiadendron giganteum. Next base: position 773,977,001 of record CM021102.1, read on the forward strand.
GGCGTAATAACTAACACCTCTGGAGTGTAAGTTTGTACGGACAGCTATGCACACTACGTGATGAGTGCTCTTCAAATTAGGAGGGGAAGCTCCCTCTTTTGCTGGTATATGTTCTAAAAGTAAAGTAATCTCAACCTATCTATTTCGACTCAACTGGAAGAGGCACAAGGTTAAGGAAACCAAGGACGTTGCAGCTAAGGGTTTTCTCTGGTTTCGCAGGTCTTAACTACAACTAAAACTAAATACTTTAATCTATCCAATTTCCTCAAGAAAATAGAGCATGAGGAAAAAGAGCAGAAATGGTTTTACACGATAAACCGAGTACAGACTCACAACGTGAAGGCAAGGTGGCACAACAATTTACTCCGCTGAATAGGTTTATTATCACACACATCACACGATAAGGTTTAGGTACAAAATCTCAACATGAAGGAAAGGTGGCACAACAATTTGCTCAATTTGAATAGGCTTATTGATAACAAAACATAAAGGATAGCCAACTAGGATAGTAAATTGCATAGGCGAGACACGCGTACAATCTACGATCAAACTAGCCACTATATTTAACTAAGGTAAGAATTCACCATAATAATTGCATAAAACCCAAGTGGCATAACAATTCATTATCAAAATAAATACTCGTGAATAGATACAAAATAGGCAATATTACAGGGAAGGCGACACAAAATATATTACTCTCTCGTGCAAAAGTTCTTGAACAGATACAAAATAGGCGATACTACAGGCAAGGTGGGCGCAACATGTATGCTATCAAGCAAAAGTTAATTACAAATGAGCTGAAAGCTCTTATTTATAGACATCAAAGGTGTAGGCAACCCTAAAATCACCTTGAGTCAACTACAGTCTTGCAATGCATGCAAGATTTTATTTTCTAAGTCTAAATGAAAGAAACTATACAGTTAACTGGGAAGCTACCATCAGTTAACCGATACAAACAAGACTAACTAGACCATGTGCAACATGCACGTCCTTATTGAAATAAAAGCTAACTGATAACTAACATCAGTCAACTAACACTAACTAAAAGTTCATCCTCCTGCGAAGATATCTCCAAGAATGAGATAGGCGTGCCTGATATCAACAAGGAAAACTCAAGAAATGACCTTGAGTTAACTGCTGCTTCTGATTCATCCTCGTAAACAACTACAGGATCCAACTGGGTGTCTACTCCATCTCCTCTCTGTTTATCATCTCATCTAGGAAGATGGTATCATCATCTGGCACTCTGACGCTGTCCACGATGATCAACTGCCTGTCTAATTCCTTATCTCCATCCTGAATCGCCCTTTGACTATCTCTGACTTCTATAGTCACCTTAGTGAAACTGATAGTCAACATTGAGAACTCCTCCAATTTTCTTGTCTCACGATCTCCACCTAGATTATCACGAATTAGCTGTTTGAACTCAGCCTGAACTGCCTCCAACTCGGCATATGTACCATCCTCACGTCAGTAGTGACATGGGATTTGGGTGATGAACTCGCTAATAAATCAAAGAGCTGCTGCAACCTTCTCCTGAATTACACCCATCTTAGCAGAAACTCTATCATACGTTTCCACTCTGCAAAGATACAACTCTCTCCAAGTGAAAACCTTCCTTTTATCGTTTGCTGCTTTAATGACTTCATAGGCAACTGCAAGCAGTGATATAAGAATCAGATCCTTTGGCTTACGCTTGGCTATGAAGATCTCAAGCTTCTGAATCCTCTGTCGAAGACCATGTGTGTCAACCCTCAACTGATATAGCTCTGTAAGGAGGTGTCAACCAGCAACGATGAAGTCCTTAATCCAGGTATCTAAAAGCTTTCCTCAATTAATCAAGTAGCGAATCCTCAATTGATCTGTGGCTGTCTCTCGAAGCTGCAGGAGTAAAAGTGCTTGCCCTGCATTTCCATGAAGAAAACTCGAGATATACTGTCGGAGTTGCCTGACTTCAGCCTTGAGGGCCACCTTATCTTCACCGTCTTTCATGACACGTTCCTCCAAATTACTCGCGACGACCTTGAACAGGCTCACGTCGGTGTGTCGAGTACTCTTACCTAGATTTGCTATGACGAAGGTAAAGTCACCAACATCAACTTCATCTAGGTTCTTTCCTTTTGGAGGTGTAGCAACCTCTATGATGATTTCGGCTTCAGAATTCTTCTCAATGTTGACTCGCTTTCTGGCCCTCTTATTCAACCTGTTCTGATTAGGTTCACCGAACTCAAAAAAGTCAAGCTCATATGAAGGCATACACCTCTCTCTTCCCAATGACCTCTCGAGCCAAGATGAATAAGCAAAGCTATCCTCTTGAGGAGGAGCTGCTTCTGTTGTGTCAGCCAGTGGCAGATCCACTGGCATGAACGTCTTGTGTACTGGAAATTCAGGCTCCGAATCAATGTCTATAGGAGATGACTGCGGTGAGAAAGGTGGACCTGGAGAGGACGAATCAGCCTCAGTCTGAATCACCGATTCTGCTAGAATTACTGGCTTTGCTGGAAGTACTGGCTCTCTCTCAACCTATTTCCTCTTGGTGATGCTCTTCCCTTTTGAATTCACCCCAATCTTAACCCCTTCAAGCGACTTCAAGATAACCTTAACTCGAGGCTTCGCCCTAGAAGTAGAAGGCAAGGAAGAAACCACTGCTGGCGGCTCTGCAACTGGAATCACCCTTCGCTTCCGCCTGCTCTCAAGGAAGTACATGCTCATTTTCATAACTGATCTGGACAAGTCTTTTACTGAAGTATTGACTGGGACATACCAATCAGGTTGACGAAGTGGCTGGCGAGCGACTTGGTCTTTAATGAATGAATTGAGAAGTATCTTGCCATCATCATCAGACAAACCCTCCACATCTTCTGACAAGAAATCAGCAATCTGTAGGAGAGTAAGCCTACAATAATGACGCCGACGCACCTCAAAATCATCCTCACAGTTGACCCAAAAGTCCTCAAGTGCTACCGAATGTGAAATGTTTCGCTCCAACCTTGCTAAATAATCACCCAATGGATCATAGGTATGCCTCTGAGGAAAATACTCAAGCTGGAGTTTCTCTAACTCGTTCGCCATTAGCTTGCAATCGGCAGTTGTTTTGCACTTGTAAATACCCAATCCGAAAGGAAAGGTGAAAGTTGGCTTATGTCGATTGCGAAGGAAAGTGTGAACCTCGTGTGCTTGTCTCATAAACTCCATGAAAAGAACTTTTTCCAACGGGTACCTCGGTAACATCAGAGGCTCTCCTGTATATCCATACACACGGATATATGTGAAAGTAGGGAATTGGATAAACCAATCCGCCCAACTCTCCATCAGTGATTTAGCCTCTAAGGAAATTCAAACATGCATCTTGTTGTCTAAATCTTTGACTATCCTCATAAGAAAGTGATCATTCACTACTCTAAAGTCCTGTTCAGCTTTCGAAAACTCCAACTGAGAGTAGTATTTGTGCACTCGTTGAATGCCCAAAACTCCATTGGTCTTCAATAGTCTAAAGCTGCCTTGATATGCAACCAAGTAAACTAGAAAAGTCACCATGTGGAATTCGTGCATCTTAAAGAACTCTGTAATCTGCTGGTGAAGACACTCACTGATAAAAATTGCCCAGTCAAAAGTTTCTTTCTTATCAATAACTCGAAAGATGAGGTAGAACATCCATGGTCGGAAAACGCTTGCGTCTTCTTGACCTGCTAATTGGTTCAGTAAAGTTATTAAAATGGCGATCTCATCCTTGAACTCACTACGCCCAATTTTCTTTGGCATGTTAATCTTCTGAGCTTTTAACCATCGCTGAGCTACTTTCTTCTGCGATCCATCTTTGTCTTCCTCCCATATTCTGTCACAATCTAGAATGGATACTACGAAATGATCTGAGCATGGAGGAATAGAAAAGCATTTTTCTACATCCCTCGGTTTAAGGCTACAAACGACCCTTCCATTAGTCGATCTGATTTGTCTGGTAGACGAGTCATAATGCCTAATACAAGCAAGTACAAACTCGAGGTCAAAGACTGAGATGGGAATGGATGCGGCTGCAAGTATCCCTGAACGCTCAAGGTTTCTAATTGTAGTACTGTTGGTACCCTCCAATGTACTTAGATTTGTTGTACCCCAAAATTAAAATTTTCGCTACACTTAGGCATTTTGAAAAAATGAGTCAAGATACTGTCAAATCTGTCAAAAAGGTCAAAATTGGGGTTTGCATGTCTTGCATCAGGGTCAAAAACTTGAAATTTTCAAAATCCGACAAACTAGGTCGGTTCAGAGCGACCAAATCTACAATACCCAGATTTCAGTTTTTCATCCCTAAATTTTAGAAAAATTTCTATTTTTAGCAGTTTTCTAAAAATAGAAACTTTTTCTGGGTTTTTCTGGGTTTCTTTCGAAATGGATACTTGCAAAATTTTCTAAAAATAGAAAATTTGGATTCTAGGGTTGAGACTGATTTTGATTGGCTTAAAATACTTCCTCATCAGGCTGGTGCAGTCAGAATCACAAAAAGATCAGTTTTAATCTACTGGGTCTATTCTACTTTTTCAGAAGTTGTTTCAGAGATCCAAGGTCATCAATGGAGGTCAGTCAGTTGACAGGTGTCAGAATCAAATGTTCAAGCATCAAGCAGAAGCTTTCAACGATAAACGTGCACGAGAAATGGAGAAAGGCGAGAAAAAGATGGAAAAGTTGAAAAATGATAAATTTTGGCTAACACTGGAGACACCAGGCGCCCCTGCTCAGTTTGGGCGCCCAAACCTTCATGCCTTAGAATATTTTTGATTTTCGGCAGCCGAGACAAGGAAAGCACGTTAAACAAGGTTGAAAGTTGAAAATTGCATAAAAAATTTCTAACTCTGCTAGCCATGGGCGCCCCTGGACAAGAAGGGCACCCATCTTTTTGGAAGGTCAGATGATGAAGTTAGGATTGGCTCTCCCAGGCAACATTGTTCAGTTTCTCGCCAGCTTCACTGCGGATGTCTTCGTCAGCTCGTCAGATCAAACAGGGGCCATGATGAGAGGTGTTTAGAACTCTGAAGTGAAAAAGGATGAAAATATTCTAACACTGGTAGACATGGGCTCCCCTGGAGAAGAAGGGCGCCCAAACTTTTGAGAAGTCAAATGATAGAATTTGCAGAAGACTTCTCCAACATGACTTCGTCAAACTGGATCCAGCTGTCCAACGCAACCATCAGCACGTCTGTCGGAGGAGGCAGTCATCAAATATTGCCAGGCGAACAGAGGAGGAAAAGTGAGAGAAAAGAGAGTTGGAAGCAACAGTAAAAAAACTCAAAATAAAAACTAACTCTGGAAGCCATGGGCACCATACTTCAAGAAGGGCGCCTAGGGTTTTGAGCAACCAGAGGTCAATTTCCAGAAATGAGTGATCCAGAAGACCCCTTCCAGATTCATCTCAGCTATCCAGTGAACTTAATAGCCAGTCATTTTGATCAACACAATGCCCAGAATCGTGGATTCATCTGAAGGTCAGAAGACAAGCATAAAATTGAAGATCATAAAATTGACTAACTTTGGAGAAAATGGGCGCCCTTTTCAAGGATAGGCACCTGACACTTTGAAGGGTCAAATGAAGTTTTTAGCAGATGACATCTCCAGAACAATGTTGTCAGATTCAACCAAGCTCCGCAATGGAATGTTCAGTTCGTTTGTCAGATCAATCAAGAAGCTGGGAGACAGAGCTGAAACGGGGTTAAAAAATTGAACAGAAGTTGAAAACGGTGAAAAATTAGCTAAGTCTGGAAAAAAGGATGGCATACCTCAAAAAAGGCACCCAAATTCTCATGCCTTAGTCAAATTTTTGGAAATTTCAAAAATTGAAGTTGAAGACCAAAGTCTAAATTCATTGTATAACTTGAATTAGGTTTTTGAAGAATTAGGGCAAAAGAAAGTTGTTTTCTCAAGACAGAGCTTATTTAAAGCACTTCTGTGTTATATTATTCATTATTTTTTGCAGGTGGTCTGCAAGGAGAAACAGAGCAGCAACTTCAAACCCTTATTTTCAAGATTCAAGAGTTTAACTTGCTGGTTTTTCATAATATTTTCAGATCAGCACTCAAGAAGGCTTGCTTTTTCACACCTTTTTCATCCAGAACATCAAATCTTTGAAAAAGGAGGCCATTACTTTCAATTTTCAGCGAGCTGGTTTATATTGGTTCTATCTTCTGGATAATTTTTGGAGAATTTTCTCAAGGTTGCAGCAACTTCTTTTTATCTTGCATGTTCGAGAAAACTTCAAGATTTACAACTTCCAATCTTCTGGGTCTATCTCAAATATTCTTCTGGATAGAACCCATATCACAGCTTTTTTAGTGAAACTTCAAGTGGCTGCTTTTTCAGTGAAACTTCGAGGTTTACAAAATCTAATCAACTGGGTTCATCCAGAATGTGCTCATGAACAATACCCAGATACCAGCTTTTTCTGCTTTTTTTGAAGAAAATTAGGGTTTGCTGCTTTTTCAGTCTTCATTCAGGATTTTAAAAAATGGACGATCTGGGTTTGCTTGTAACGAAATTCTAAACAGAACCCATGTCTCAGAAAAAATTCCAAAAAAATTCATCCGTTGGACGAAGAAAATCAGCAAGGTATTTTTAGGGTTTGTGTTGAGCATGTCCGAGAATAGTCGAGTTTACAGTCAATCTTCATGTTTTTCAGCATAGATTACTCTCCCATCGAATTCAGAGCCAAACAAGTGTTGTATCATAATTGTCTGAACAAATAGTGTTGGGAAGTGATTTTCAATGTCATCATGGACATAAAACATCATCATCTCAGTTGAATAACGTGCAGAAGGAGTGGTATGAGCGAAGGGACAAGTATCACAAAAAGTTGTGCAAAACTCTTCCGTAGGAAAATCAAGTGAAGTGTCAGAATGCATAAAGTTGCAGAGCCGCCAAGTCATCTTTTGAGGCAGCGATGTTTTTCAAGAACATAACTCAGAAAGAAGCTAAAGAGGTCAAAAATTCACTAAGTTTGATCGCAAAAAAGGAGATCTTAGAAAAGCGGAATACAGCTAAAAATAGTATCAACACTCCTGATAAAGAGTGTTGATCCTAAAGATAGTATCAACACTCCTGATAAAGAGTGTTGATAAAGAGTGTTGGCGAATGTGAGAGATTTAAAGCGGCAATCTTCTAGAAGCTTTTTCCAAGCTTTCTTTCCATTCTTATTTCACGCTTTCTTTCTATTCTTATCCATTCTTTGAAGAAGAAGGAAAAAAAATGTCACGAGTTGGCACTTTCCATTTTAGATGCTTTCTAGGGTTTAGATGTTTTAATCTTGTTCTAGATTTAGAAATAAAGCTTGCATGTTGGCAAGTAGTAGTTGTAAAAGCAAGGAGATTTTAGGGTTCCCTACTCCTTTGCTTAGTTATAAATAAGAGCAGTGTTTGCTCGTTTTAGTTTAACCGTGCTTGTGATAACAAGACATAAGTGTCATAGTACCTTCTCTTTGTTATCGTTTAGTATTGTTCACTTTGTGTAAGGAGCAAGTTTGCATGCCTCTTTAGCTGCAAATACTTGTTTAGTGCATGTGTTGTGTTGATTACAATTAGGTTGATCGCATGTTGCAAGCCTGTTGCTACGACTTGCTATCCCGAAATTGTAATCTTTGTTCCAGAAACTTGAGTAAATATAATCTTGAGCGTGCTTTGTCTACCTTGATATAAACATCTCAAGTTTTCGTCTATTTGTTTTGTGCTAGAAATATGAGTAAATAAAATCTTGAGCGTGCGTTGTCTGCCTTGAAATAAAAGTCTCTTATTTCTGTAATACTTTTATTATCTCTTTTTCAGCTTGCCATAAAACGTGTGTTGAAGAATAGTTTATTTAAGTATATTTGTCAGAAATCATACTCTTCCATTTCCAAACTCTCTTGCTCTGCGTTTACTTGAGAGGGTGGAAACGTTTTAAGCGTAGGTTAAGTTGTAGTTGTCTAGTTTCATTAAAGGGAAAACCTCAGCCGCAACATCTAGTGTTCTATAACCTTGTGTTCTCGCAGCTGAACCAAAAAGATAGGCGTAATTAAGTTTAGATTACTTTTATTTATGCAACTCAGCAAAAGAGGGAGCTTCCCCTCCTAATTCGAAGAGTAGTTTACTGCACATAGCTGTCTGTTTCCAGAACGCATTCCAGAGGTGCAGTTTGAAACGCCAACAAGATTGATGACGGGATAAACATGACTCAAATCAGTATCAGTAGTTTTCAGAAAATTATGAAGAAAGACATGTTTGGCCTTATAATCTATGGGATTGTACTGCATTCTAAAAAACTAGATTATTGACTGTAAAGTCGGGTATGTTCGGACAACTTTGGAAAAGGTTGAAAAAGCTCGAGGATAGGCTAAAAATAGCAAGTTGAAGTGAATTTTTTCGGATAAATTCAGAGATATGGGTTTCGTGCATAATCAAACTCTAATACAACCCAAATCGTCAAAATTTTGGAAAAATGTGATTCAGGCTTGCATGCAAAATGTTTTCGGTTGAGATTTGAACTGGCAGTTAGGGGCACTAGGGGCAATTTTTCTTGCGAAAATCTGGAACATTGGTTTTGTGTAGAATCAAATAGTAAGACAACCCAGTTCGACAGATTTGCGAAAAAACGTGTTTTAGGCCCACATGCAAAGAAAATTTTGGAAAAATGCACAATGCTCTAGAATAGAGGCAGCGGGGCAATTTTAACAAAATAATCTAAGACATGGGTATTGTCGTTGATGCTGAAATACTCAAACCCAGATGATGCTTTTCTGAAGATTTTTCCGTTTTCTTTGACATGCGGAGAAAATCTAAGACGAGAATAGAGGAAATAAGATAGAAGAATAGAAGTTTTATGTTTTGTTTTAATCTTCTTCTGTAGAAATTCGCCTATGCTTGAAGTAGATCTGATGAAACCTGCATGCAAATGGAAAACAAAGTCTGAAATATTCTTCTCCCGAACATTTTGAATCTGTAGCTACGAAGAACATTGAAATCTGACACCTGTAGCACCCTCAGATCATTTTTATGCTCAAGAAAAGACGTTTTTCATCAGCTCACAATGAGAAATAATGGATGCTATATGCAAAATATATAAGAAATTAACTTCAAAGGCGTATTGAATGCATGCTATGTCTTGGAAAATGCGCTTAGACTTCAACTGGACCTTTAAAACCTACGCATGGCCTATAATTGGCTTCAAAATCAGTTAACTGAATGAAGAAAAAACCCTAATTAGGGCGCCACCTTGAGAAGCTCAGTTAACTGATGCATGCAAATTGATTTTAGCCTGTTACAAACTAAAAATAGGCTCTAGAAGAAGTCAACTTGGAAAGGGCTGAACTGAAGATCTATTTTCAGTTAACTGTTTCACCTCTCATGCGCACTTCTATTCTTGAGTTTTAAAAGTCAACCTTTGACTTTAGGCATCCTTTCCAAACTTAGACATTTTTTTGAGAAATTGAATTTGAAAACCTCATTGGAGCTCACGTTTGACCACTGATTCTGATTGACTGACCTGTCAAATTGACTAGTTGACAGTTTCATTGAAGAGCAGGATCAAATATGACAAAAAGACTTCTTGAGGTGACAAACCCTAATTCATCTATCTGAGGCCTCAAAATGAAGGGCGCCCTTGGCCTCCAGGGGCGCTTTTCACCTTAGACTTAAAAAAAAATTCAGGCATTTTCCATCATTTTCACTGTGAATTTGATCTTACTTCACTTTATGTTTCCCGGTGTCCGGCAAAACTTCAGAGTTTGCTGACTGGCTCACTGCAGAGTAGACTGAATTCTGAGCAAGAGCTCCTGGAGAACACTTCTTGAAAAAACACCGTTTGACAGTCCAAAAACATGGGTGCCCCTGGCCGCTAGGGGCACTTTTCCTCCCAGACTTAGCCATTTTCAAAACTAGCTAAAATCCACTAAATCTCTAGCTGCACGCTGCTGAGACACCATCTGACCCGGTTGAGACAAGCAAAGGAAAGCTGGACCTGATACGAACAGGATAAGCACTTAAAATCATCAAAAAGACTGAATTCAAGGCTCCAAAACCTTGGGCGCCCTTGGCCTCCAAGGGCGCTTTTAACATTTCTGGATAGTTCTGATCATCTATGGAACCTCAAGTTTGACCTTTGACCACGGCAACATGACAACTCGAATTCATCCTCTAATGGATGTATTACGATGTTGGATCAAAACTGAAACAAACCTCCTAGGTCACTTGATCAGAAAACTTCATCTGGAGCTCCAAAAAGATGGGCGCCCCTAGCTGAGAGGCACGCTTTTTCACTCCAGACTTAGTCATTTTAAATTTCCCTCGTTTTGCGTTCAATCTCCAGTTTCAAGTGATATACTGATCCGTTGGACTGGCCGGTTGGCTCATTGCGAAGCTAACAGGATTCCAGAGAAGACATCTTGGAAGAGACAAGTCACAAAAAGTTGATCTAAGCCTCTAGAATCAAGGGGCCCCCTAGCTCAGAGTTGCGCTTTTTTATTCAAGAGTTAGCCATTTTTACAACATCTTCACTCCGTCGAAAATCCCCTCCGAGACGAAGTAACTTTTCGGACAAAACTCGCCCTAGAAACATCACCGAAGCGTTTTGAGCTTAGCTTTCGACACTTGGCACCTGGCCATTTGCCATTGATGAGCTCAGAAAACCTAACTTCTCACTTGAAAAAACGAAAACTACCCACCAGGCTTAAACTGAGTTTTAATTGAATCCGACTTCACCATTGTGATCGTGAAGCAAAATAAGCCAATCAAAATAAATTTCAACCAATTCTGACAAGTTTCAATTTTTAGGGTTTTTGACCTAAAAATAGGGGTCTAGAAACCCTAATTTTCAATTTTTTCAAATTTTGCCAGTATCTTCATGGCATCACACTAACTCAAAGCCCATACTTGATTTGCCCAAAAACTGTGTTTTGACATCATTTTGACAAGGTTTAGACCATTTTAAGCAAAATGCCTTAATGAAGCAAAACTTTGGTTTGGGTACAATACACATCTTGCCCATTATAATAATAATATTTGATAGTTTTAGTAGTTGTGTTGTATTTCATATTTATTCAGTATTGGATAATCAGAAAATTAAAAAAGAAAAAGAAAATATAACACAAAAAATTATAAAAATATCAAATAGGGTCATTACATGTTCCCTAGCCATCCCCAAATTTTTGTCCATCATCCCTCCATCCCCGAAACACATCCTTGCATCTCCCTATCGCCTATTTTGAAACTCTGTGTAACTGTAATGTCCCCTTTTTTTCGAAATCTGTATCTTTTGATGGTTAGCCTATTATCTGGTCCTCGTAGGCTAATGGGATGTTTAGGGGACCCTTTTGAGGGTAATCAGTGGTTCCTCGATAGGTTTTTGATGTTTATCTTAGTATTATTTTGCTTAGTGACTCAGTGTTTTGCTGGTGGGCCTTCTGGAGGTCATCCTAGTTGATTTCTCCCACACTTACTATTTATTGTAAGTCACTTGGTCATATTGCCTATACTTACTATTTATGGTGAGTCATGCTTGGATCAATCATCATCATGCCTACATCTAGAAAATATGTTTGGATCACTCTTTTGAGTTAGTGTTGGGTAATTATTGAGGATTAATGATTTATTTATATTATTAAAGTTAATTGACTTTAATAATATTAATATTTGATGACGACTTTATAAAAAGGTGATATAAGAGGTTAAATGGAAATTAATAAAGTGTTATATTTAATGATTCTTTATTAATTTATTATATTTAAAAATCCAAATGCCTTAAAAGTATCAAAACCAAATATTATATTTAATTATTTGGCCAAGTAGGGATTTGGAGTATAAAAAGAAAAAAACATTTGCTTTGTCATTATCATTGACATTTTATTAAAACTTGAGCAAATTGGAGAAACTGAGCAAGGGTTTGCTGGTTTTGAAGATTGAAGCTTTTTGAGGATGAAAACCCTTAGAGAGAACAATATCTATAGGTGTGGAAGATGACCCAAGGGCATTCTGAGGGATAGTCTCATACAAAGGTTATTACAAGGCTTCACTGGTTTTTCAAGAGTTCATTGGCAGCAATTACAAAGGGTTTACTTTGCAGATCGGAAAATAAGTTTGTGGATTTATCATTGCTGGTTGCACTCTTTAAGTTGGCACGTGGGAATTGTAATCTATTGTACAACCTTAGCAGGCACGTGGGAAATCATCCAAGCTAGTCGAATTGATTAGATTTGCATCACCATTGTTGGCCGCACAGTTCTACCTTGGTGTGAGGATTTGTGACAGCAGAAAATCCATCATTCAGCTGGCACGTGTGAGAAATAGTAGCAGGCCGTACAACAGAGGAAGGGTGTGAGGGCTTCTAAAGCAAATCTACTCCATTTTATGATTGCAAACAAGAAGAAATAAAGCGTCTAGAATAGATCAGCAACTCATGTGATGTCCCCTTTCTAGACAGTTCCTTGGGGAATAGTGTGTTAGCCCTTTATTGGACCCTTGTGGGCTAGCTGGATTGGTTAGAGGGTCAGTGGTACTTTTTGGAGAGTTTGATCGTTCTCGTGTTCAGAGCCCAATGTTGGTTCACAGCAGGCGTTAGCAGTTCAGGAGTCGACAGTTTCTGACGGCACGGGATTCTATGAAGATTTGTGGAAGTTATGCCTATTTGAGTGATTTAAGTTATTTATTAACTTAATATTTTATTATAAAGTCAAATTGACTTTATACTTTTTAAATCACTTAAATATTCTCTAAAAGTGATTTAATATTTTAATCACTTAAATTAATAAAGTGCACCCAAGTATTTAAGTCAAATACTATTGAAAGACTTAAATATATTTTTAAAAGATTTAAAATATGGAAAGGGGCGTATCTTTCTTGGAAGTCATGCCTTTTTGCATATAAGGCATTTTGGCAATGAGAAATTCATCATTGAATATTTTGACTTTGCCTTTGGCTTCTTCCTGTGCTTTCACCTGTGATCAGGGTTTTGAGCAATTTTCCATTGGAGAACGAAATCTCTTCAGTGTTGAGCACCTTTGAGGCTGTGAGAGACCAGCTGAATTTGTGCAGTTTGTGAGGGCTTCACGCAGAGGCTCTACTGTGATTTATCAGAGTTGTTATAGTTATTCAGCAGAGACAGGACGGTTTGTGGATATGGCGGCCTTCTTCGATCATGGCAGGCAGTGGACATCATGGCCGTACCTTCAGAGTTGAGAGTTGGATTGTTTTGCTTGAAGTGCGTAGCCTTCTGTGCAAGGGCATTTGGAGTTTCTTGGAGAAACGCCTTCCAGTTTGAGGGTTTCTCACCTCCTCTCTTGGCGTCTGGCATTTACCACGCATTTACCTCAGTTTCAAAGCTGGTTTACATTTATTGTAGCTTCCCATACTGGATTTAGCCATATTGCACCATCTTGGCTGGCAAACTGGACTTATTTCTTATTTAAATAATCTGGAAGCATTTTGGTATGTTTATAAGTCTTCAATCCATTGTTGAGCTTATTTAATACCTTCTGTAATTTCAGTTTACTTAAATTAGTTCAGATTTACATTTTATGAGCATTTATGCTATGCGCCCCTTCTATTTCTCTCTAGAAATTCTTCTCTAAAAAACATAAACACAATAAAGATAAATAAAAGACGGGTTTGAGGCTTGAGCCAGCAGGGCTCATCACAACTCAGCACCAAATCTGAGATGAAATAGAAGCAGATTTAAGAATGGCGACCTAGGGTTTTGTGCAATCAAATTGCTGGTCAAAGAAATCTGACTTGTAACTTTTCCATTCAGCAAATGGGTATGTTTTGAAAATGTTCTTGAAGCAATAAAAACAAAAGGGTTCCCTTCAGTTAATGTATTTCTGTACTTTCTTTAGCATTTTGCAATTTTCTATTTCCTACATCATATCTGGCGAAAACAAAACAAAAAATCAGAAAACAAACAAAAACCAAAAAACAAAACTCAAATCCATAGGGGTTATTATAAGAACATGATTGAAAAATTTGGTTGAATAAAAAAGACCATGTTCTAATTTAGAACTTTTTAAACCAGTCATTTGAATTTCTATAGCTTGTGAGCTTGTAAAGAGAAATCTAACCAATGTTAGTAACTTAGTTAGCTGTCACTACACTTGGAAAGTCAAGCTACTATTGGAGAGTCAGTCCAAGGCACTATTGGAGAGTCTTCTGTAATTCGTGTGATTGCTAGAAAGCAACTTCTAGAGACAAAGCCATCACTTGAGAAAACGAACTTGAAAATTTCTGGAGAACAATCTATAGCAGGGTTATTGCTATTGATACTTAACTCTCCTTTGGTAAAATTAGATTAGAACTTTTTAAAACGATATGAGACAGGCTAAAAATGGCACAAAAACAATCCAAAAACACTAGGATGTTTCCAAGAGAAAAACTAAATAATAAATAGCAGACCAGAAAATGCTAAGCTGTTCTCAGGAAAAACCAAGTTGTTTTTGGGAACACCCTTGTGTTTCAAGACATTTTTGGACCATACTTGTACCACTTCCTACTTGAGATGATTACAAAAGAACAAGAGGGTCTAGTATCATTTTTTGCAATTTACCTTATTGGCCAGGAAACCTCTAAAGGTATGGATCACCAAGTTTGCCCCATACCTCAAAATAAATCATCACTTATCAAGGAAATGACCAACAGCCACTTACAACTTTTTAAACAATAAAGACTCAAAAATGTATTGCATATATAAATGATTGCTTCAAATTGATCGGAAAATTGTAACTAGCATTGTTGAAAATTTGAAATGATATTTTCTATGGCATTAGCAACAATAGTGTAGTTTGTTGGATATCTTTTTGATTCACCAATGAAGACTCCAAACAGATGCAATATTTCCAGCTTGCTTTAAGCTCATACAAATGACTAGCTAAGTTAAAAGCATTTACCTTGATTAATTGCGATCACTTCTTCATTGCTTAAGATCTCAAACGTTTCTTTGGTCATATTTCTTATGTCACATCCAACCAATAGTGGTGCCTGCAAAAACAGATCAAACACAAGTGATACATTCTATAAATTAGAAAATTAACAAAAATAAACTCAAGGACAGAAGAACCAAGATTATAGATTGGTTAATGAAATTTAAATGAATGGATAAGGCTGATCCTGGAAGAGTTGCAGTGGGCAGCTTGTAAGGGACCTAGAGGGGTCATTTGGTGTTGGGTTATGCATTTCATTTGGAGAACTACTCAAACAATTTTGTTGGGTTACATCTTCTCTTTAGATGACCAGTCAAACAACTTGGTATCTTTGAGCTATTCATTTAGTTTAGAGACCTATGCATTGTGCATCATAAGATCATTGAATATGGTCAAAGGCCATGTTTGAGGAGGAAAATTTCTAAAAACCTACAAACCACCCCATGGCCCCAAATGGAGTTAGAAAATCTTGAGAGCTTAAGTTAGTTATAGAATTATAAATTATGAGAACAACCATTGAAAGCAACAGTTCAGAAGCTTCCCAATTATACCAGTTTTCCACAAATCATGATCAACTAGCAATAATACAAAAAAGATGTAGAAAAACAGTGTGTACAGTGCTGATATTAAAATGAATGGATAAAAAGATCAACTTTAGAAGTTATAATTAACCACTTAACTGGATATATAGATATATTTTTAGTGGGGCCATTTGAGGAAACAATCAAAGGAGAGAATAAACTGCATACACAGAACATACAACGAATACTTTATGACCATCTGTTTGTCCTTTTGTAAGAGAATGTACCCCTAGACTGGTGAAACTTATCTACAAATCCAGCAAACTAATAGAATCCCAAATTTAGAAGGGATCCACCTATTATTTTAGGGGTTTCAGGTCCCAAAAAGCCAGTAAGGCACTGCAGCACCACAGTGACTAAAGCAGAGTACCCATTTGATATTAAGAATTCTCAAATTGTGGTACAGAAAACTGTTTCAAAAATGCTCTATCAAAATCAAGAACAATATAAATTACATCCTCACTCTAGTTGGCTAGAATTTCTGATTTATGAGCTGTCTTTTATAGTTAAAATTAGACTGCTTCAATCTGCATAAAACAGAGGAATTCATAATGACTACCATTGAAGATCCATGTTTTATGGCATATGCCGTCCAGGTTTTATGACTATCACTGAAAATGCATACTCAAGGACTTTATCCATGAATCGTAAAAATAACCAAACAGACATTTGGCCTTAGAACGAAGTATGAAAATTTATGCTAGTAAATCCCTTCCAAATACATGTTTCATGCATATTGTCACCCCAATCTAAATATTACTCGCCATGGATATTGTCTGTAATGTCCCCAATCTAGCCCTACACTCTTCAGTGAGAATTAGCCTATTTCCGGAAACCCGTAGGCTAATCAGAAGTGCAAATTAGGATTTCCTATTTTGTAGGAGGTTTCAAATGAGGTTTTGAAGGGTTGCATGCAGGAGTTTGACAGTGTGTTTTTTGGAGCTTTCTGGGTTTTTGGAGAGCTTTAGGATGTGGTGACATGCATGTTATGAAAATGACATACATTTCTATCTGGTGCCTTGCATGTAAGAAAGGATTTTGGGTATTTTTGGGTTTTCAAAGAGCCTCGGTATGGTGTAACATGCATCTGCATCTGCATCTGCATTTGACAACCTTTCCCGGCACTTACTATTTATAGTAAGTCGTGACGACTGCCCGGTTTATGCTCAAAATGAGTTTGGAACAACCTACTATTTTTAGTAAGTTCTATTTTGGCAATGCTCTGGTTGGCAGCAGTTCAGCAGTCCAGTGCAATTTCCATTTCGGGCAAAGCAGTTTGGGTATATTTGGCTTTCAACATTTTGAGGCTCATTTTGGTAAAATGATTTATTTAAGTCATTTAATATTTTATTATCATTTTTGGCCCCTTGGCCTAGAGTAATGACTTAATGATGTTTTAAAAGGTGGACTTTAAGGGTGGATGCCTCATGTGAGGTATTTAATATTTTAAAGGTTAAATAAGTGCCTTTTTGCCTTGGACGCCTTAGAGAGTGTGAAAATTAAAATGTTTTATTTGAAAATTATTATTCAAAATGCTTGCGTGTCCATTCTTGGAGGGAAAAGAAGGAATTCAAAGAGTCACCTCAAAAGTGTTATAAATACAGGCTTTTGCTCCATCATTTGGATTCATTATTGTTTATTGTATCAAAATGTTGTTGAAATGAATTCAGAGCTCTTGCTTCAAGGAATGCATACCTCCTCGTTCCATCCATTCAATTTCATACTTGCAAGATAGTACCTAGCTGGATTCTGAAGACTATGCTTCATCCAGGTGTGCAGATTGAGTTTATTTTTTATTTTTGAATTCAGATTGTTGTTGTATAATTTGGTTTTAAGGTTGTTGGTTCATATATGGCTGTAGGAGTTTTTCATTCATAGCTCCTTGTGCGATTTCTTAATCATTCTAGGCATAGTTAAACTACTCGCCAAAAACTAACGAGTTTTTCAAAAACTCGTGAGTTTTTCTGCAAAACTAGTTTTTACAGTAAGAACTTGCAAGAAAAAAGTCATCGACTTTTTGGAAAAACTCGCCGAGTTTTCTGGCGAGTTTTTCCAAAAAGTCGGTGACTTTTTAAAAAACCCACGCGATCAGGGATTAAGCCCACAGTTGGCGAAAACGTAATTTGCATTTTGTTTTCTTAGTTGTTTTCACTCTTGTCAAAGCAAAAACCCAATCCAAAGCATTTTGCACCATTTTTCAGTGATTTTGCATTGAGGAGACGAGATTTGAAGGATATTTTCATCGGATTTCGAAGGCAAATTGGATTTCCAAGTAGGTTTTCTAATTTTTCTTGTTCTTTCTTTTTTTTCACTTTTTCTTCATTTTTGTTGATTGTATGTTAAAAAAACATCATGAATGAACTATAAAATAGATTTAAATACATTTATATTGTTGAAAAGAAGATTTAGATTCATCAATACAAGAATTTGTGACACTTTTTCTGATTTTTTTACATATTTTGCTGAATTTTTCATTTTTTTCAAATTTTCTTCAAACCCTAGTTATTTTCTTTATTTTGATTATTCTTGTTTGTTGAAAACATGTTCAAAATTATATATTAGCTTAATTTGTTACTAATTTAAAGTAGTTTTCTGATTTTTACATTTTCTCACATTTTTTTGTAACCCTAGTTTTTTTAATCATTTCTTTTTTATGAAAATGTTTAGAATCTTAGATTAGTTTAGATTTTACGAATTTAAAGTAATCTATTTTCAATTTTCATTTAATCTAATTTAGCTTGTTTTTAAATTTTCTATCAAAAAACTAACAAGTTGTGCTTTCACTTTGTGTGTGTAGGTTAATTGATAATGGCTTCTGAATCCGCTTCTACCCTACCTCAACCCCATCTATGCCTGGGAGTGGGGAATATCTAGGCACTCATCCAGCAGGAGCTAGAGATCCTGCTTCGAAATATGCATATGAAGGACCAGAACCTAGATCAGTGCATTGCATTAGATGTAAAAATGTATACCGTGGAGGCATCAATCGCCTCAAATACCACCTTGCAGGCATCCCTAGACGTGATGCTAAGGCTTGCACAAACACCAATGAGGAAATAAAAAGACAAATGAATGCAATACTTTCCGTTGTAGAAGAAAAAAAGGTGCAAAGAGCGAAGGCAAAAGCAGCAATGCAAGCTACCATAGCTTCTTCTCAAGATGTTGTAGTCAACCTTGAGTCACCGTCAGATGATGATGATGTAGCAACCGGCATAGTGGGCTCTCTTTGTGGTCCACGTGTGTGCAGGCAACCCACCACCACCTCCATCCCTTCATCTACCTCTAGTAGAGTACCAGGGGCAGGATCAACACAAACACCTACAGCCACGGGTTCACGCATTGGTGATTTTTTTGTGCCTAGAAACACACCTGGTGCACAACCCTCTTTAGAGCCAACTGGGTGGAATAAGGAGGTGCATGAGCATGCAGATGTTGCTTGTGTCGATTTTTGGTACTTCAACAATATCCCTTTCAATGTGGCAAGCTCACCTTACTGGAAAAATTTGGTGACCGCATTGACATTGTAGGGAAAGGCTACAAGGTGCCTTCGCGCAAAGATTTGAGTGGGAGGTTAGTTTATGTTCTTTAATTTATGTTTTTTAAGTTTAATTTATGATTAATTTAAGTTATTTTTTTGTTTACAAATTAAAATTGTGTACTTAATTTCAATTTGTACTTGTAGGTTGCTTTCTAATGCAATTGAAAGGGCAAGGGCAGCAATAGAATTACAAAAAAAGAATGGAAAAAATATGGCTGCACTATTCTTTTTGATGGGTGATGGATGGAAAAAATCGTACCGTCATTAATTTTTTGGTTTCTTGCAAAAATGAGATGGTGTTCTTGAAATCCGTGGATGCCTCCAGCATAGTAAAAAATGCAGAAAATTTGGCTCGAATGTTGGAGCAAGTGTGCATGGAGGTTGGGCTTGAAAATGTGGTGCAAATCATAACTGACAATGCAGCAGCATATGTGGCAGTAGGAAGAATCCTCCAAGATAGACACCACACAATATTTTGGACACCATGTGTTGCCCATGTCCTTGACCTTCTTTTGGAGGACATAGGCAAATTAGATTGGGTCACACCCATTGTAGAGGATGGAAGGAGGATCACTAAATATATCTACAATCACCCTTGGGTTCTTAACTTGATAAGGGAGCACACCAAAGGGAGAGAATTGGTGAGACCCGATGTGACAAGGTTTGCAACGGTTTTGTTAACGTTGCAAAGCATTCTTGGTGCATTGACGGCTTTGAAACAAATGTTTGTGAGTCAAGCATGGATAGACTCACCTTATTCGAAGAAGTTGGAAGGAGAGAGAGTTCAAAACATTGTCTTCAAGCCCCTCTTTGCACAAAGAGCAACTGAGATTGTGAAGGTAACTTCAAAACTTTGAGTTTGAATCTAAATTCAAATTGAACATTTTTCTTAAAGTTAATGTCTTTCATTGTAAATTACTAAATTGTAACTCTAATCTTTTTTTGCATTTTTAAATTTATATTGTAGGTGTCAGAGCCCTTGGTTAGAGTGCTCCGTTTGGTGGATGGGGATCAAACCCCAATGGGGTATCTTTAAGAGGCCATGGATAGGGCCAAGGAGGCTATTAGAAATGATTATAAGGGGGGCAGCCTCAAGTTTGATCCCATTTGGGAGATTATTGACAAGAGGTGGAACAATCAACTCCATCAACCTATCAATGCAGCAAGGTACTTCTTAAACCCCCGTTTCATCCATTCAGGCACCTATGCAGATCCTACTGGAGAGGTTATGGAGGGCCTCACTACTTGCATTCAGCGGATGGCATCCACGCCTGACGAGGCAGACTGCATTGTTAATGAATTGCAAAGTTACAAGGAAAAAAGGGGTGCACTCTTCTCTTCCGACTTGGCAAAGAGAGCAGTAACTAGGCTGCCACCAGGTATAAAATTTGAAATTTACAAGTTAAAAAAATGAAATATTGATAATTACAAGTTAAATGTTACAAGTTACAATTTTCTAACTCTTTCATTTTTTTTGTAGATGTTTAGATGTTTGGTGGACAAATTGGGTTGGAAAAACCCCAAATCTTCAAAAATTTGCCCCCTCCGTGTCTTGAGCCAGCCTTGTAGTTCGTCCAATTGTGAGCGCAATTGGAGCTTGTTTGAGGCCATCCACACAAAGAAGAAAAAACTTGCTCAAAAACACCTCAATGACCTTGTCTATGTGCAATACAATCTTCGATTGCGTATAAGAAAGGTAGAGGAGATATCATATGATGATCCAATTGATTTGAATGAGATAGATCCATACAGTGATTAGACAGGGCGGAGGGAGCAGCCTCCATTGTTTACCGAGGATGAGATTTATGATTTTGAGCGACAGGCAATGGAGGAGGGTGGATTTACATTCTCATTGGATGACCTTGAGGATGACCCTGAGGAGGAGTCATTGCCAATGCCACCACCAGCAGCTGCACGAGGGTCTACATCTAGGATGGAGGTTGAGGAGCCACAAGCATAGTAGGAGAAAAGTCCTCCAATTACACCCTCTTCCGGTCCCTTACTGAGATCTAGACATGGGAAGAGGAAGATGTGATTCATGTGAATTTGTAAACACTGAAATATATTAATGTTTATGTAGTATTTACTTTCAGTTTTACAAAAACAATTTGCTATTTTCATTTTGTTTCAAACTATTATCATATCAATACATTGAGCATTCCACATGAGGATGCCATTTTGTATGCAATTTTCTTTCAAATAAATCAAATACAGCTTGTTTCTTAAATTTACTCATTTATTGACTCATTGGATGCATCTTATCTTTGAATTTTGCAAAAAAAAAATGTGTTTTTAGTGAAGTTTAAGCAATTTTTTAAGTTCCCGAGATTTTTGTCGAGTTTTTTCCGAGTTTTTGCCAATTTTTTTCCGAGCCGAGTTTTTCGGGCTTACCAAGTATTTGCAAATGGCAAGTATTCCAACTATGATTCTGGGTGTTTTCTCTAATTGTTCCTATGCTCAAGATGCCTCATTGTGCAAGTTTTCAGATTTTATTCTTGAGAGGCTGATTTTAAAAGCAAGGTCGACCTCCCTCATAGGCCGTCCCTTGTCTTTGCTTTCTTTGGAATCTGTGTTGGGCAGTTTGGAGTTGTTTGTGTCTTGCTTTCTGATGTTTCTTGGTCACCCAGCATTAGTGGATGTTTTACTTTCAGTTCCATATGATTCGGAGATGTGTGGTTGAAGATATGAGCAATTTGATGATATCTTAGATTGCTGGTCTGAGTTTCAGTTTGCTAGTTTTGTATATCAGACCTGATTATTTCAGTCACATGCTATATTTCCTTGATGTTTCTATTCATAATTTTATTCGGAAATATTGTAAATCGTTTGGATGGAAGTTAGACCTAAAATCTCCATTAAATCATTGTAAAAGAAGCATATTGTAATGCTGGTTTAGTAGTACTAATCAGCTATTTACTTCCAGCATCCTTTCACTTTTGTAATTCTCCACTCTTGCTGAATAAGTGGTCGAGTGTTTACCTTCAGCATTTAGTTGTAGCTCTCATTCCCACTGAATAAGTGGTCGAGATTTCATGGTCGGTTATCCGCCTACTTTACTTTCAGAATGGTCGGCTAGCCACCTACAACATTGTATTTTCATTTCCAATTTATTGCTAACGATCCCCTTGCACTATATGCTCTCACCTCGCCCACATCGGGAACTTGGTGATCAGAAAGTGAAGGGTTCCCATTCAACTGGTTTTTATTATTGGGCTAACCTTAATGGGTGCAATTTGTATGTGAAATTATTAAAAAAAAAACTAAGGGGGATAAAACACTATTTGCCCCCACTCTAACAGAATTGATCTGTGACTCTGCGCAAGAGATACAATTCCTGACCAATAAGATTGTGCATTATGTGTGATGGGGTAATATTGTTTTTTCCATTGGTCTTCTATTTATGACCAAACGGAGAAAGATTTTCCCTTCGCTTTGGGAGAATTCGCTTGTGACTTCAGCAAGAGGAGAGTTTGTTTAATGACCCAAAATTCTACTAACTTTTTTATGGGATCTCTTAGTTATGTAAACTTGGACCACCCTGGCAAGCTGTGTGGAGCCATAAACTAGTGAGCCTAATAGCCCATAGGATACCCTAATGTCAAATGTCACCCATCTTGTAAGAGGTTTGGTTATTATTGTCCTTGAATCCTCAATCGGAGGGATTACAAGAAATATTCATTCATCTTTACCTAGTTTAGATCTAAGAAACTTGCAGCATCATGCTTTATCATATAGTTTGCATATATGCATGTGCATTCCTCCTCATTTCCTCTCTGCCAAGTGTGCGGACAAGCACAACAAAGGAAATTCACAAGAAGTTGGCAATCAAATTAACATTTAAAAATATATTGATTGGTATCACAATTATGACAAAAGATACAGCTAAAATACAACCATATTCATTAAAAGATTAATAAGCCAAATAAAATTCTTAGAATTTATTAAATGTATTCATCACAAAAGAATTAAATAAACATGTAGACAAGCTAGAGGGTGAAGCAACAATGAAAAATAGAGGAGAAATGCTGATGAATTACTATGGATGACCACGAGATAACTCTAACAAGTAACCACATCCTCCTTGAAGTAATTAAAGGACAAAAAATAGCCCAGAAATCCCAAAGCTAACTAACGACAATATTCAGTGTTTATACATGTTGACATGTTTTTTATGACAACACCAACACAGAATAAAATGTCCAACGGTCACTCTATTCCCTCTTGATCAAAGTATTCCGCATGCTAAGATTGCGTGAAAGTTCATGCGTTCAACTCCAAGGTTCCTTTTATTGCGAATAGACTCAGTTGGTTGATGTGAATATGCTGGGTATTCCAAGGGGACTTACGTAATCGTTCAACTTCGAGGAAAGGATTTTCAATTTCGGGAGATCTGTCAATGAAGCTTGGGTTCTTAAACTATCCGGATAATGCTGAATGTAAAAGGATATAGGGATTAGAGATGCTACCATCTACTCCTAAAGGGTGGAGGACGAGGATTGACTTAAACAATCTTCAAACCAGACTTTGCTTCATCTCCCTTTGGACAACTCTGACAAAGTTGGTGCAATCTTCAAAGGATGAGTAAGATATTCAAATTGTGATTCAACATGTGCACTCCGTCACAACGATGCAAGTGAACACACAAATCACAACCGAAGTTAGGTACTGATATTCCAGTTGACCACGCAAGGCGAACTTGCCATCAGCAAGCCCGCTAGTGGTATGGATGAAAGAAGATATGCTCAAACCGCAACGCCACACTCCACAATTAACAACCACTTGCATAAAATAAAGTCTACTCTATTCTATCAATCTGAATTGGAAAGACGAAAAGGCCTTGCTAGCTATTCACAATAAAAGATAGAACCACCATGCAATGATAGACCTTTGTATTATGAAAAGTGTTCACGACAACCATTTACAAAACTTTCAAAGGGAAAGTTTTCTTTCCTTTCCCAACTAAGCTATCTTCTAAGCTATCTCTCTATCTATTCTAACTTCTATCCTCTCTATTCCCAATCTAATGTCTACTCTGTTACAAATGAGGGGGGATGCCCCTTTTATAGTTGGCCCAGTCCAACGGACGACTTAGATTGAATTACAATAAAGGGCTCAAATCGAGCCACATATGCCCTAATTAGGGTTCTTGCCCTAAAAACCGCCATAGAAAGGAGTGGGGCAATAAATGCACAGAATATTCTCCACTCCTTTGCAAGAACCATTATCTGCAATTAATGCCCACTATCTTCTTCTAGAAGATTCTCGTCCAGAAACGCGTTCCGACTGTTCTTTTCTGCCAATTCTGTTGCGTTAGGAGGAGGCAACAACACTTGGTTCAAATCCTCCTTGCAAAAAGCTCTTCTGCGTTAATTCTTCTTGTTGCTTTCATTCCTGGATGCATTTCCTTCCTGTAGCTTTCACATTTCTTTAGCCCACTGCCTTGGGCGCATTTGCTTCTTTTGCATCACGTTCTTAGTGTCTTAGACAAATCTTCACTTTCGTTTCTCTTTCCAAAGTTGTAACATTGTCCAGCTTCATCACCTCAAGTCCTTACGCTCAGGCTCCAGTGTTCATCCTGCAAAATAGAAAAAAAAAGCATCAGAACGCTTATAATATAAATTCACTTTACTTACCCAATTTCCATGTTCTGACCGTTTGATCTCCGGATCTTGATAGAGTTCATTATTTCCAGCAAACTTATAACTTTTCAACGTCTGAATGCTTGATGTTCTAGCTTCATTTCATCTTCAAATTCCCCTATGCCTTGGACAAATTTCATCTCTACCCTGTGAGTGTATTTGACCTCTTGAGCTTTATTTTATCATGCCTTAGAAAATTTATCCCTCAGAGCCTTAGGAAATTTGTTAAACGGGTGCCAGGCCGAAATCTCTGCCGAAACAACACAAGCAAGGTGTGGAAGAACCTCAAATCATCTCCCAGTGAGAAATATCCAATACCCAGAAGAAATTTCCCCTCAGAAATCATCGTTTTCATGTGTATCTAAATGAAGGGGTACATTTAATTTTTATTATTTTTGAAAAATAATAAAATTTGCTAAGGTTGATTCCATTTTATTCTGGACGTATTCCACACCTGCTGTCTTCATTTTTTTATGCCTTGGCACTTTCCTTATTTCTTGAAGAAATTCTCTTCCTGCTTATGGGCCCAATTCACCTTGTACTTGGAAAATTTAATATCATCTCTTCCTTAGGCGAATTTTCTAATTTCACCTTGTAAAATGCCTTAGAAACTTTTTAATATCTTTGCAGCCTTGGGCGCATTTTACATAGGGAAGAGGAACCTTCTTACTTAGAATATTTCTCATGCTCAAGCCCTTTACCTTGGGCGCATTTCATACATGCCACTTCCACTTTCAAGCTTGAGCGCATATAGCATGTGGTGAGGGAACCTTCTCTTGCTAGGCGCATTTAGAGATGAGTGAGAGAAACTCCATGCCTTAGACAATTTTTTTTATCACCACATCCTTGATAGCTGGGCGCATTTTGATGGAGGAGCTTCCATTTACTTGCCTTAGAAAATATTATAAGTCACACACAAGCTGGGCGCATTTCACATGGCCAACCTTTAGTTTCCATGCCTTGAAAACTTTTCACGCCTTAGACCTTTTCATGACTCCCCATTTACCTTGGGCACATATTACATGTGCTACTTTTATCTAAGGGCGCAAATAAGAGGGGGAAGCATTGATTTTTTACTTAGACAAATCACTTCTCTTGGCCACTTCAACTTGGGCGCATTTGGGAGGTAGAGCTTTTATTTCGCCATACTTAGAAACCTTTTCATCTCTTCTTTCCCCAAGGGCGCACTTCAGCCCACTGACTTTTGTTTTTGACACTTAGAAAGTTTACATTCCTCCTGCTTGCCAAGGGCGCATTTGAGGCCATGTGCTTCTGTTTCACTTACTTAGAAGATTTCCCAAGGCATTCTTTCATCATGGGCGCATTTGAGGGTAGAAGCTTTCATTTTAATGCCTTAGAATAGTTTCAACCAGCAAGCTGCCTTGTCTTGCCTTGGGCGCATTTTAGATAGGCTACTTTCACTTTGTGCCTTAGAATATTTTACTTGAATTCTTCATGGTGGGCGCATTCAACCTATGGAGGAGGAATTTCAAGTGTGAGGGCGCATTTTGAACATGCTACTTCCATTTGTGCCTTAGAAACTTTTTCAAACACCTCAACTTACCTTGGGCGCATTTGGAGGGTCAAGCTTCCATTTTAAACTTAGAAACTTTTTCAAACTTCTTGCTTCTCATCTTGGGCGCGTTTTGACCCATGCACTTCCATTCTTCAAGACTTAGAAAATTTTCTAAGACTCATGCTTACCTTGGGTGCATTTGAGAGGGTCAACTTCCAGTTTTCAATCCCTTAGAATTTTTATCACCATCTCCTCAAGACAAGGCGCATTTAGGGGGGGTCTCCAGGAATTTGCCATGCCTTAGATATTTTCTTGCTTGATATCCTTGCTTGAGGGCGCATTTAGGGGTGGCTACTTCTGTTTCATACTTAGAATATTTTGACCTCTTTAGCCTACCTTCACATTCTATTTTTAGTAAATTCTAGAGGTATGTGCCTCTTCATGGCTTTTCACCTGTTCTGAACCTAGAGTCGACATGATATGCTTCTTGCGGCCTTGCTACCCAATTTATACTTGTTGCCCGAGCTTATCCGCTATTTTTAGCTCCCATGCTATTTTTAGCAAACCCTAAAATTCATAGACCTCTGCAGCTCTGATTGACCTGAAATTTGCTAGGCGTGATCCTCATTGCTTGGTGAACCTGTTTACATCTGCCCCTCGTGCTGACCTGCTATTTATAGCCATGTTCCGGAGACAACTTACTATAAATAGTAAGTGCTCAGATTGAGCCCAAATTTTACCAGTAGATAGCCTGAAGGATGTTGATCGCAGTGGGATATCTTCGTTTTTCGAAATTCTAGCTTTTTACCCTACTTTTTAGACATCGAAGATGGAAACCCTAATCTGACTTGCATGTGGCTCAAATGACCTTAGTTTGACTTGATTTTTGTCGCCTGTTGCTCTGCTCGTGAAACTGAAGTGTCGGGGAGCTGCTGGAGTGAACCTGCTAAAAATAGTAAGTGTCTGGAAAGCTGCCCATTTGATGTGGGATGAGTTTGCATGTCACAATGTCCGTGGGATCTCAAAAAACCCAGAAAAACCCAGAAAACTGGTCGACATGCGGGCACTGGCTAAAAATAGAAAGTCTTTGAAAACTGATCCATTATGTTTGCATGTCACACCACTGCGAAGCTCTCGCAAAACCCACATGGAATATCCGAACATGTGTTAAAGAACTCTACATGCAAACCCTAAAAATAGCCTCCGAAGGCTGAACTCTGAAAGTGATCGTCTCGGTTTGCATGTTACATCGTTGCGAAGGTCTCGAGAAACCCAGAAGTAATCTCCGGACATGCATTGAAAAATCACATGTTTGAACCCTGAAAATGGCTCTTGAAGCCTGAACTGCTAAAAATAGCAAGTGGTCTGATTCTGATCAAATTTTGTGTGTGAGTAGCTTGATGTGTTCTGAATGTGATGAAGCTGACAGAATTCCAGAATCCTGATGAAGTGATCCCAAATTGAGTACTTACTATAAATAGTAAGTGGTCAAAATTCAATAAAATTTCAATGGGGCCTTGCTGGAAGCCTTGTGATTGTTGTGTTAAGCTCAAACGTCAATTAGCCAACTCAATTCAACTTCAAACTATCCTGAAGAACAAAACCCTAATTTTACGGACTTAGCCAAAATTTCCAAATTAGGTCAAATACAGAAACATCCCCAAAAGAACAGAGAAATCAAAGAGAGAGAGAGACGCAAAACAAAAGCCAAAAGACCAAAATGGAGCAAAAATTGGGGGTCCCCATTTGAATGGGTCGATGTGTGAAAAAGGTCACAACAATACAGTTATACCCACTCTGGGATATACTATTATTATTCTTCTCTCTATATAAATCACTTTGTCTCTTCCTTTCTCTTATTCTTCTTTTATCCCACATTCATTACATTATGATGTAATGCCTTCTCTCTCTCTTATATAATAAGCGGGACTACTTAGAATAGAGTGTGCTAGAACTGGAAGTATTATTTATTTTAATGGGAGTATTGCTCCTTGAACTGGTTTGTATAGAAACTTGCACCACCTCAAAGTGGTTGCCACAAATGGAAGCATCAACCATTTGAAATTTTCCAATCAATGGATAACAAATGCTATGAAAGCAATACTCCTTTCCAATCAATGGATAACAAGTGCTATGAAAGCAATACTCCTAGCATATGACTGTTGTCAAATAGATTGCACCCATATACTTAAATATTGAATTTCAGCAATCTGTTGACACATTGGAACTAATTTCAGGTTGTGGGTATCCTATGAGGGATTAGACCTCCAGATTCTAGGCTGGTTCCTATGGATTTTTCTGATTAATATTTGGGTAAATTGCTAGGAAAAAGGATAAAAAGATTTAACCTGAATGCAGAACTATGAAACTTTAAATACAGTGATGCTTACACCTGAAAATGATGATCTAAAAGGCAGTTTGGTTCACAATTGATTCTCAGAATATCTAATTTGCACATCAAAATTTGAACAGTTTCAACTCATATAAATGCTCCATACAAAGGTTCATAAAACTATTTTCTTTCAGAGGAAAAGAACAGTGTTCTCACAATTAAGAAAATAATCTTATTACGAACTCAGTGTATGACCTATGAATTAAACTTGAATGCATACATATATTTATGATTGAGACAGAAAGATAAAGATTTCAATGCTAAAACACAATATAATTCAATCGAAATCAAACACAACAATGATGCCTGAAAGCTTGAAGGCAAAAGCTGACACTATAGAGAAGATAAAAGGAAAAACTCCATGCTAAAACTGAGGTAACCTGTAAAACCTGCTATGTATTAATCTGAAATGATGTTGAGTTACAAATCATTCACTTTGCAGAGTGCAAAGGAGAAAAATCAGAACTCCAGAAAAACAGTTAAGTTTTTCAATATATACAAAAAGGCATGGAAAAAGAACTGAAAGTCCAACTCCAAGAGAGGGTGATAACTCCAAGGCCAATTCCGAGCAACAAAAAAATCTCTAAGAAAAGGACTCAAAAACCATGCAAAAAAGAGTCCACTCAGGCTCAAACTCACTGCCAAGTCATAACTGATACATGCGCTACTCCAACTGAACTGCAAATCCCTGAAAAATGTGGGCCTAAGCATGCAAAAAACGCCTCGTTTGTATCAATCCGCCCATGCAAAAATGAAACTCCATCTTTGTCTAAAAAGCTTTTATTTTTGCACTTTAAGATAGCTAAAATAATTAAATGATTTATAATTATCATTTAATCATTTTAACTTTACAATAAGTTATGCAAAAATAAAAATAAACCTTAAGACTCATACTTGCATGATCAGGAAAATAACTCAATGCTATGCCTGCTTTTTAAAAAAATAGTTAACAATAATTAAATGAGTTGGTTTATCATTTAATTATTTTAACTTTACAATAAGCACAACACATTGATACTATTACAAAGTCAGAAATATGACTTTACAAAAAACGTCACCACTTCTCAGCATATATTTGATCTAATGGTTTTCACCTTTCGGGCTCCATACGCTTGAATGTTTTAGGTTTTATGCGCCTAATAAACCTATACCTAAGTTTACTCAGCCAAACCCTAATCCTTATCATTTTCCTTTCTTTGACAATCTGACCGAAGAAGCTCTTTTTGAGAAAACAGCGCCGCCATGGTGAATAGCTCCCTAGGCTCGAAATCTGCAACATTTATACTTTCCAGACTAGCCGACTCTTTATCTACATATCAAGTAAGTGGTTCCTGACAGTATTATGGCCTCTTCCATTTTGATTGAAAGATGATAATGGTCATCAAGGCCGTGACATACATCAATTCTCCTCTGATTTTCTTCATTCACGTTTTTTTGTGCTTCATCCATACCCTATTCAATGAGGAAAAGGCCTCACTGGCCGCGGCTTATGAGGGTTATCTGATGCTTCAAATCTTCATGCTGGCAGCAAATCTGGGCTCGAGTTTGAAATATAGTGCTCCAATGAGCTCTGTCAGTGACATAAATGAATTCTCCCCTGATGTGAACTGGTAAACTTTCGAACTACATAGTATTATCTGTATTTTCTGAAAATGATGAAGAATTTCTTTCGAATATCAAGGGTTTTGTAGGTTCGAAAGCTTCATGGTGTATTTGTCTTGGTTTTTTACTACCCCATATACCATTTATTTGGTCACCATGGATATGGAACCTGGAAATTTCTATACTTCGCCTCTACGACAGGCCGCAACTCATTAAGGTCTGCAAATCTTTTGCAAACAGTGCATTCTGAAGATTATGAAGATTCCTGTTGTGACCTTTTCCACACATCACCCCATCCAAGATGGGGACCCCCTAATTTTTGCTCCATTCTGGTCTTTTGGCTTTGCGTCTCTCTCTCTCTGGTCCTTCTGTCTTTTCGGGGATGTCCCATCGTTTGATCCAGGTTAAAGTATTGATTAAGTCTGTGGAATTAGGGTTTTTTATCCCTCAGGCTTTTTAAGGTCAAACCAGGTTATCAAATTGGAATCTGAGCTTAGTACAGCAATCACAAGGCTTCCAGCAAAGTCTCACTGAATTTTTATCGAATTCTGACAATTTACTATTTATAGTAAGTACTCAATCGGGGACTGTTTCAGCAGGATTTTGGAATTTTGTCAACTTCGACACATTCAGAACACATCAAGCTGCTTGCACGTAAATTTTGAGCCAGATCAGACAACTTGCTATTTTTAGCAGTTCAGGCTTCAGGAGCCATTTTCAGGGGGCAAACATATGATTCTTCATTGCATGTCCGGAGATTACTTCTAGGTTTCTCGAAACCTTCTCAACGATATAACATGCAAACCGAGACGATCACTTTCAAAGTTCAGGATTCGAAGGCTATTTTTAGGGTTTGCATGCAGAATTCTCTAATGCATGTCCGGATATTCCTTCTGGGTTTTTCGAGAGCTTCGCAACAGTGTGACATGCAAGCAGAGAAGATCAAGTTTCGAGGACTTACTATTTTTGGCCAGTGCCCACATGCAGACCAGTTTTCTGGGTTTTTCTGGGTTTCTTGAGATCCCATAGGCAATATGACATGCAAAATCATCCGGCAGTGGATGAGTCACTTTTCAGGAAGTTTTTATAAATAGCAGTTTCACCCCGACCACCCAACACTTCAGTTCAGCGTACATAATGACATGCAGAAGAAACAAAGTCAAACGGAGACCGTTCGGGATACATGCAAGTCAAATTAGGGTTTCCACTTTTATAGGGGGTGAAATCCAGAAATGGCCAGAACGAAGCACCCCACCGACATCAGCATACTTCAAGGTACCTGCTGGCGAAATTTGACCGTAATCGGAGAACTTACTATTTTTAGTAAGTCAGGGCACGGCTATAAATAGCAGGTATGCAC
Organism: Sequoiadendron giganteum; assembly: GCA_007115665.2. NCBI lineage: Eukaryota > Viridiplantae > Streptophyta > Pinopsida > Cupressales > Cupressaceae > Sequoiadendron > Sequoiadendron giganteum. The sequence goes on from CM021102.1 coordinate 774,008,546, forward strand.
CCGAGGTTGGCATGAACACGACACTCAAGTTATCAGGATCGGGCATAGCAAGTTTCAGGTCAAACGGAGCTACTAAAGACAGGCAACTTTGAAACTTACTATAAATAGCAGGTCAGGGCAGAGGATTGGCAAAACAGGTTCACAAGGCAGAGAGTATCATATGGTGAAATTTTCAAGCAAAACGGAGCTATAGGGGTCGAAAATCAAGGGACTTTCTAAAAATAGCCTGACTTGCCCAAAATAGACGGTGAAGACGAAGGCAGGCAGAGGTATGAAAATTTTTTCTAAGTCTAGAAAATGAAAGTTGCCTAGTGAAAATGTGCCCCAGTCAAGGTGATGAAGACTTAAAATATTCTAAGTATGGGAAATGAAAGCTCATGTGTGAAAATGCGCCCACCTCAAGATTGATAGCCTGAAATATTCTAAGTGTGAAATTGGAAGTCACACATGCCAAATGCACCTTCACTTGAAAGTACCACCCTTGAAATGCGCCCACCATGGAGACCTCTTGAAAATTTTTAAGGCATGAAACAAAACCTTGACACCTAATATGCGCCCATGATGAAATCAAAAGTGAGCACATAGAAATGTGCCCAAGGGGTCAAGAGGGTAAAAAAAAATCTTCTAAGGCATTGAGAATTTCCTAAGGCATTGAAATGAAAGTAGCCACCTCTATTTGCACCCTCATCTTGAAGCCCACCATGCTATTTGCGCCCAAGGAAGGTGGTGATTAGTAAAACGCCTAAGGCATAAGATTAAAGTGAGCTAGTCAAAATGCGCCCACCATGGAAGAGCCTTGAGGAAATATTCTAAGGCGTTGGAAACAGAAGCTGCCTAGGCAAAATGCGCCCTCAAGTCAAAGAGAAAAGACGTCAAAATTTCCTAAGGCAAAAAATGGAAGTTCCCCTAGTGAAATGCGCCCATGATAAAGAATCAAAGTCTCACCTCTCAAATGCGCCCATGATGAAGAATCAAAGTCTCACCTCTCAAATGCGCCCATGATAAAGATCAAAGCTTCACTAAGGAAATGCGCCCAAGGTTATTGGAGGCCTAAAAATGCCTAAGGCATAAAGTGAAAGCTTCCTAGGCAAAATGCGCCCACCTCAAAATTGATAGCCTAAAATATTCTAAGTATAGAAATGAAAGTGGACATGGCAATTTGCGCCCTCAACTTGAAAGCTCATGTATGAAAATGCGCCCACCTCCAAGAAAGGGAAAGGAAGTCTAAAAACGCCTAAGGCATGAAGTGGAAGTAGGGACATTGAAATGCGCCCTCAAACAAAAGCTTGCCACCCTAAATGCGCCCAGCCAAGATGAATTTATCAAAAACGCCTAAGGCAAAATGTGAAAGCTTGAGGTAGTATTTGCGCCCAAGAAGAGTTAGGAGTTTGCTGAAAAAGTCTAAGGCGTGAAAAAAAAAAAAATGCTAAGGCATTAAAGATTGAAAGCTCTCATGGCTAAATGCGCCCTCAAGTCAAAGTGGGCCATGTGAAATGCGCCCTTGAAGAGGTTGATGAAATTTTAAAGAGTCTAAGGCGTAAAAATTTATATGTGTGGAAAAATAAAAGCTTGCCACCCCAAATGCGCCCAAGCTAGATAACGAAGTGGAGATAAAAATATGCTGAGGGAAGTAAATGGAAGAAACCATGTGAAAATGCGCCCAGACTAAAGCTTGCCTTGCTGAATGCGCTCACCATGGAGGAGTTGACTGGAGAATTTTCCAAGGCAAGGCAAAGTATTCTTGAGGCGTGGGAAAATGAAAGCTAGAGGTGTGAAATGCGCCCATGAGTAATAGAGGGCCATAAACTAAGGCATTTGAAAGACAAAAATAGCTTGGCATATCAAATGCGCCCAGCTTGTATGAGGAAATTTAAAAATTCTCTAAGTGTTTGAAATGGAAGCACATGGTATAAAATGCACCCAAACCACAAACAAGATCAAGCAAACATAGGAAAATCTAAGGCTTGGAAAATAGAAGTGCAAGGCATAAAACAGAAGTTCAACATGTATATGCGCCCATCTCCAGCAAGCTCTTGAAAACACCTAAGTAATGAAGAGTTTGCCTAAGTTAAAAACGAAAGTCACACATGGAAATGCGCCCTAGCATGGAAGTACATGGGTCAAGGTGCGCCCAAAGTGAAAAGATTTAAATCTATTGCTAAGTATGTGAAGTGAAGGCATGAGAATTAAAAAAAAAAAACACCAAGGAAGAAAATGTTCGAATTTTTCCTAAGTGAAGCAAATATTCCAACACATGAAAGTACGCCCTTGATATGGATGAACTGGAAATTTTCAAAGGCATTTAAATGGAATTGGCAACTTGAAAATGAATATTTTCCATGGGTCAAGTGGAAAATCAAATGAACCCGTTCAAAAGGCACCCATGGGTCAGGAAATTTTAAAATTAATTTCCTAAGGGAAATTTTAATATTTTCAGAAGAAATTCGTTTTGCCTAGATTATTTTCCTAACGGAAATTAAATCTCAGAGGATGAGTTATTTCGAACAGGCAAGTGATTTTAAATCACCCGGAGTTGAATATTTTAAAGAGAAAATTTAAAATGTCTAAGGCAAATTTTATAAAATTGAGGATTTAAATGACAGACATTTTAAAAGTTGGAAATGAATCTACAACTCCCACGAATTTTTTCGAATCATATTTATTTAAACACTGCGAAGAATTTTAAATGGAGTTCTCAAACAAATCAGAGTGATTTTCTTGCGAGTTGTTTAATTACCAGCAGTTAACTAGCAGACTAGAAAGGAAAATTCGAATTTTTACAAGGAAAGAATCTTCATTAATGGCAACTGCCATAATGACTGGCTGACGACTAGCCCACTACTGCGCCTGAATTAGAAGATGCCGAACGGAGAGAGTGGAGAATTGATGAAGGTGCTAAAAATAACCCCAGCACTAATTGGCAGGATTCTTCGAGAAGAATTATTTAAGCAGTCTCTTCTCTCATTTCTTCTCACATTTTTCGAAGTTGAGTTGCTGAAGAAGTTCTTGAGAGATTGAAATATTTTCGAGTTGCTGAGAAGAGAAGTTCTTTGAAAATTCTATTTTTATTTCGAAGTGTTGAGTTGCTGAGGAAATTCTTGAAAGATTGAAATCTTTCAAAGTTGTTGGAAGTGAGCTTGAGTTTTCTTTTTTCGAAGTGTTGAGTTGCCGAAAGTGCGAAGTTGCTGGAGGATTTATTTCTCAAGTTGCAGAGATTCTCGAAGTTGCTGCAGATTTTACTTGTTCAAGCTGCTGAAAGATAGTTGTTGTTCGAGTTGAGAAGAAATTCGAGTTTCCACACTAGCAGTGATCTCTTCGTTCTTCAAGTTGCTGAAGTTCAAAGTTAAAGGTTGGCAGAAGTTGAAGCAAAATATCATGGAGAAGGTTGGCACATAACATCATGAAGAGTGGTATCTACGCAGCCGTTGGTTTTCCACCAACAATTCAGTGCCCGGAGCTAATTATGGAGTGTGCGAACTACTACAAGCTGGAGCGTAGAACCATTGTCTCTCCGAATGGCAAATTGCTTGCCAACTTCACACCAGATGCCATCGGAGAGGCATTTGGGATTCCTACTGCCGAAAAGATGCTGTACAGATCAAAGGAGAGGGCGGATAAAATGTACTCCACCTCCTTCGAGAGGGTTGCTGCGATCAACAACAGAGTTTGGATGCAAAAGCCAAAACCACCTCGCACCAGACTCCCAAAGCAGATAATTGCCGAAGATGTGAAACAGGAATACTGCGACTTGATGATGATGCTGAGCCGAATAAATGGGAGTGCACAAGCCTACTTCTTCGAGCCTTCGATGTTCTACTTCATCGAGATCATCTTGGAGGGAAAGGAGTGTGTTGACTGGGCAAGAATGATCAGTAATAACATAGATGAACAGTTCAGGAGCCTGAGGGGGACGAAAACCTTTTACATGAGCTCGTATGTGATATATATGCTGGCAAGAATGACCAAGTACCGAGGGATTACATACAAGGAGCCAATAGGCTGTGCACCTGATCAGTTCAAAATCCATGAGGCCTGCACACAGTTGCATCTAACTAACCCTGCCAGTTACAAACGGGCTAATGATGCATTCACAATGCACATCACGAGGACCCTTCAGCGGAGAACGCAGCAAAGAATATCCAAAGAGGCACAAGCATTAATCGAAGAATATGGATATTGGCTCATCCAATTTCCGAAATTCACTTACATTAGGCTGCAGGGGTTCACTTCGTATCCATACCGGCTACCGAGGTAACCCACCGATCACATTATAATGCTGGAAATATCTAGGCAGTTGATCGCCTATGGTAAGATTCAGAAAAAGAAGAAGGGTGGACTTGACTTTCCTATTGCCATGGGAAATTCCACTGAGGTGTGTCCCTCCTTGCAGGCAGCTCGAGAGGCAAAGGATGAGCTGCAATTCTATCATCTATGTATCACACAGGCAGACAGGATTTCGATCCGTATAGGAACATCTGAATGATACAGAACGTCGAGTACCGACACAAGGCCCACATTGAGGACTTTTGGGCAAATTTTGTTGATGAGGTTGAAATAAGGTAAAGGATGTTTTCCAGGCTTCCCCTCAAATTGATCAGGGAATGTGAGATCATCCCAGTTCTCGACCAGGTGGAAGAGGATGTCAACGTTATACAACCCAACTATGGTTCAGTCAGGGATACTCCGGTCCCACCACTTGATTGGTCCGAGCCAGAAATCATGGACTTGGACACGATCTCTATTCCAGTGTTGACTTTCACAAGAGCTTGGGTCGATAGACATGTATGCAGACTTAAGAGCAGATCGATCGCCCTTAATTATAGCTTGATGGGTGACCCAAGGCCGCTATCAGTGAGAAGGGGAAAACAGGTTGCTCAAACACTAGAAGCACAAGTAGAAGTACCAACCCAGCCGATACTGTTGAGGATGGAACAAGCATCACCTATGCACTCACAAACTCAGTCTTCGAGTTTGAGAGTGATTTCATTATTTGCTAATCAGAGGGCAGGATTGGGTGAGGAGCGGGAGCTTGAGGAGGTGGATCAACCCAACATCCGAGAATCAAATAGTATAAGCGTCAGTGCATCCAGGGCTGGCCGACAAGAGGAAGAAGAGGAAACAGTGGTTGACACTCGTTTCCAACAGAGGTTGGACATGACATTGGGGGAAGAGGAAAACACAGAACAGGGGACCCAAGGGTCGGGAGATACGTAGCTCGTGGAAGATGATGAGCCCGAACAGAACAGTGCAAGAAGAGAAGAAGTACACGAGGTGGAGGCAACAGAGGAGCAGCCCCTCGTCATTTGCAATCCACAGCAGACAGTGCCGGATTGACTTTCGGAGAGAATGAGAAGAGACCACAAGGATGATACAGATCCAACTGTCGAGATGGAGGAGTTCCTCAGAAGAATTAGTGTGCCTCCAGAAAAGAAGAGAGCCAGGAAATTCTCGAAGATTTCGACTGACGAGTCAGGCTCCCGCACACTCCAAGTTGTTGTCCCAAGGGAGGAATGTAATCGAGCCGAGGAGAGGCCCGAAAACTATGTGATCACCACCGTAGAGTTGGGTTGTCCTACGCGAGCCCAAATTGTCGAGGAGTTTGATAACTCCTATCAGGCGCTGAAAGACCAGTTGCTCAGAACAGAAGGGAAGTATAAGAAGTTAAAGAGAGAGCACAAAACCTTGATTGGATATGTGCAAAGTCTAGCGCGTCCAAGTGAACAGGTAGACCCAGCAGTAGAACTCCCACCTAAGCTTCCGAGGGAGTCGGTTATTGGCTTGGAAGACCTAAAGAAGATGGAGACAGAGGCAGACAAATGGGTCAGCCATGTTCGAGCTGATACAGAGAAATTTATGGAAGACCTCGCCGACGCTTTTCAGCAGGCCTCGAATATTTTGGCACGCATGGATATGGTAGATCAAGCCTGGGGCAATACCCGCATCTATCCGACGAAGACTGTTCTTCGGTTAGGGGCTTTGATGCATATACCTCTACAAACTTTGGTGGATGGAGGTGTGATTCAGGATGGTGACAGGTATGATTTCACCAGTTGGTACTCCTCGGTGGTCACGGGCCGTGGCTTTCATGATGCAGCAAGGGCAGATTCGGCCAGAACCAGGAAGGCAATGGGTAACATCTTGGAGGGAGCCCTTAATACACTGGAGGCCATATTTGCTAGAAGGCTGGCTCCAAAGGAAATAACTGTTGATAGCTTGAGAGGCAAATTGGCTCCATTATTCTCAGCTGCGAGGTCGCTTGTCCAGGATGACTTTGAGAATGTCTCCACTTTCTCCAGTATAATCCAAAATACCTAGAACGCCTTGGTGGCATGGAAGAAGTCTTACACTCGGCACGGACAAATGGTAGCGGTCTTGGAATTTCAGCTCAACCATATTCCACCAATTTCAATTCAGGAGGTTGAGGCGGTATTGGCCCAGCTAATCGAGTTTACAGTTCGAGAACAGGACAATGGGAACGCACTGCTTGATGAAGATCTTCTAGAAGAAGATGATGGGCATTAATTGCTCATTATGGTTCCTGCAGGGGAGTGGAGAATATTCTGTGCATTTATTGCCCCACTCCCCTCAGTGGCGGTTTTTAGGGCAGAAACCCTAATTAGGGCATAGGTGGCTCGATCTGAGCCCTTTATTGTAATTGAATCCGAACTGTCCATTGAAATGGGCTAACTATAAAAGGGGCATCCCCCCTCATTTGTACATTATTAGAACTAGAATTGAATCAGAGATAGAGTTGAGCTAGAGAATAGAAGGCATATAGCATTTAGCTTAGAAGTTAGCTTAGATTGAGGAGGAAAAGAAGTTTTCCCGTTGAGGACTTTGTAAGAAGTTGTTGTGAACACTCTCATAATATAAAGATTTATCATTGTTTGGTGGTTCTATCTTCTATTGTGAGTAGCTAGCAAGGCTTGTTCATCTTTCCAATTCAAGTAGATAGAGTAAAATAGACTTCCAATTCATGCAAGTAGTCATTAATTGTGGAGTGTGGCGCTGTGATTTGAGCATATCTTCTTTCATCCATACCACTAGCAGGCTTACTGATGGTAAGTTCGCCTTGCGTGGTCAACTGGAGTATTGGCACTTAACTTCAATTGTGGCTCATATGTCCGTATGCATCGTGGTGATGGTATGAACATGTTGTGTCATAATTTGAACACCTTTCTCATCCTTTGAAGATTGCACCAACTTTGTCGGAGTTGTCCGAAAGGAGACGAAGCAAAGTCTGGTTTAAAGATTGTTTAAGTCGATCCTCATCCTCCACCCTTTAGAAGTAGATTTGTAGAATTCCTATCCCTATCCCCTTTTAATTCAGTATTTCCCGGTTAATTTAGGAGTCAGAGCAATATTGTCAAATCATTCATGTCTTAATTACTTCACAAAGTCGAACAACTACGTAAGTCCCCTTGAATACCCAGCATATTCACATTAGCCAACTGAGTCTATTCGTGTTAAAGGAACCTTGGAGTTGAATGCATGAACTTTCACGCAATCTTAGCATGCGGAATACTTTGATCAAGAGAGAATAGAATGACCATTGGGCATTTTTATTCTGTGTTGATGTCGTCATAAAAAACACGTCAACAATTCCCCTTGTGAAAATTTATGTTCCTCTCTCAAATTCGACCATTGGAAATACTACATCTACTCCTTTCATTCACTGCTTTGATTTTTTTTGGGGAAAATTCTGTATCTATTCAAGTTTGAAGCCGCCAATGGTTTAAATACCTTTTCCTTTTCCTTGTAATTTTTAAAACACGAAGAACTCGGCCTCTATTTAAAAATATCTGATGGTTTTCTTGGCTCACACAATTGCGGCTATAGCTTGAGCTATATCTCCTCATATATTTACCTTTTATTTAGTGCAAAGATGCTTAAAAATTGGAACAATAAATGGTTCTTTATTTTATAGTTGAATGATGTCACCATTGAAGATTCTTGGGCTCGAATTCCGCCATTCTTTGCTGTTTTTCTGCAATTTTCCTATAGTAAAAGGCCCGGTCTATATTTGATGGTCGCGGGTTACATATGTATTCTCTGATTTTCATGTTGCACCTGTGCTTCATAATGCCTATTCTCCACTGGGCCGCCATTAAAAAGATTTGGGTTTCTTTGAAGTCTACTGGGTGATTTCAACGTCATGCAAATCTGCTTTAAGGCTGCGGCCTCTTTAACATTTATGGTGTTCTATGTCTGTGTGAAGACATGACAAAACTCTTGACTGAACATAGTAAACCGGGTCTTCTGTGTGGCCATGTAACTTTTCTTTTTTGTAATAATAAACTTGTGCAAGATCATACCATGAATGTACTTCTCAAAAGTTAGGAATTTAGAACAGCTTTCCCTCTATAGCTTCTATTTGACACTGCTGTTTCCTTTACTATGATTTTGGCTTAACCTGTATACACTAGTTTATCAATACTTGCTTGAAAATTTCCTTAAAATGGACCACAAAACACAATGCAATATAATGGGAAATAACCAAGCCCTTCTGACAGTGACTTTTGTCCCTATACTTTTCATTGTAGGTTGTAATTGCACCTTGTTCACAGGTCTTTCCCATTGTAGATTTTGAAACTCTATTGCATTATATAATTGTTGTAGTGACTATTTTTGAACATGTGAACATGCTTGGCTTTTTTATGATAAGATATGCCCTTAAGACTGTCATTCTTGAACTGCTCTTTAAACCCTTCTAGCAACAAGTTTACTTTCAGTTTTCTCTGGACTTCAATTCCCTTGATAAATGGAAAAGAGCACAGATCTTATTTAACCAAAGAAACATGACTATACCTATTCACTGCTCCTCCAGTCCTTTGTATTTTCTTGTATTTTCCTCTGTATTTGTTACAGATGCAGACCTTTGGTTGTCACTTTCTTGACATGTCAGACCTGTAGGTGTTTGTTTCTGCTTTTTCTATATTTGGCACTACTATTTGACTGTGTAACAAATAGGATTGTATTTGCCATGACTGTGCTTTATAATCAATTGCCACTGTAACTTTGAGTCATAGCACATTACCCTGCCTTGGTGCTAAGACTGCCTTCACATTGTTTGGAGTTGAAAACTTATTAATTACTTTGCAGTCCTGTAGCATATCATCCTTTTTATTTCCGACTCAAGCTTCTATTTATGCTGAACCGTGGTTGTTTCAAAAGCCATTATGAAACTGGTATGACCTTTGATTAGCAGAAACCAAGCTCCTTCACAAGCTTCACTGCTCTTTACACAACTTAGATTCCTTTTGTTGTCCTTAATGATTGCTGCTGAAAGTTATCACAATAATGGCACTTGGATGTTTTTAAATCTATGTAAAATATAAGCTGTTTTTGTGAAACTCTTTGAAATAAGACTGTTTGCTTGGTTGTACTCCTAGTTTCAGCAACTTTCTTTTGACTGTTTTGACAATATTAATGAACTCTCGTATGTAACTTGAGAGTGTATCCTTTTGATATGCCGGGCTCAACCCTTGTGGGAGCCCATTTTACTCCACATATCTGATGAAATGATCACAAACATAATGAAACCGTTCTTCCACAGTGAACAAACATGTTAGCAAAAATAAAAGAAATTGAAAGCTTCCTATTTTCTTTATATTGTTTGAATTTTCGTAATCATCTGATGGATGCCTGATCGACTGTATCTTATATTTCTGTTAGTAGCGTAGGCATATGATAGAATTTGATCCGCATTGCTCTAACAACATTTCCCTCAAACTTGCAGGTATGCGGAGCTAGAGCTGAAAATGGAAACGGAGCTGGAGCTGGCGCCACAACTGAAAACCTCAACTATCAACGATTCGTCATTCTAGGCAATGACGAATCACTTTCTACCCTATGCTTTCGCTATTCTCAGTTGTATATTTTGCTTTTACTCATGCATCTCTTTTTTTATTATAAAAATCAAATAATGAGTTACTCCCACGGCTTGTGTGGGATTCTAGTTCGTACATTATGAATAAAACAGCAAACATTATGCAAACTTGTGATATCATTTTGAGATTTTTTTGCATAACATTACTGAAATTTACATTGTAATAAATTAATGCACGATATGAGTACTTTAGCAGAATTTTTTTAAAACAAGTTGTGTACCTTAGCATGAATTTACAATTCAGCTCTACCTATTTGAGCTGGTAGTGAAAAATAGGTAACAATGACATCAAGATGCATTCAATGGGTGTTTATATGTCCCTTTTCTGACCTTTATCTGTGAGTTTTATTGCCATGAAAGTTACATTTCCTTTTTAGAGTTTTTAGACCCTACACCCTTGACTACCATCCACAACACCATGAAAATAAATAAAAGTTTAAATATAAAAATAGCATCTAGGAATTTGACAGCCTTACAGGTAGTGGCACAGGTGGATGTGAATGGAACCTTCATAGAGGAATTCTCACTTGAGAGGTCTGTAGTTGGCCGAGAGTGTACTTGGTCGGCTGTGAGTCATAAGTAAATAAGACTTTAGTTAATATTAATAATCCATGTACTTACGTTATGTACATGTCATGTTAGTTGTCTCAGGAACAGTTTGGTTTTTCAGTTGTTATCAAATCAATGATATTCAAAAGAGGATAAGGAAATTTTTGTGGTCTAATGGAAAAGGAACCGAAAAAGACATGCAATAAAATGGGAATGGTGTACTATTGCTAAAACAAGGGGTGGCCTAGGACTAAAGGACTTGAGGCTGCAAGGAGTTGTCTTGGCATCCAAATGGATAATTCGTGCATCAGAAGGTGAGGAACCCTAAAAGGTCTTCATTAGACAAAATATAAGGAATGCAGTACCCAAACAATCTAAAGCTTGGAGACTTCTCCCATTGTGTGATATTCTTAGCAGTGATCACCCTATAACCCCTGCAGGTTCCAATGTATTCAAAACCATCTGGAAGGCATGGGAGGTTGTCAAGAAGAACATCACCAACTACCACTTCATCAAGAATGGTAATGTTGTGACCTTTTCACACATCGCCCCATCTAGATGGGGACCCCCATTTTTGCTCCATTCTGGTCTTTTGGGTTTTGGTCTTTTGGCTTTTGTTTTGTCTCTCTCTCTCTCTCTGATCTTTTGTCCTTTCGGGGATGTCTTTGTCTTTGACCTAAGTTGAAATTTTGCCTAAGTCTGAAGTGAGTCAGTCAAATTAGGGTTTTCATTCTTCGGGCCAGTTTGAAGTTAAATCAAGTTGGTAAATTGACATCTGAGCACAGCATTGCTGTCAGAAGGCCTCTAGCAAGTTCCCATTGAGTTTTCATTGAAATCTAACAACTTACTATTTTTAGTAAGTACCTAATTTGAGGTCTTCTCCTCAGAATTTCAGGATTCTAGCTACTTCGGCACATCCGGGCAACTTCAAGGTGCCTGCACGTGAAATTTGAACAGATTTGGACAACTGGCTATTTCGAGTAGTTCAGCCTTCGGAGGCCATTTTCAGGGTTTAAATGTATGATTTTCCAATACATGACGGGAGAATTGATTTGGGTTTTTCAAGACCTTCGCAATAGTGTAACATGCAAACCAAGACGATCACTTTAAGAGTTCAGCCTTCAAAGGCTATTTTTAGGGTTTGCATGCAGAGTTTTTCAACGCATGTCCAGATATTCCTTCTAGGTTTTTCGAGAGCTTCGCAACAATGTGACATGCATGCAGAGAGGATCAAGTTTCGAGGACTTACTATTTTTAGCTAGTGCCGTATGCAGACTAGTTTTCTGGGTTTTTCTGGGTTTCTTGAGATCCCACAGGCAATACGACATGCAAAATCATCCGGCAGTGGATTGGTCACTTTTCAGGAAGTTTCTATTAATAGCAATTTCACCCCAGCCACCCAACACTTCAGTTCAGCATACAGAGCGACATGCAGAAGAAACAACGTCAAACGAAGACCATTCGGGATACATGCAAGTCAGAATTAGGGTTTCCATTTTTCTAGGGGATAAAATCCAGAAATTGTCAGAATGAAGTACCCCACCGATATCAGCATCATCCAAGCAACCTACTGGCAAAATTTGAGCGGAATCGGAGAACTTACTATTTTTAGTAAGTCAGGACACGGCTATAAATAGCAGGTCTGCACCCGAGGTTGGCATGAGCACGACACTCAAGTTATCGGGATCAAGCATAGCAAGTTTCAAGTCAAACGGAGCTACTGAAGACAGGCAACTTTGAAGCTTACTATAAATAGCAGGTCAGGGCGGGGGACTGGCAAAACAAGTTCATCAGACTACAGGGATCATATGGTGAAAATTTCATGACAAACGGAGTTGAGGAAGTCAAGGAAATCAAGGGCTTACTAAAAATAGCAGGTGGCTCTAAATAGCAGGTTGACATGTGGGACAGGCGAAAGCAAGTTCACCAAGCAAAGAGGGTCGTATGGTGAAATTTTCCTGCCAAACGGAGCCATGGAAGTCAGAAAAGCAAAGACTTATTAAAAATAGAATGTGAGATCAAGATCCGGCAGAGACATGGAAATTTTAGTAAGTATGGGGAAATGGAAGCTGGACCCCCTAAATGCGCCCAAGAAGATGATGAAGATGTGAAAATCTCTAAGGCATCAAATTTGAGGCTGCATACCCCAAATGCGCCCAAGGAATTGAAAGGGTGTTAAGAAATTCTAAGGAAAAATGGGAGTTGTTGCATGGAAACGCGCCCTCAAGTGGAAGCTAGATATCTTGAAGGCGCCCAAGAAGAGTTAGGAGGTTGGTGAAATCGTCTAAGTGCTAAGGTAAAAGTAGCACACGTAATAAACGCCTAAGTGTTGAAATGAAAGTACAGACGTCAAAATGCGCTCTCCACTTGAAAGGGATAGTGAAAGCCTTAAAATTTCTAAGGCATTGAAGATAGAGGTTGAGAGTATAAAATGCGACTTAAAGTAAGAGCCAACCCACTCCAAGTGCACCCATAAACATAAAGTCAAATGCTTTAAAAAGGAAAACGCCTAAGGAAGAAATAAAGGCAAGGCCTAGCTAAATGCGCCCAAGCAGGGTATGAGTGGAGATAAAATAAAATGAGTCCACTTTGAGTGATCAAAAATTAATTTTTCCTAAGGCAAGATGGAAGCTACCTAGGCAAAATGCGCCCAAGGTAACATGGGGGTCTTGAAAAATTTCCAAGTGTTGAAGATAAAAGTGGACATGCCTGAATGCGCCCATCTTCAAAATAAAGGCTTACACATGGGAATGCGCCCATAATGAAAATGAAAGTTTGAGGTAGTAATTGCGCCCTAGGAGAAGTAAGAAGGCATAAAATTTGTCTAAGGCGTGGCAATTTTCTTAGGCATAAGATGAAAGTAAGCACATGAATAGGCGCCCAAGGTTGCTGAAAGGATAATTTCATTTCTAAGTATTTAAGATGGAAGTAACACATACAAAATGCGCCTAAGGTTGAAAGGAGCAAGACTTGAAAAGTATTCTAAGTCACAAAAATGAAAACACAAGGTGGTAAATGCGCCCAGCAAGTAAAGTTATGAGTTGAAGAAATTCTCAAGTGGTGAAACTAGAAGAAGGCACCCTCATTTGCGCCCAAGGGAGGAATGAGAAGTTGGAAAATGTATTAAGTTAGAAAGCTTGAAGCTAGGCCCTCAGAATGCACCCAGCTTGTGCATGCAGCTAGAGAAAATTTCCAAGGTATGGTTAAAAAAAAAAAAAAGAACGTGGAGAAGGCAAGGATAAAATTGCCTAAGGCAAAATTGCTAGGACATGAAAAGATGAAGAAAATAGAAGTGGAAGACCTCAAATAAACCCAAGGTAGAGTCGAGGAATTTAAATTCCTCTAAGGCATTTTCAAGGGTGAAAGTGTGAAGTACGCCTAGGGGGTGATGTTAAAATTTCCAAAGGCAAGGTGAACTGTGCCCGTGAGCGAGAGAGGGAATTTCTTCAGGGAAGCAAGAAAAATACCAAGGCATAAAAGGTGAAGACTGTAGGTGTGGAATACATCCGGAATTAAAAGTGGGATAAACCTTAGCATTTTATTATTTTCAAAAATAATAAAAAATTAAACTTACCCCTTATTCTAGATACACATGGAAACGATGATTTTTGAAGGGAAATTTCTTCTGGGTATTGAACATTTTCCACTGGGAGATGATTTAAAATTGTTCCTCACCTCGCTCAAGCTTCTTCGATAGATATTTTTTCCTGGCACCCGTTTAATGGATTTCTTAGGTGAAGTAAAAAAATAAAATCTCTAAGGCAAATACGAGAAAAGTTTCTACAAAAAAAATGCTTTGGCTTGTGATGTCAAAGTGAGCACCTGGATTACAGTGGATGAAATTCATAAAGCCGGTAAAATTGTCTTAGGGAAAATAAAGCAACAGGGGGTCAAATACACTCACCGAAAAGAAATTTGTCTAAGGCCTGAAGGAATTTGAAAATGAACTGAAGCTCGAACATCAAGCACTCAAATGCATCCCCAAGATGAAATGTTTTCTAAGGCACAAACTCCAAGCACAAGGTGGTGGATGCGCCCTTGAAAAGGACCTCATGAAATGAACATCGTGCACCTAGTTGCTGAGAAGTTATGAAAATTTGCTGGAAGTGATGAATTCTATCAGATCCAAGGATCAATCAATCAAAACGTGAAAACTGGGTAAGTGAAGAGAGTTTATCTTATAAACGTTTTGATGTTCTTCTTTTGTTTTGCAGGATGAACGTCGAGGCAAAGGCATGAGGACTTGAGGTGACGAAGCTGGGCAAAGTTACAACTCTAAAAAAAGAGAAATGGCGGTGAAGATTTGGCTAAGGCACTAAGAACGTGGTGCAAAAAGGGCTAAATACGCCCAAGGAATTGAGATGAAGAAATGTGAAAGCTACAAATGCATCCAGGAATTGAAACGACAGGAGGGATGAATGCGAATGATTGAGCGGACGAACTCTAGAGACAATCTTAGAAACTCTTTTACCCTCCTCCTAGCGCAACAGAATTGGCAGGCAGAGCAGTGGGAATGCATTTCCGGACGAGAATCTTCTAGAAGAAGATAATGGGCATTAATTGCTCGTAGTGGTTCCTACAAAGGAGTGGAGAATATTCTGTGCATTCATTGCCCGACTCTTCTCTATGGCGGTTTTTAGGGCAAAAACCCTAATTAGGGCATATGTGGCTCAATCTAAGTCCTCTATTGTAATTCAATCTAAGCCGTCCATTGGACTGGGCCAACTATAAAAGGGACATCCCCCCGCATTTGTAACGAAGTAGATATCAGATTGAGAGTAGAGAAGATAGAAGTTAGAATAGATAGAGAGTTAGCTTAGAAGTTAGCTTAAGTTCAAAAGGAAAGAAAGCTTTCCCTTTGAAAGTTTTGTAAGAGGTTGTTGTGGAAAACTCTCATAATATAAAGGTTTATCATTGCATGGTGGTTCTATCTTTTATTGTGAATAGCTAGCAAAGCCTTTTCGTCTTTCCAATTTAGATTGATAGAGTAGAGTAGACTTTATTTTATGCAAGTAGTTGTTAATTGTGGAGTGTGGCGCTTTGGTTTGAGCATATCTTCTTTCATCCATACCACTAGCGGGCTTGCTGATGGTAAGTCCGCCCTGCATGGTCAACTGGAATATCAGTACCTAACTTCGGTTGTGATTCGTGTGTTCACTTGCATCATTGTGATGGAGTGCACATGTTGAATCACAATTTGAATATCTTTTATCATCCTTTGAAGATTGCACCGACTTCGTAGAGGTTGTCCGAAGGGAGATGAAGCAAAGTCTGGTCTAAAGATTGTTTAAGCCGATCCTCGTCCTCCACCATTTAGGAGTAGATGGTAGCATCTCTAATCCTTATATCCTTTTATATTTAGCATTATCCGGTTAGTTTAAGAACCCGAGTGTCATCGACAAATCTCCTGAAATTTGAGAATCCTTTCTTCTGAATGAGCAACTCACGTAAGTCCCCTTGAAATAACCAGCATATACACATCAATCAACTGAGCCTATTCGCAACAAAAGGAACCTTGGAGTTGCATGCATGATCTTTCATGCAATCTTAAGCATGCGGAATACTTTGATCAAGAGAGAATAGGGTGATTGTTGGACATTTTATTCTGTGTTGGTGTGGTCACAAAACACACGTCAACAGGTAATAGCACCATTATGGCTCATAGGTCTATTTGGTGGAATTTGGAACACAAAGGCAAACCCATAGCCTTAATTCAAGGCTACTTGACCAAAAGCTGGTCTCAGAAGGGAGTTAAATGCTTTAATGACATTCTAATAAATGGTAACTTGAAGGGGTGGAATGAACTAAGTTCAGAATTTAATCTCCCTCAAAGTAACTAGAGAACTTACACCGTATTAAAAGAAGCATGCAAAAGCTTCCACTTTCCTGTTGAAGTTAAAAATAATAACCTTCAATATGAAGAAGTATAGTGGAAGGACGATAGCTCCTTACTGAAAGTAAATGCTAAAACAATTTATTGCTTCTTGACTGAATAAGTTGACATAACTGAACAGATTAATAAAATCTGGGATATCGACCTGAACAAAAAGCAATGGCTAAAAATCTTTAAAAAGAACTGGTCAAAAGAATTGGAACCGAAAAAAACTTGCTTTAGATGGTTGTTACTGCTACAAAGATTGGCATTGAAATTTGTAACTTATGCAGGATACCTGAATCAGTTAAACACATATTTTTTGACTGCATGTATGCTAAAGAAATCTGGAAGTTATTTTGCAATGATCAAAACATTTGGGGGAATAATGATGAGCCCAACCCAACAAAAATTATTTTTGAAAATGATAATAAAATGGATAAGGATCTTTCTTTGTTTTGGCTGTGTCTATCCACCGAAATCTTGTGGGTTATTTGGAAAGCTCGGAATGATGACAAGTTTAAGGGGCAAAGGAGGGTTCTTATTGAGTCTTGCAAGAGACTCATTGTGTATAATGTTGCCATGCAGGTATATATAACCATCGAGATCTCAAAGGATAAATTCTGGAAGTTCCTAGAGAAGAGAACAGTTGATATTGACATTCAAGAGGCAAGATATGGACATACTTAGCAGAACATTCATCCAGGGTTTGAGGTCTTCCTCAAAGCACTTCAGGACTTTCAAAGAGAATTGAAAGAAGGGTCAAAAGATAAAGAGGAAGGGAAACAGGCCAAAAAAGCTATGGAGGGGAGAAAGCCAGTGGATGAGCAAGAAGCAGCATAAACTCTGGTTAGTAGGAAATCTGCAGCAAGCTATAACAGACACGGTGGCTGGTAAAGAAGATGCTCCATGAAGGATAGATATAATATACAGTTCATTATCTGCAATATAGAGCCACATTTTGTAAAACTGTTGTAAGTAATCCAGTGCATATTTTGTAATTTTGTAATCTTGATTCTAAGTACCCAAGGTGAATCAGTGTAAACGTTTGTAACTCAGTGAAATCTGGGATGAAAGACTATGATATGCTGCTGGTGATCAACAATACTTGATATGCAATCCTCTATATTTAATATATAAAAAAAAAAAGCCTTCCAAGTAAAATAGGTTGAACCAAATCCTATACTAGTATTAGTAATCATACAAGTATGAACAAAATTTATTTGTCCATTGCATATATCAATCATGTAAACTATTTATCTATTAAGCGTCTTCATTTATATGGCTAATAATATGACATTAGGATTTTATAGTCATAGAAACAATTCCAAGATGCACATTTTTAGGTGTATCCAAGTTGAGGGAAAAGGCTGCTATTTTTTATTTAATTCCAGATTATATGATTGCTATGATGCCAGGCATATCTTTGAGACACAATTTTCCAACTAGAAAACTAGAATATTATGATTATATAGTGGGCATAAAACAGAATGGATGGATGGATAGCTAAATATGGAGACAAATATGACAATGATGATGACTTTTAATGTCCTTTAAGTCGAGTTTGTTTTGTAGGCCCAATTAAAGTAAATGAATACGTAAAACAAAGGATATTGCTTATTTCAACTTAGGGAAGCAACCATCCTTATGTTAGTGGTGATTTGGCCTATGCTTACCAATAGCATGGTCATCATCTTCAATACTATAATATATAATCCTTGGACATGTATAATAATGATATGGCCACATATATATATACCAAATTGTAACGTGATAGTGAATATACAAGGGATATAAAGGAGTATTAACATATAAATAGTTCTAAATCTATGATGTGAAAAGGCACTAATTGTAAAACGAGATTGTTTAAGACGATGGAATGTGTCCATTATTGCTTTGAAGATGGAAGATATCATTTAAGGAGCAAAGAAAGAGGTGTCATTAGCAAGAGCCCAATTATATATATACCTTAAGGTGATACACTTTTAGGCACTAAGAAAAGCCAATTGTGCTTGTAGTATATGGCTTGGACTCTAGAGGTTGGATCACTCGAGGAAGAAGCAAGAAAGGAATTATATTAACATCAACAAACAACCAAACTAGTTCAATGGGACTCAAAAGTACAACCCAAGTTGAATAGAGAAGAATTAAAGACAAATGTAAGCAATGAAAGTAAGTAAACACAAAAACATGTCAAATTTTCTGAGCTCAAATGATAAAAGCATAAAACTTCCAAAGAGGAGCCCCAAGATCAAATCCCTAAGAGAAATGATAGTGTTGAAATTGAGTAAACTAACACATCCAGCTCACTAGGTGTGGGATACCCCCAACAAATGAGGCTAGATGCAAGTCTCAGCTAAATTTGACAAAAGAGGCAACCCTTGTTCATAGCATCTAAGAAAATAGTACCTTTTCAAAGGAATTTCATTTTTTTTAAACTAAACACAAAAATTGGAAGCAAGGACAAGTGAAATAGAAGTAATTACAACCTTAAAACCATAAGATTAAGTACAAATATCCAAGTCCAAGAATGATTCCCCAATGAAACACAACCAAGGAATATGAAATGTGTGACCAAGAATAAAACATTGCCCCATGTTTGCAACAAGGCTTGGGCCTGAAGAATGAACATCATCATCATCAACCATTATAAAATCACTAATGTGAGATCCAATAATGTCTATTACAAAATGACCAAGGGTATTGAGGCCTAAAAAGACAATCTTCAAAAGAGTTGAACTCCCCCTAGAACCTCTTGTTTCCAATAACCAAGGCCAAGGAATATCTAGTGGAAGGCAAGAAATTAGCCAACCTATGGCCCTAATTGCAACTAGGGAGTTAGAAGGCCGCTAACAAAAAAACAAAGTAGACCAAATTGTGCAAACTGAAACAAATTGGGGTTCTCTTGTGGTTGTATGCCAACAAGAGCGTTTTCTCTTAGCTTTGACTCCTACATGTGGATTGGTATCATCCAAAGGGTGCTTAATGTTCACAGAATTGTAATGAAAAGATAAAAGAAGGCATTCAACCAAGTAGCTTTAGTGGTTTCTTATAAATCCCTACAGCAAAAGTGACAAATCTCAAAGGAAGAGATCTAGACATATTTCATCAAGATGCTACAAGGTGGATAGAGAGCCACCACCTAAGTCTCTAAATAGACAATGAAATCTCCCCCAAATCTCATAGTAGAAAGGACTCTTGGAAATTAAGATCTCCTCAGACTCAACCTCCAAGAGGGAACAATAGACATGTTCTCTCAATACACAAAATATGGTGATTCATCTCAACTCATAAATGGTGAGATCAAACCCTCAACTAACTCATTATTGGTTTTACACTTTTAGTAAACCCTTGACTATCTAAGTGGAATCCTCAAGCTATGTGAAGGTACTTCTAAATCTAAGAAAGAAAAATTTAGCATTAATGTCCACAAGTGACAATGGCACTAACAATTGGATACGGTATTGAATTGAAAGTTTTGGATGGGACTAGCACTCTTTGTAAAGTTGCTAATGACCAAGGCACTTTATCATTTGAATCATTGCATTCCCTTTGTTTATAAATAGGGTTGCATTGTGCTACTACCACTATGAAACTATTTTTGGGCATTCATTTTTAAGATAATTGTCAATAAATCCTCAATGTCACATCAAGTACAAGTCAATTATTCATACTCCCAATCAAGATTGTCACAGTTGTCTTGTTTGTGGTCTTTTAAAATAACAATTTTGCAAGGAAAAGATGATTTCAGCAAAGCTCTAAACTATGAAAACAACAAAGAAGACAAGGACAAATTCAAGCCAGATACAACAGTTCTTTAAGCCATGCACACAAAGAAGTGGTCAAAGAAGTTTCAATAGACAAAAGCATGAAGAAATTGTTCGAAGGAACCTAATACAAGCATTTCAAGACTAAGTAAAGATTGGAGCAAATCACTAATGGAAAATCCAAGGAGAATTTCCACCTAACACTCAAAGGTGTTGAACAACTTCTAAAAGTGCACCAAAAACTAAAGGAAGAATAGCCAAAGATTAAGCGCAACTTTTCATTGGCAATATCACTCCAAAGTTCCACCCAAAGACAATCAAAAGTGGAAATGTGTTTATGATTCTCCACCCAACATAGAAAAAGTGTCATTATCCCCTTCTCAAGCATAAAATTAATGGAAACCCTTAGCCTATTTGCTTAATTTTTCCTATAGGCTAATGGGGTGGTAAAAAGGGAAATAATTAAATAATTAAATTTAAGTTGCTGTAAACTAACTTTATATTATATATTAAAAATGCAGCAACTTATATTTAATTATTTTTGAAGGTTGTTATAAATATGGTTAAAATTTTCCGCTAGGAAAAGATCCTAAAAGTGATTATTAAAAGGACAATTTTATAATTTTATTAAATTGACGGAAAGTATTAAAAAAAAATATAAAATTAGATGATATTTCCTCAAAAAGTTGTTCTTGCTCATTTATTAATTTCTTCTTCCAGAGAATAAACATGAGTTGTTATTTTTTGCTTGAGGAGGAAAAACCTTTGGCAAGATAGTTTCAACTTGTAACTTATTAGCATTAGCAAAATAAGCAAAGATAATCAACTATAAATCAACTACCTTCCACTTTTTGATCACCCAAATCCCGAAGTGGGCAAGGTGAGCATACCATGGCAAGGTTTACATTGCAATGTTGGAAAGAAACCACTTGTTCAGTGGGGTGAGTAGTACTAAAAGAAACCACTTGTGCAATGGGTACAACTGAAAATAAAGAACTCTTTCACTTTTCAGCGGTTAGTGCAAATAGAGAGCACTTATGCAATGGGGTAAGTACTAGGAGCCCCTTCTTCAAAGGAATATGAAAATCACACCACTTATTCAATGGCAAATAGAGGTGCCACTTGTTCAGTGGGGTTAGTATCAAAACCAAATAGGAGCTAAAATTAGTGATTGGTACTACCAATTCAGTGTTACAATATGAGCTCAATACAAAATGATACTAACAATTATAAAATCCACTATGTAGCTGCAAAGTATAGCTAGAACATGAAATAAGCAATCCCACATCAAAACCACTAAGCAATAAGTCAACCCTACAACATATTAGCAAATACACTCCATAAAATGACAGAATGAGATTGTTTGCAGATCTGATATGCTGTTGCAGCAGTCTGATGCACCAAACCAGCAAGCATGACACTGGCACAACTCCCTAGGATGCCTCCCAAATCATCAAAGAACACCATATAGCAACCAGCAATAGCGTAGTAGAGCCTAGGCACCATCAAAGAGTCACCAAAGGGCTGCAATCATGAAGTGATTCACTTCTGAAACCCACACATTCCCCAACTAGCAATGGTACGACCTTGGAAAGGGGCGATTTGCTCCTAAAATTCCAAAACAGCAGCAAAAATCTGCAAACTTGCCAACGTAGTCACCCAATGATGAGGGAGAGAATGAACCAATACCCAGAAGCCAAATACCAATACTTCAATCTGCAACTTCAATAAGGTGGTACGGCCTAGGCATGAAATGGTATGGCTAGCAAGTATGGAACCAAGAAAATTCACTCCAAAAATCCTACAACTCTAAACAACTCAAGTGCACACCAAAATATATAACTAGAAACATCAAAATAATCCATGCTGGTACGGCCTTGGCATGAAATGGTATGGCTAGCAAGTATGGAACCAAGAAAATTCACTCCAAAAATCCTACAACTCTAAACAACTCAAGTGCACACCAAAATATATAGCTAGAAACATCAAATTAATCCATGCTTGAAAAGAAACTGGAAATCTTCACCAATAACTCCAACGGCAACTCCTACAATGAAGCCACTCCAATGCCCAACTAAAGAGTATCTCTCAACTCCGAAACTAGAACCACTTTGAAGGTTTTTGTTCTCAAGCCCTTGAAGGATTCAATCTCCAATTCTATAGCATTTTGTTATCTTCAATTAACATATCCCAAATGAGAGCACAAGCTGAGTTTGTATACAAATTAGGGCAGCCAATTTCAAATGCTTTTTCCCTCCAAAAAGTGACCCCCATCTCCATGAGAAAACATTTGATTTATCTTTTAATTTCACTAAACTCCTCAAGCTTGGTGTCCACCTTAGGAAATAATATTTTCTTTTTAAAAACAACTTAAGTGGCCTTTTCCTAGGCGTTGAGCACAAGGGAGTCAAAATGAGTTTCACTTAAGTCATAAAGTTACCTTTTTGAAGACTTAAGTGATGGAAAATAAATATCGCTCCAAAAAACATCTGAACTCACCACTGCCAAAATTGGAAACCCTAAACTATACTGCTGCTAGGACCAAGTGGTAAAAATAACACTTACTAAAAATAGCAAATTGCTAAAAATAGTGAGTCAAATCTCCAAACTAGCTCAAACTGAATCACACTGGAACTTACTAAAAATAGCAATACTATTGACCAAGGCCCAAAAAAACCCATAAAAGCTCACTAGCAACATCAGTATACTCTTCTAGAAATGTTGACACGAACCCTCCAAGGATTATGGAATCCCCTTAACTCCTCCATTTAGCCTACAAGACTCCGGAAATAGGCTAACGGTCACTGAAAATCTTAGGATTGAGAAGGGGACATTATAATGGGACAGTCTTATAGTTAGTGAGTGCAAAACTTGGTGGCAAAACAACTAGGATGACCATGTCCTAAAAGTAGCATTGCGACATGCACAGGTTAACAAAGTTGTGCAGCTCCCATTCTTCAACCCCTGAGAGTTTGAACCCTTCTTGAAGGCGATGGTGATGAACTATTGCAAACATGCTCATAAATTGATCATGAAGAGAAAAGAATGCGGACCTAATGACCCAACAGTGCGGAATACATTCCCTTAACACCTTTACTATAGGGGAGAGAAGCAAAAACAAAAAACTAACAGTTTCTATAACTTATAGAGATGCATACAACCATGGCAATGAGAAACCAGAAAGATAAGCAAACAAAGATGACACAGTATTTACGTGGGAAAACCCTTTCAGGCAAAAAACCCACCACACAAAGTCAAATCAATTGTATTACAGTAATGAATCGATTACATACAATATCCAGAATTCTTTGCTCAGCTCACAATCACCCAGAGAGATTCAGATCCACTGTTACAATGTTTTCACAACATACAGTTCAAAACCCTCTTCAAAAACTCACGTCCTTCTTGTTCTTCAGCACGCGACTTCAACTTGCTCTGCAACTTTACGACTCAACTCAACTTGTCTAACTTATGAGAAATAACACATCTCTCATCCAAATGTAACCGACTCAAAAGAGCAATGAAGTCCATCCTCAAATCACGCATCCGGTCGGATCTGACAGATCTCCTGCAACAAGCCGTCAATGCATTCAAAGCCATTACTCAAAACGGTTGAGCTCGCCACCCTTCGTTGACAAATGCAACTGCCACAATAACTATCTTGGTATCCGTCCAATCACTATTCAACCAGGTGCCACGCGTCCAAGACCCATCAGCAATCGCAGCTGACAGAGCAACCAAAACGATCAAACAGACATCGAGCGCGACCAAGACTTCAAGTCATAAATAGCACTGCCAGAGTCGGAGTCGGAACAGGAGTCGAAACAGGACTCCACCGAAAATAGTCGGAGTCGGAGTCGGAGTCGGAACTGGAGTCAAAACATGACCCTACCGAAATTTCAGGTTCAGGAACCATTTCGGTTTCGTGTCCGCCCACGGCAAAGAGGAACTCATCGGAACTAATTCTGACCGGGTAAAGTCAACCCGGGGTCAAATCAAGATGGGAACACAAAAGACCGGAGTCGGAGTCGGAGTCGGGGACGGAACAAGAACAGAAACAGGACTTTACCAAAAGTCCAAGATCAGGAACCAATCCGGTTCCGGTTCCACCTCCGCCAACTGCAAGAAACAACAATCCAAAACCAGGACAAGGCGGAGGAAAACACCCCGAGTAGAATCCAAACATCCAGAAGAACCAGATCGCAGAAACAGGAGTCGGACCCGGAGTCGGAACAGATACTGAAACAAGAACCTGGCAAACGGACATTGCCAACTTCCAAAAGTGGTTCCGCCTCCGCCAGAACCTACGAAGCGAAGCGAGAACAAACTGACGGTAGGAAGCGGAGTCGGAGCAGGAACGAGAACCGAAACCCGGAACTTAGGCAAACAGAACAATGCCAAGTTCCATCCTGGCTCCGCCTCCGCCAGAACTTTGTAAACACAAAATCACCAAGGCATGAAAACAAGGACTTCAAGCTGGAAGTTGAGACATAATTTCTCAACAATCTCCCACTTGGTGAACACTTCTAGCTTCCTCAAAACATCATACCTTACTGTCTATCATAGGCCCCAAGGCCCATCGATTCTGTGCACCATCTGAACTTGTCTGTGCTAACCAGCTTTGTCAAGGCATCTGCAACATTCTTCAAGGTGTCAACCTTATCCATACTGACCTTGCCATCTTCAACCATATCCCTCACGAAGTGATATTGCACGTCTATGTGCTTGGTCCTGGCATGAAAGGTCGGATTCTTTGCCAAACAAATGGCACTTTGACTGTCAAAGCAGATTGAAATCTGCTCAACATTAAATCCAATGTCTAAACACAAACGCCTCAGCCACACTGCCTCCTTGCAAGCATGAGTTGCTACCATGTACTCTGCCTCTGTCGTGGATAAAGCAACTACAGCTTGTCGCTTGCTCATCCAACTGATTGCTCCACCATTAAGCATGAAAGTGTATCCACTAGTGGATCTTCTGCTGTCAATGTCCCCTGCCAAAACAGAATCAACATATCCTTGAATGCTAAGAGTCCTTTGTGATGCAACCATACTGCCATGGTAACACAAAACATAATCTGAAGTACCCTTCAAATACCTGAACACTCTCTTTACAGCACCCCAATGTGATCTTCTTGGATTTGCCATGAAACGGCTTAGAACTCCCATTGCTTGGACAATGTCTGGTCTTGTGTAGACCATAGCATACATCAAACTGCCTACTGCACTTGCATAAGGCACACTGGTCATGTCCTCCATCTCAGTAGCAGACTTTGGACAGTCTTCGGCAGATAGTTTCAATCCTTGCATGATTGGAACAACTAGCTGCTTGCAATCAGTCATGCTAAACCTCTCTAGAACGGTTTTCACATACTTATTCTAACTGAGCCAAAGCTTTCTGCTTGTTCTATCCCTGATTATCTCCATTCCAAGAATATACCTTGCTGATCCAAGATCTTTCATTTCGAACTTAGCAGACAACTGAGTTTTAAGATCAGAAATCATTGCCTTGCTATTACCAATGAATAACATGTCATCCACATACAGAGTAATAACAAGCACACGATCATTCTCACATTTATAATAGATGCAATGATCAGATTTTGATCTAACAAACCCAATTGACAACACAAATGTGTCAAATTTCTGGTACCACATTCTAGGAGATTGCTTTAGACCATAGAGAGATTTATTTAACTTGCAAACCAGATTTTGTTTGCCTCTATCAACAAAATGCTCAGGCTGGGACATGTAGATTTCTTCTTCCAGCTCACCATGGAGAAACGTTGTCTTCACATCCATCTGCTCAATTTCATAGTCATACACAGCTGCCAATGACAACAAAAATCTGATGAATGTCAGCTTTGCTACAGGGGAAATGATCTCTCCATAATCAATTCCCTCCACTTGGGAAAATCCCTTTGCAATCAGTTGTGCCTTATACTTCTCCACAATGCCATCAAGGCATGTCTTCCTTTTGAATATCCACTTGTAGCCAACAGGGTTTCGCCCTTTAGGCAGTGGTATCAACTTCCAAGTATCATTCTTTTTCAAGGAATCCATCTCCTCATTCATGGCTTCCAGCCAAGACTTTGAATCAGCCATGCTGATTGCTTCTTTCACAGTCCTAGGCTCATCAGTGCTGGTAATTAACGCATAAGCACAATTTGAATCTAACATAGAGAAACCATACCTTTCTGGTTGCCTTCTTTCTCGTGTAGATCTCCTTAGAGGCTGAGGTTGTTCTTCATCATCAGAACTTCCAGAGCTGCTTGAGCTCTCCTCAATCTCAGGTACACCATGCAGCTCTTCCCTTTCGAGAGTTTGGGGAATCTCAACTGCATTCTTCTTCTTATCACTATGATTTGTCTCAAGCTATTGATCACTTACTAAAGGTTTCAGCTCACGAAATATCACGCTTCTGCTATACAAAACCTTCTCAGTAACAAGGTTCCAAAGCTTGTATCCTTTCACACCAACTCCATAGCCGATGAGAATACATTTCATAGCCTTGTTATCCAACTTTGATCTCTTTTCATTTGGCACATGAACATATGCCTCACAGCCAAAGACCCGAACATGCCTTAATGAGGGTTTTTTACCTGACCATGCTTCCAAAGGTGTCATGTCAACAAGAGCTGAACAAAGAGATCTATTTATCAAATAACATGCTGTAGCAATAGCCTCAGCTCAGAACTTCTGCTCCAGACCAGCACCACTCAGCATACTCCTTGCCTTTTCCATCAGTGTCCTGTTCAACCTTTCAACAACTCCATTTTGCTGTGGAGTGTAGGGGGTTGTCTTATGCCTTTTAATTCCATGATCAGTGCAATATCTTTCAAAATCTGCAAAACAAAACTCACGTCCATTGTTTGTCCTTAAACACTTTATTTTCCTTCCAATCTGATTTTCTACCAAAGATTTGAACTCTTTAAACTGACTGAACACTTCTGATTTACTTTTAAGAAAGTATACAAATGCCCTTCTCTAACAGTCATCAATAAAAGAAACATAATATCTAGACTTCGATAACGAAGGAACATCAACTAGACCAAACACATCAGAATGAATATAATCCAGTATATCAGAAGATTTGTGAGGACTAGAGGAGAAAGAAACACGGTGTTGCTTTCCATAGATACAATGTTCACAGAAATCGAACTCAAGGTTACAATCATCAAGCCCTTCTACAAGGTTTATGTTCTTCAAGGTTTTTAAACCTTTCTCACCAATGTGACCAAGTCTATGATGCCATAACATAGTCTTCTCTGCTGGGAGTTTTACCTCCAAAGCATTTGCAAATAGTGAAGAGTCTTCATCTTTCTCTATAGGTGCAAAATTACATGACTTTACAGAGGCACTGTTACAAAGAACAGGTCGTGCATCTAACTTGTACAGAGTGTCAGTACGAACACCCTTAGCTAACACCATTGCACCTCTAGCCATTTTACATCCCTTACTAGAAAAAGAAACTTCTACACCAGCATCATTTAACTTACTAACAGAAAGAAGATTTCGAGCCAAACCTGGGATGTGAAGAACACCACCAATTCCTTTGACTCTCCCGTCAGGAAACTGAATTCTGACCCTTCCTCTACCAACAATCTCCAGCGTTGAATCACTTGCCAAGTATACCTTTCCACCATCATACTTCTCATACTTTGAGAACCAATCTCTATTGGATGTCATGTGAAAGGAGGCACCTGAATCAACTAACCAAATATCATCTAATGCCTGAGTTGTCAGGGCTGCTGCAATGAAGGCATCTGCATCACTTTGAGAAGATTCGTTATCAGAAGCATTCTTCTTCTTCTTCTCCTTGCAGTCCTTCCTGATATGACCAGGTTGCCCACAGTTCCAGCACTTTACCTTGGACTTTTTACTAGGAGACTTTGATCTCCCTTTAAACTTGAATTTCGACTTGTTGTCTTTCTTCTTGCCTTTCTCCTTTGTTCTACCTCGAACAGAAAGAGCATCTTTGGCCATCTCAGAAGATTTCCTTCGCATTTCTTCAGACAGAAGCGAAGCAACCACATCATCAGTCTTGAAAGCAGTGGTTGTGCTTCCAATAGCCATCATAAGATGATCCCAACTATCAGGTAATGAACACAACAAGAGCATGCAACGATCCTCCTCCTCAATCTTTACACCTACAGATGCCAGCTGAGTAACACTCATATTAAACGAGTTCAGATGGTCTGCAACAGATGCACCTTCGTCCATCTTCAAGGAGTACAACTTCTTTCTCAAGAATAACTTGTTTACCAGAGATTTTCCTTGGTAAATATCACCAAGCTTCTTCCATAAAGCAGCTGCAGACATCTCCTCATGAACATTCAAGAGCACAGAATCAGCTAGACTTAGTCTTATCAATTCTCTTGCTTTTCTATCAGCAAGATCCCAAGCTTCTTGGGTCGTAGTTTGTGGCTTAGTTCCAGACATTGCAATCCAAAGGTCTCTATCCACAAGCAAGTCTTCTATCTTGAGTTTCCATAGCTCAAAGTTGCTGCCATTAAACTTCTCAATATCTATTCTACCAGATGTACTCGCCATCTCACAATAGAAACAAGTTTAACAATGCAAGTCTCCCACTGAAACAGTATTAGTGCAAAAAACTAATTTGCCCTAACAAGGATAACACGAACTGGCCAAGCTCTGATACCACTTTGAAGGGAAAAAAATGCGGATCTAATGACCCAACAGTTCGGAATACATTCCCTTAACACCTTTACTACAGGGGAGAGAATCAAAAACAAAAAACTAACAATTTCTAAAACTTATAGAGATGCATACAACCATGGCAATGAGAAACCAGAAAGATAAGCAAACAAAAATGACACAATATTTACATGGGAAAACCCTTTCAGGCAAAACACCCACCACACAAAGTCAAATCAATTGTATTACAGTAATGAATCGATTACATACAATATCCAGACTTCTTTGCTCAGCTCACAATCACCCAAAGAGATTCAGATCCATTGTTACAATGTTTTCACAACATACAGTTCAAAACCCTCTTCAAAAACTCACGTCCTTCTTGTTCTTCAGCACGCGACTTCAACTTGCTCTGCAACTTTACGACTCAACTCAACTTGTCTAACTTATGAGAAATAACACATCTCTCATCCAAATGTAACCGACTCAGAAGAGCAATGAAGTCCATCCTCAAATCACACATCTGGTCGGATCTGACAGATCTCCTGCAACAAGTCGTCAATGCATTGAAAGCCATTACTCAAAACGGTTGAGCTCGCCACCCTTCGTTGACAAATGCAACTGCCACAATAACTATCTTGGTATCCGTCCAATCACTATTCAACCAGGTGCCACGCGTTCAAGACCCATCAGCAATCGCAACTGATAGAGCAACCAAAACGGTCAAACAGACATCGGACGCGACCAAGACTTCAAGTCATAAATAGCATTGCCAGAGTCAGAGTTGGAACAGGAGTCGAAACAGGACTCCACCGAAAATACACACTGCCGGAGTCGGAGTCGGAACAGGAGTCAAAACATGACCCTACCGAAATTTCAGGTTCAGGAACCATTTCGGTTCCGCGTCCGCCCACGGCAAAGAGGAACTCATCGGAACCAGTTCTAATCGGGTAAAGTCAACCCGGGTCAAATCAAGACGGGAACACAAAAGACTGGAGTCGGAGTCGGGGACGGAACAAGAACAGAAACAGGACTTTACCAAAAGTCCAAGATTAGGAACCAATCCGGTTCCGGTTCTGCCTCCGCCAACTGCAAGAAACAACAATCCAAAACCAGGACAAGGCGGAGGAAAACACCCCGAGTAGAATCCAAACATCCAGAAGAACCAGATCGCAGAAGCAGGAGTCGGACCCAGAGTCGGAACAGAAACTGAAACAGGAACCTGGCAAACAGACATTGCCAACTTCCAAAACTAGTTCTGCCTCCGCCAGAACCTGCGAAGCGAAGCGAGAACAAACTGACGGTAGGAAGCGGAGTCGGAGCAGGAACCAGAACCGAAACCCGGACCTTAGGCAAACAGAACAATGCCAAGTTCCATCCCGGTTCCGCCTCCGCTAGAGACTCGGAACTTAGGCAAACAGAACAATGCCAAGTTCCATCCTGGCTCCGCCTCCGCTAGAACTTTGTAAACAACACAAAATCACCAAAGCATGAAAACGAGGACTTCAAGCTGGAAGTTGAGACATAATTTCTCAACAGATTATTGACTATAGAGGGTGTCTGGTAACTATCTCCTTCTAGCCAACGAACTTTCATAGAGTGTTCGGCTTACCAACTACAAGTAACACCATGTGCAAGCCAATAGGGAAATTCACCCAACAACACAAGGAAGCATCAGTCAAGAGAGTTTGCCAACCTAATTTAACCCACCAAAAGGATAGCATATGGAGTGCAAGTAATCGGGGTTTGAGGAAGAATTTTTCGGCCATACATGAAGCGAAGTGCATAATGGACTTAATCAAGTGCAGATTGACAAGAGCAAGCAAGGCTTCCAATGTGGCAATATGGATGATCGAGTTGAACATAGGTAAAGTATACAACTGATCTAGATTATTATCGGAGAGGATCAAAGAATTCTTGGATAGAATCATAAGGCTTTTTACATGTCAAAGCATGCCATTTCCCTTCTACTAGATGCTATCCACACTCAAGTTCCCATCGATAAGTCGGGAAAGTTTCAACCAATAGCACAAATAAACCTATCACTACCAACAACATTCTACTAGACCACTTTTGACATACAAGCAATGGAGGGAGAAGAGACGACTCAACCAACTATAAAGAAGAGGAAACAAAGAGAGGCATCGAGCTATAGTGTAGAAGAGTCCTCCTTCACATTGGCTACACACCAACCGAGGAGGGGGTATCAGTGGCAGTCAATGCGCAGTCACTATCGAAGACGGACATTGATGAGGCCATACCAGTGAGCGAGACGGCTATGAGAGTGCCACCACCACAACCAGCCACTCTACCAGTAGTTCCCACACTAATAGCACCACCAATAGCATCGCCAATTGCACTGCCAACATTGCTAGTGGTAACACCATCACTGCCAGTGCCAATGCTAGGACTGCCAGGACCACCAAGCCCACTATCAAGACTGCCAAGCCCACTGCCAAGACTACCAAGTACACTACCAGGACCTCTAAGCTGATTGCCAAAATCGGCAAACCCACCACCAAGACCACCAATTGCACTACTAGGACCACCAATGGCACGATCAAGATTGCCAAACACATTCCTAGGATCGCTAGTTGCATTGCCAATGCCATTAGTTATAGTTTTTGCATTGCCAGATACCTTGCCAAGGGATATTCCCGTACCTACCAATGTTACATAAATAGACCGATGGTTAGATATGCTTGGGGTACTAGTACAAGTTCCAGCATTCCCCTCACGAAGTCCTATCGGAGTTATGGCCGAGGGACTCGAACAAGATCGGTCAATCATGGTGATGGAGGGTGCATAGCCAGGCTCTTCACAAGAACCATCGAAAGTCATGCACTGCCAGTGCCATTAGTTATAGATTTTGCATCACCAGATAGCTTTCCACGGGATATTCTAATACCTACCAATGTTACATAGACTAGTGGTTAGATATGCTTGGGATACTAGTACAAGTTCCAGCATTCCCCTTACCAAGTCTTCCGAAGTTATGGCCGAGGGACTCAAACATGATTTGTCAATCATGGTGATGGAGAGTACAGAGCCAAGCTCTTCACAAGAACCAATGGAAGTCGTGCACACTCAGCAGCGTAGGGGACTCCCATAGATACCTCAGCCACCTTCAACTGCACAAGAGTTACCACCTAACCCATCGAGCGAGGACGAGGAGGAAGAGTCGAGTGGGTTTGAAGGGCTAATCATTGTGATAGCCAAGCTTGACGAGATAGAATCACCCGGTACGGTCCTGTTGACGGGTGTTTTATGACCACACCAACACAGAATAAAATGTCCAACGGTCACCCTATTCTCTCTTGATCAAAGTATTTCGCATGCTAAGATTGCGTGAAAGATCATGCATTCAACTCCAAGGTTCCTTATGTCACGAATAGACTCAGTTGGTTGATTTGAATATGTTGGGTATTCCAAGGGGACTTACACATTTTGTTCGACTTTCTGAAGCAATTAAGACACGAATGATTTGACGATAATGCTCTGATTCCTAAGTTAACCCAGAAAATACTGAATTTAAAAGGAATATGGGTAGGGATTCTACAATCTATTTCTAAAGGGTGGAGAGCAAGGATCAACTTCAACAATCTTCAAACCAGACTTTGCTTCGCCTCCCTTCGGACAACTTCCACAAAATCGGTGTAATCTTCAAAGGATGAGAAAGGTGTTCAAATTATGACACAACACGTACATACCATCACAACGATGCATATGGACCTATGTACCACAATCAAAGTTAAGTACTAATACTCCAGTCAACCACGCAGGGCGAGCTCACCGTCAGCGAGTACGCTAGTGGTATGGATGAAAGAAGACTTGCTTAAATCAAACGCCACATTCCACAACTAACAACTACTTGCATGGAATCAAATCTACTTTACTCTATCTACTTAAATCGGAAAGCCGAAAAAGCCTTGTCAACCACTCACAAAAAAAGAGAGAACCACCAATCAATGAAGTTCTTTATATTATGAGATTTCTCCACAACAACCTTTTACAAAAACTTTCAAAGGGAAAGCTTTTCTTTCCTTTTCAAACTGACCTAACTTCTAACTCTATTCTTTATTCTAACTTCTATCTCTGATTCTATCCAACTCTTGATCTCTTATCTAATTCCTTTACAAATGAGGGGGGATACCCCTTTTATATCAAGCCCAATCCAGTGGACGGCTTAGATTCAAATACAATAGAAGGCTCAAATTGAGCCACATAAGCCCTGAATAGGGTTCTAGCCCTAAAAACCGCCACAGAGAGGAGTGGGGCAATGAATGCACTAGAGATTCTCCACTCCACCGCAGGAACCACTATCTGTAATCAATGCACATCATCCCCTTCCAGAAGATCATCATCCAGAAGGGCATTTACTTTCTCCGTTTACCTGGCTGCAAACTCGATGAACCTGTTGTGACCTTTTCACACATCACCCCATCCAAGATGGGGACCCCCTAATTTTTGCTCCATTCTGGTCTTTTGGCTTTGGTTCTCTTTGTCTCTGATCTTTCGTCCTTCCGGGGATGTCCCGTTTCACCTTAGTTGAAGTGATTGACAAATTTAGGGTTTCTATCCTTTAGACCCGTCTGAGGTCAAGATTGAGTTACTCACGTAAAATCTAAGTGCAGCAACACATTCAGAAAGCTCAAAGCAGAATCCCACTGAAATCCAACAACTTACTATTTTTAGTAAGTACCTAATTTGAGGCTTGTCCCTCAAGATTTTGGGATTCTAATGACTTCAGCACAATCAGGCAACTTCAGAGTGCCTACATATGAAATTTGAACAGATTCAGACAACTGGCTATTTTTAGCAGCTCAGCCTTTGGAGGCTATTTTCAGGGTTTAGACAAGCAATTCTTCGGTGAATGACAGGAGAATTGATCTGGGTTTTCCAAGACCTTCGCGATGGTGTAGCATGCAAGCCGAGATGGTGACTTTCAGAGGTCAGCCTTCCGAGGCTATTTTTAGGGTTTGCATGCAGGAATTTTCAATGCATGTCCGGATATTCCATCTGGGTTTCGCGAGAGCTTCGCAGTGATATGACATGCAAGTGGATCGGATCAGTTTTCAAGGACTTACTATTTTTAGCCAATGCCGGAACGTTGACCAGTTTTCTGGGTTTTTCTGGGTTTTTTGAGATCCCACGGGCACTGTGACATGCAAACTCATCCGACATCCGATAGACCTCTTTCTGGACACTTACTATAAATAGCAGCTTCAGTCCAGCAGCTACCTAGCACTTCATTCCAGCGAGCAGAATGACAAACAGTATAAATCAAGAGCAGTCGGGAGCACATGCAAGTCAGATTAGGATTTCCCTGCCATGTCTAAAAATAGATGAAGCAAAATGCGGAGATGTCAAAACGAAGCACGCCACCATGATCAGCATCCTTCGGGCTACCTACTGGCAAATTTTGAGCAAAATCGGAGGACTTACTATTTTTAGTAAGTCAAGACACGGCTATAAATAGCAGGTCTGCACCGGAAGTTGGTATGAATAGAGCACTCAAGTTATCAGGATCAGAAATAGCAAGTTTCAGGTCGAACAGAGCTACCGAAGACAGGTAACTTTGAAACTTACTATAAATAGCATGTGGCTAAAAATAGTGCGTCATCGCCAGAAGCAAGTGTGAACAGGTCTCTCACAGCATCAAAAGCAACTAGAACAAATTTCAAAGCAAACAGAGATACGGAAATTGAACAATTCTAGGGTTTGCTAAAAATAGCAAATGGCTAAAAATAGCATGTATTGTGCCAGATAAGGTGTGAACAGGATGGCAAAACCAAATGGAGGCACAACCACGTCAGCTCCAGTTCAGAACAAGGTGAAATGCAATGAAACCCTAATTTTACTAAAAATAGAAAGCCAAGGTCACCTAGGGCGTTGGAAATTTATAAACAACAGCTGACAGGCAAACACCTTCATATGCGCCCAGGAGGAATGGAAAATACAAAATCACTAAGTGTGAAATTTCCTTGATGAAGTTGAAATGCGCCTTCCAAAGGCATGAAAATTATCCTAAGGCATGGAAATTCCCCTAAGGCATAGAATTCCTCCTCACAAGGTCAAAATGCGCTTGAGGGAGGTGAAAGGTCAAGCTTGGGCGTGGATTTTCCATCTCACATGCAAAATGCGCTTGAGAAAGGAAGTTGCCAAGGTCAAATGCGCCTAGGGAAGGTGAAAGGTCACCCAAAACATGAAAATATTCAAGAGACAAAAAAATTCCTAAGGCATCCTCAAATGCGCCTGAGAAAGGAGGTTGCACATGCTAAATGCACCAGAGGGAGCTGAAAAGTCACTTTGGGCGTGGGTTTTCCTTGACCACATGCAAAATGTGCTTGAGAAAGGAAGTTACATGGGTGAAATGCGCCTAAGGAAGCTGAACAGTCACTTGAAGTAAACGGAATTCCCCCTCACACTAGCAAATGCGCCTAAGATGGAAGTGTGCGAGTCAAAATGCGCTTGAGGAAGCTGAAGGGTCACAAGGTAATGGCATTTTTCCTTTGCAAATGGCAAATGCGCCCAACATGGAAGTAGCCTAGCCCATATGCGCCAGAGGGAGGTGAAGAGTGAAGGCAAAACGTAGGGTGATGAAGGTGAAATGTGCTTAAGTGAAAGTCTAGTGTGTGATGTGCGCTAGAGGGATATGAAAGGTCAAGTCAAGGCGTGGGAATTCCTCCTCTCCATGGCATATGCGCCCAAGGTAAAACGTAGAAGGTGAAAGGTAAAAGGTAAAAGCTAAAGGCGTGGGGTGGTGGAGGAAATGCGCTTGAAGGTGGAAGCTACCTATGTCATATGCGCTCAAGGAAGGTGAGGAGTCACCATACGCCAAAGGGGGAATAATGTTAAGAAGGCGTGATTTTTTTAAAAAACCAAGAGTTATTTATGTTTTTTCCTCTTCACTATATGAAGTGTGCCTAGTGAGTGGGGACTTAAAAATGAAAATTGCTAAAGGAAGTCTAGGTGTGAAAATTGCTAAGTATGAAAAGGCTTAGGCGTGGAATTGCCTAAGGGAAGAAATGAAAAATGACATGCTATATGCGCCCTTCAGAGTTAAAATTTATATTTTTGAATAATTCCTAAGGTATTTTCTAGAGGGAAAAATGAAGAGTATGAATGAAGATGGTGCTAGAATTTTCAGAGTTATGAAAATCTTCAGAGGGAAAATTCTTCAAAGAAAAGTCAAGAAAATTTGCTAAGGCAGAGGAGCTTGAAATTGCAGGAGTGAAAGACATCCGGAGGGTAAGAAATAAACATTAGCCATTTTTATTATTTTTAAATAATAAAAATTAAAAGAACCCCTTCGTCCGGATACACATGGAAACGATGGATTCTGGAAGAATTTGTCTTCTGGGTATTAAACATTTGCAATTCAGAAGTGATTCAAGCTTACTCCACGCCATGTCCACATTGTTTCGATGCATATTTTGCCCAATGCCTATTTTAAATAAAATTCCTAAGGCAAAATTGAGAAATTTCTCTAAGGCAAACGAACAAAATGAATGAGAGGCACTTTGCTAGAAGTTTTGAGCTAGACAATTTTGCCAAAGCGAAGACAAGATCAAATGACTTAGCCAAACATTTCAAAATTGTTCAAGGAAGTGAACGATTTAATATTTTAAGAAATCAAATGCGACGAGGCAGGCCTGTGTAGAGATGATGAATTCATAATTCTAGAAGATGCCTCAAATGACAAGTGTTACAACGGGGAAAAGAGAGAAAAAATGAATTCAAAAATTTCCTAAGTATAGCCTCTGCAGGAATTCGACCAGGCTATAAGATTTTAAAATCCTCTTGATTCCTCTCACCAGTTGCTGAATGCAAAAATATTGGCTAAGTGAAAGTACGATTTTCTGAAGAGGTTGCAGTTGTTGAAGAGTTTGAAATTGTGAGAGAGCTGGAGGTTGCTAAGTACAAATTTACAAAAGTTGAAGTTGCTGAAGAAAGTGCGACTTAACTTGCTGAGGCTGCAGTTGCTGAGGCACGAATTCCCAAGTTGCCAGTTGCTGCATTTGCTGAGAAGGTACGGCTTTAAAGAAGTTTTATTCGACTGCTGAAGTAAACAGGGTTAAGTCTGAAGTTGTTGAGAAATCTGAAGTTTAAAAGGGCTGCATTTGCAAAAAATTCGTACTTGAGAAGAAAGTTTGAAGTTGCTGAAAGTGCAAAGTTAGAAAGAGAAGTACGAACTTCAAGGGAGAGGTTTCAAATTTGTTGAAAGTAAATTGCTGCAAGCAAACATTTCCAAGTATTTGGCATTGTGTTGCTGCAACCAGAGAAGAAACTTCTAAAAACATTGAAGTAAACAGGTGTAGTTGAGGTTTGCAGCTGAAAGTGACAAAGCGTTGTAGCCTTTTTATTTAAAAATTTGCTGGCACCCTCAATGATGGTTATTTTATTATTTTAAATCTTGTTGTCTAACTACCTTGCCTTTTTTTGCAGAATGGCTGAATCAAGCAGACGAGCTGCAGGCAGAAACAACCACACCATGTCCAGACAGGCTATGATCAAGAAATTGGGCAAGTGATTCTTGCCAGAATCCAAATTTTCATCAAAGCTTGGCAGGCTAGCTGACACGAACTTAGGCTCATTCAACATGGAAGCATTCAGAAGAAGGATATTGGGGATTGGAGGCCATCACCCATCAGTTACTTCGCAGAGTATTGTCAGAAATGGACTGTATGCAGCTGCCAACTTTCCGCCAGCTATCCGGTGTCTAGAACTCATCATGGAGTGC
>CM021102.1:774046122-774112812 GCA_007115665.2 Sequoiadendron giganteum
TAACAAGCACACGATCATTCTCACATTTATAATAGATGCAATGATCAGATTTTGATCTAACAAACCCAATTGACAACACAAATGTGTCAAATTTCTGGTACCACATTCTAGGAGATTGCTTTAGACCATAGAGAGATTTATTTAACTTGCAAACCAGATTTTGTTTGCCTCTATCAACAAAATGCTCAGGCTGGGACATGTAGATTTCTTCTTCCAGCTCACCATGGAGAAACGTTGTCTTCACATCCATCTGCTCAATTTCATAGTCATACACAGCTGCCAATGACAACAAAAATCTGATGAATGTCAGCTTTGCTACAGGGGAAATGATCTCTCCATAATCAATTCCCTCCACTTGGGAAAATCCCTTTGCAATCAGTTGTGCCTTATACTTCTCCACAATGCCATCAAGGCATGTCTTCCTTTTGAATATCCACTTGTAGCCAACAGGGTTTCGCCCTTTAGGCAGTGGTATCAACTTCCAAGTATCATTCTTTTTCAAGGAATCCATCTCCTCATTCATGGCTTCCAGCCAAGACTTTGAATCAGCCATGCTGATTGCTTCTTTCACAGTCCTAGGCTCATCAGTGCTGGTAATTAACGCATAAGCACAATTTGAATCTAACATAGAGAAACCATACCTTTCTGGTTGCCTTCTTTCTCGTGTAGATCTCCTTAGAGGCTGAGGTTGTTCTTCATCATCAGAACTTCCAGAGCTGCTTGAGCTCTCCTCAATCTCAGGTACACCATGCAGCTCTTCCCTTTCGAGAGTTTGGGGAATCTCAACTGCATTCTTCTTCTTATCACTATGATTTGTCTCAAGCTATTGATCACTTACTAAAGGTTTCAGCTCACGAAATATCACGCTTCTGCTATACAAAACCTTCTCAGTAACAAGGTTCCAAAGCTTGTATCCTTTCACACCAACTCCATAGCCGATGAGAATACATTTCATAGCCTTGTTATCCAACTTTGATCTCTTTTCATTTGGCACATGAACATATGCCTCACAGCCAAAGACCCGAACATGCCTTAATGAGGGTTTTTTACCTGACCATGCTTCCAAAGGTGTCATGTCAACAAGAGCTGAACAAAGAGATCTATTTATCAAATAACATGCTGTAGCAATAGCCTCAGCTCAGAACTTCTGCTCCAGACCAGCACCACTCAGCATACTCCTTGCCTTTTCCATCAGTGTCCTGTTCAACCTTTCAACAACTCCATTTTGCTGTGGAGTGTAGGGGGTTGTCTTATGCCTTTTAATTCCATGATCAGTGCAATATCTTTCAAAATCTGCAAAACAAAACTCACGTCCATTGTTTGTCCTTAAACACTTTATTTTCCTTCCAATCTGATTTTCTACCAAAGATTTGAACTCTTTAAACTGACTGAACACTTCTGATTTACTTTTAAGAAAGTATACAAATGCCCTTCTCTAACAGTCATCAATAAAAGAAACATAATATCTAGACTTCGATAACGAAGGAACATCAACTAGACCAAACACATCAGAATGAATATAATCCAGTATATCAGAAGATTTGTGAGGACTAGAGGAGAAAGAAACACGGTGTTGCTTTCCATAGATACAATGTTCACAGAAATCGAACTCAAGGTTACAATCATCAAGCCCTTCTACAAGGTTTATGTTCTTCAAGGTTTTTAAACCTTTCTCACCAATGTGACCAAGTCTATGATGCCATAACATAGTCTTCTCTGCTGGGAGTTTTACCTCCAAAGCATTTGCAAATAGTGAAGAGTCTTCATCTTTCTCTATAGGTGCAAAATTACATGACTTTACAGAGGCACTGTTACAAAGAACAGGTCGTGCATCTAACTTGTACAGAGTGTCAGTACGAACACCCTTAGCTAACACCATTGCACCTCTAGCCATTTTACATCCCTTACTAGAAAAAGAAACTTCTACACCAGCATCATTTAACTTACTAACAGAAAGAAGATTTCGAGCCAAACCTGGGATGTGAAGAACACCACCAATTCCTTTGACTCTCCCGTCAGGAAACTGAATTCTGACCCTTCCTCTACCAACAATCTCCAGCGTTGAATCACTTGCCAAGTATACCTTTCCACCATCATACTTCTCATACTTTGAGAACCAATCTCTATTGGATGTCATGTGAAAGGAGGCACCTGAATCAACTAACCAAATATCATCTAATGCCTGAGTTGTCAGGGCTGCTGCAATGAAGGCATCTGCATCACTTTGAGAAGATTCGTTATCAGAAGCATTCTTCTTCTTCTTCTCCTTGCAGTCCTTCCTGATATGACCAGGTTGCCCACAGTTCCAGCACTTTACCTTGGACTTTTTACTAGGAGACTTTGATCTCCCTTTAAACTTGAATTTCGACTTGTTGTCTTTCTTCTTGCCTTTCTCCTTTGTTCTACCTCGAACAGAAAGAGCATCTTTGGCCATCTCAGAAGATTTCCTTCGCATTTCTTCAGACAGAAGCGAAGCAACCACATCATCAGTCTTGAAAGCAGTGGTTGTGCTTCCAATAGCCATCATAAGATGATCCCAACTATCAGGTAATGAACACAACAAGAGCATGCAACGATCCTCCTCCTCAATCTTTACACCTACAGATGCCAGCTGAGTAACACTCATATTAAACGAGTTCAGATGGTCTGCAACAGATGCACCTTCGTCCATCTTCAAGGAGTACAACTTCTTTCTCAAGAATAACTTGTTTACCAGAGATTTTCCTTGGTAAATATCACCAAGCTTCTTCCATAAAGCAGCTGCAGACATCTCCTCATGAACATTCAAGAGCACAGAATCAGCTAGACTTAGTCTTATCAATTCTCTTGCTTTTCTATCAGCAAGATCCCAAGCTTCTTGGGTCGTAGTTTGTGGCTTAGTTCCAGACATTGCAATCCAAAGGTCTCTATCCACAAGCAAGTCTTCTATCTTGAGTTTCCATAGCTCAAAGTTGCTGCCATTAAACTTCTCAATATCTATTCTACCAGATGTACTCGCCATCTCACAATAGAAACAAGTTTAACAATGCAAGTCTCCCACTGAAACAGTATTAGTGCAAAAAACTAATTTGCCCTAACAAGGATAACACGAACTGGCCAAGCTCTGATACCACTTTGAAGGGAAAAAAATGCGGATCTAATGACCCAACAGTTCGGAATACATTCCCTTAACACCTTTACTACAGGGGAGAGAATCAAAAACAAAAAACTAACAATTTCTAAAACTTATAGAGATGCATACAACCATGGCAATGAGAAACCAGAAAGATAAGCAAACAAAAATGACACAATATTTACATGGGAAAACCCTTTCAGGCAAAACACCCACCACACAAAGTCAAATCAATTGTATTACAGTAATGAATCGATTACATACAATATCCAGACTTCTTTGCTCAGCTCACAATCACCCAAAGAGATTCAGATCCATTGTTACAATGTTTTCACAACATACAGTTCAAAACCCTCTTCAAAAACTCACGTCCTTCTTGTTCTTCAGCACGCGACTTCAACTTGCTCTGCAACTTTACGACTCAACTCAACTTGTCTAACTTATGAGAAATAACACATCTCTCATCCAAATGTAACCGACTCAGAAGAGCAATGAAGTCCATCCTCAAATCACACATCTGGTCGGATCTGACAGATCTCCTGCAACAAGTCGTCAATGCATTGAAAGCCATTACTCAAAACGGTTGAGCTCGCCACCCTTCGTTGACAAATGCAACTGCCACAATAACTATCTTGGTATCCGTCCAATCACTATTCAACCAGGTGCCACGCGTTCAAGACCCATCAGCAATCGCAACTGATAGAGCAACCAAAACGGTCAAACAGACATCGGACGCGACCAAGACTTCAAGTCATAAATAGCATTGCCAGAGTCAGAGTTGGAACAGGAGTCGAAACAGGACTCCACCGAAAATACACACTGCCGGAGTCGGAGTCGGAACAGGAGTCAAAACATGACCCTACCGAAATTTCAGGTTCAGGAACCATTTCGGTTCCGCGTCCGCCCACGGCAAAGAGGAACTCATCGGAACCAGTTCTAATCGGGTAAAGTCAACCCGGGTCAAATCAAGACGGGAACACAAAAGACTGGAGTCGGAGTCGGGGACGGAACAAGAACAGAAACAGGACTTTACCAAAAGTCCAAGATTAGGAACCAATCCGGTTCCGGTTCTGCCTCCGCCAACTGCAAGAAACAACAATCCAAAACCAGGACAAGGCGGAGGAAAACACCCCGAGTAGAATCCAAACATCCAGAAGAACCAGATCGCAGAAGCAGGAGTCGGACCCAGAGTCGGAACAGAAACTGAAACAGGAACCTGGCAAACAGACATTGCCAACTTCCAAAACTAGTTCTGCCTCCGCCAGAACCTGCGAAGCGAAGCGAGAACAAACTGACGGTAGGAAGCGGAGTCGGAGCAGGAACCAGAACCGAAACCCGGACCTTAGGCAAACAGAACAATGCCAAGTTCCATCCCGGTTCCGCCTCCGCTAGAGACTCGGAACTTAGGCAAACAGAACAATGCCAAGTTCCATCCTGGCTCCGCCTCCGCTAGAACTTTGTAAACAACACAAAATCACCAAAGCATGAAAACGAGGACTTCAAGCTGGAAGTTGAGACATAATTTCTCAACAGATTATTGACTATAGAGGGTGTCTGGTAACTATCTCCTTCTAGCCAACGAACTTTCATAGAGTGTTCGGCTTACCAACTACAAGTAACACCATGTGCAAGCCAATAGGGAAATTCACCCAACAACACAAGGAAGCATCAGTCAAGAGAGTTTGCCAACCTAATTTAACCCACCAAAAGGATAGCATATGGAGTGCAAGTAATCGGGGTTTGAGGAAGAATTTTTCGGCCATACATGAAGCGAAGTGCATAATGGACTTAATCAAGTGCAGATTGACAAGAGCAAGCAAGGCTTCCAATGTGGCAATATGGATGATCGAGTTGAACATAGGTAAAGTATACAACTGATCTAGATTATTATCGGAGAGGATCAAAGAATTCTTGGATAGAATCATAAGGCTTTTTACATGTCAAAGCATGCCATTTCCCTTCTACTAGATGCTATCCACACTCAAGTTCCCATCGATAAGTCGGGAAAGTTTCAACCAATAGCACAAATAAACCTATCACTACCAACAACATTCTACTAGACCACTTTTGACATACAAGCAATGGAGGGAGAAGAGACGACTCAACCAACTATAAAGAAGAGGAAACAAAGAGAGGCATCGAGCTATAGTGTAGAAGAGTCCTCCTTCACATTGGCTACACACCAACCGAGGAGGGGGTATCAGTGGCAGTCAATGCGCAGTCACTATCGAAGACGGACATTGATGAGGCCATACCAGTGAGCGAGACGGCTATGAGAGTGCCACCACCACAACCAGCCACTCTACCAGTAGTTCCCACACTAATAGCACCACCAATAGCATCGCCAATTGCACTGCCAACATTGCTAGTGGTAACACCATCACTGCCAGTGCCAATGCTAGGACTGCCAGGACCACCAAGCCCACTATCAAGACTGCCAAGCCCACTGCCAAGACTACCAAGTACACTACCAGGACCTCTAAGCTGATTGCCAAAATCGGCAAACCCACCACCAAGACCACCAATTGCACTACTAGGACCACCAATGGCACGATCAAGATTGCCAAACACATTCCTAGGATCGCTAGTTGCATTGCCAATGCCATTAGTTATAGTTTTTGCATTGCCAGATACCTTGCCAAGGGATATTCCCGTACCTACCAATGTTACATAAATAGACCGATGGTTAGATATGCTTGGGGTACTAGTACAAGTTCCAGCATTCCCCTCACGAAGTCCTATCGGAGTTATGGCCGAGGGACTCGAACAAGATCGGTCAATCATGGTGATGGAGGGTGCATAGCCAGGCTCTTCACAAGAACCATCGAAAGTCATGCACTGCCAGTGCCATTAGTTATAGATTTTGCATCACCAGATAGCTTTCCACGGGATATTCTAATACCTACCAATGTTACATAGACTAGTGGTTAGATATGCTTGGGATACTAGTACAAGTTCCAGCATTCCCCTTACCAAGTCTTCCGAAGTTATGGCCGAGGGACTCAAACATGATTTGTCAATCATGGTGATGGAGAGTACAGAGCCAAGCTCTTCACAAGAACCAATGGAAGTCGTGCACACTCAGCAGCGTAGGGGACTCCCATAGATACCTCAGCCACCTTCAACTGCACAAGAGTTACCACCTAACCCATCGAGCGAGGACGAGGAGGAAGAGTCGAGTGGGTTTGAAGGGCTAATCATTGTGATAGCCAAGCTTGACGAGATAGAATCACCCGGTACGGTCCTGTTGACGGGTGTTTTATGACCACACCAACACAGAATAAAATGTCCAACGGTCACCCTATTCTCTCTTGATCAAAGTATTTCGCATGCTAAGATTGCGTGAAAGATCATGCATTCAACTCCAAGGTTCCTTATGTCACGAATAGACTCAGTTGGTTGATTTGAATATGTTGGGTATTCCAAGGGGACTTACACATTTTGTTCGACTTTCTGAAGCAATTAAGACACGAATGATTTGACGATAATGCTCTG
Organism: Sequoiadendron giganteum; assembly: GCA_007115665.2. Lineage (NCBI taxonomy): Eukaryota > Viridiplantae > Streptophyta > Pinopsida > Cupressales > Cupressaceae > Sequoiadendron > Sequoiadendron giganteum. The sequence continues at coordinate 774,052,730 of CM021102.1, forward strand.
ATTCCTAAGTTAACCCAGAAAATACTGAATTTAAAAGGAATATGGGTAGGGATTCTACAATCTATTTCTAAAGGGTGGAGAGCAAGGATCAACTTCAACAATCTTCAAACCAGACTTTGCTTCGCCTCCCTTCGGACAACTTCCACAAAATCGGTGTAATCTTCAAAGGATGAGAAAGGTGTTCAAATTATGACACAACACGTACATACCATCACAACGATGCATATGGACCTATGTACCACAATCAAAGTTAAGTACTAATACTCCAGTCAACCACGCAGGGCGAGCTCACCGTCAGCGAGTACGCTAGTGGTATGGATGAAAGAAGACTTGCTTAAATCAAACGCCACATTCCACAACTAACAACTACTTGCATGGAATCAAATCTACTTTACTCTATCTACTTAAATCGGAAAGCCGAAAAAGCCTTGTCAACCACTCACAAAAAAAGAGAGAACCACCAATCAATGAAGTTCTTTATATTATGAGATTTCTCCACAACAACCTTTTACAAAAACTTTCAAAGGGAAAGCTTTTCTTTCCTTTTCAAACTGACCTAACTTCTAACTCTATTCTTTATTCTAACTTCTATCTCTGATTCTATCCAACTCTTGATCTCTTATCTAATTCCTTTACAAATGAGGGGGGATACCCCTTTTATATCAAGCCCAATCCAGTGGACGGCTTAGATTCAAATACAATAGAAGGCTCAAATTGAGCCACATAAGCCCTGAATAGGGTTCTAGCCCTAAAAACCGCCACAGAGAGGAGTGGGGCAATGAATGCACTAGAGATTCTCCACTCCACCGCAGGAACCACTATCTGTAATCAATGCACATCATCCCCTTCCAGAAGATCATCATCCAGAAGGGCATTTACTTTCTCCGTTTACCTGGCTGCAAACTCGATGAACCTGTTGTGACCTTTTCACACATCACCCCATCCAAGATGGGGACCCCCTAATTTTTGCTCCATTCTGGTCTTTTGGCTTTGGTTCTCTTTGTCTCTGATCTTTCGTCCTTCCGGGGATGTCCCGTTTCACCTTAGTTGAAGTGATTGACAAATTTAGGGTTTCTATCCTTTAGACCCGTCTGAGGTCAAGATTGAGTTACTCACGTAAAATCTAAGTGCAGCAACACATTCAGAAAGCTCAAAGCAGAATCCCACTGAAATCCAACAACTTACTATTTTTAGTAAGTACCTAATTTGAGGCTTGTCCCTCAAGATTTTGGGATTCTAATGACTTCAGCACAATCAGGCAACTTCAGAGTGCCTACATATGAAATTTGAACAGATTCAGACAACTGGCTATTTTTAGCAGCTCAGCCTTTGGAGGCTATTTTCAGGGTTTAGACAAGCAATTCTTCGGTGAATGACAGGAGAATTGATCTGGGTTTTCCAAGACCTTCGCGATGGTGTAGCATGCAAGCCGAGATGGTGACTTTCAGAGGTCAGCCTTCCGAGGCTATTTTTAGGGTTTGCATGCAGGAATTTTCAATGCATGTCCGGATATTCCATCTGGGTTTCGCGAGAGCTTCGCAGTGATATGACATGCAAGTGGATCGGATCAGTTTTCAAGGACTTACTATTTTTAGCCAATGCCAGAACTTTGACCAATTTTTTGGGTTTTTTGAGATCCCACAAGCACTGTGACATGCAAACTCGTCCGATATCCGATGGACCACTTTCTGGACACTTACTATAAGTAGCAACTTCAGTCCAGCAGCCACCTAACGCTTCATTCCAGCGAACAGAACGACAAGCAATAGAAATCAGAGCAACCAAGGGCAGTCGGGAGTGCATGCAAGTCAAATTAGGGTTTCCACTTTTATAGGGGGTGAAATCCAAAAATTGTCAAAATGAAGCGTGCCACCATGATCAGCATCCTTCAGACTATCTACTGGCAAATTTTGAGCAATGTCGGAGGACTTACTATTTTTAGTAAGTCAGGACACGGCTATAAATAGCGCGTCATCGCTAGAAGCAAGTGTGAACAGGTCTCTCACAGCATCAAAAGCAACTAGAACAAATTTCAAAGCAAATAGAGATATGAAAATTGAACAATTCTAGGCTTTGCTAAAAATAGCATGTATTGTGCCAGATAAGGTGTGAACAGGATGGCAACACCAGATGGGGGCACAACCAAGCCAGTTCCAGTTAAAAACAGGGTGAAAATCAATGAAACCCTAATTTCTCCGAATTTACAAAAAATAGAAAGCCAGAACAGGGTTAGGGTGTTGGAAATTTATAAATGATAGCTGACAGGCACACACCCTCATACACGCCCAGGAGAAATGAAAGATTCAAAAGTTCTAAGTATGAAATTTCCTTGAGCAAGGATGAAATGCGCCTTCAAAAGGCATGAAAATTACTCTAAGGCATGTAGAATTCCTCTTCACACTAGCAAATGCGCCCAAGGAAGCTGAACAGTCACTCTGGGCGTGGGTTTTCCATCTCACATAGGAAAATGCGCTTGGAAAACGAAGTCAACACCCTCATATGCGCCTAGGGAAGGTGAAGAGTCACCTAGGACGTGGAAATTTGCTCTAACACTATGAAATGCGCCCAACTTGGAAGTTGCATGTGTGAAATGCGCCCAAGGAAGCTGAACAGTCACCATAGGCATAATGTTTTCCCCCTCACTCTAGCAAATGCGCCCAACAAGGAAGCCACCTAGCCCATATGCGCTTCAGGAAGCTGAAGGGTCACAGGATAATGGAAAGTTGTCTTTGCAAATGTGAAATGCACTCAAGATGGAAGTAGCCTAGCCCATATGCGCTAGAGGGAGGTGAAGAGTCATGTCTTAGGTGTGGGAATTTCTCTTCTCCATGGCATGTGCGCCCAAGGTAAGGGTGAAAGGTAAAAGTTAAAAGCATGGAGTGGTGAATGTGAGATGCGCGTGAAGGTGGAAGCTACCTATGTCATATGCACCAGAGGAAGGTGAGGAGTCACCATACACCAAAGGGGAATAATGTTAAGGGGGCGTGATTTTTTTAAAAGACCAAGGGTTATTTATATTTCTTTTTCCTCTTCAATAGATGAAGTGCGCCTAGTGAGTGGGGACTCAAAATGAAAATTGCTAAGAAATGTCTAGGTGTGGAATTGCCTAAGGAATAAAATGGAAGAATGACATGCTATATGCGCCCTTTAGAGATGAAATTTAGATTTTCAAATAATTCCTAAGGTATTTTCTAGAGGGGAAAATGAAGAGTATGAATGAAGATGGTGCTAATTTCCAGAGTTATGAAAATCTTCAGAGGGAAAATTCTTCAGAAAAAAAAATAAAGAAAATTTGCCAAGTCAGAGGAGCTTGAAATTGCAGGAGTGAGACATCTGGAGGGGAAGAAATAAACATTAGCCATTTTCACTATTTTTAAATAATAAAAATTAAAAGTACCCCTTCGTCCGGATACACATGAAAACGATGGATTCTGGAAGAATTTCTCTTCTGGGTATTAAACGTTCGCAATTCAAAAGTAAGTCAAGCTTACTCCACGCCATGTCCACATCATTTCGATCGATATTTTGCCCAGTGCCTATTTTAAATAAAATTCCTAAGGCAAAATTGAGAGATTTCTCTAAGGCAAATGAACAAAATGAATGAGAGGCACTTCGCTAAAAGTTTTGAGCTAGATAATTTTGCTAGAGCGAAGACAAGATCAAATGACTTAGCCAAGCATTTTGAAATTGTTCAAGGAAGTGAACGATTTAATATTTTAAGAAATCAAATGCGGCAACACAGGCCTATGCAGAGATGATGAATTCATAATTCTAGAAGATCCCTCAGATGACAAGTGTTACAACAGAGAACAGAGAGGGAAAATGAATTCGAAAATTTGCTAAGTATAGCCTCTGCAGGAATTCGACTAGGCTATAAGATTTTAAAATCCTCTTCATTCCTCTCACCAATTGTTGAATGCAAAAATATTGGCTAAGTGAAAGTACAAATTCCTGAGGAACTTGAAATTGCTGAGAAGTTCGAAATTGTGAGAGAGCTGAAGGAGAAGTGCAAATTTGTAAAAGTTGAAAGTTGCTGAAGTAGGTGCGACGTAACTTGCTGAGGCTGCAGTTGCTGAGAGGCACGAATTCCCAAGTTACCAGTTGCTGCATTTGCTGAGAGGGTACGAATTTGTAAAAGTTCAAGTTGTTGAATGCTGAAGTACGACTTGAGAAGAAAGGTTTCAAGTTGCTGAATGCTGAAGTACGACTTGAGAAGAAAGTTTGAAGTTGCTGAAAGTGCAAAGTTAGAAGGAGAAGTACGAACTTCAAGGGAGAGGTTTCAAATTTGTTGAAAGTAAATTGCTGCAAACAAACATTTCCAAGTATTTGGCATTGCGTTGCTGCAACCAGAGAAGAAACTTCTAAAAACGTTGAAGTAAACAGGCGTAGTTGAGGTTTGCAGCTGAAAGTGACAAAGTGTTGCAGCCTTTTTATTTAAAAATCTGCTAGCACCCTCAAAAGCGATATATTGTTTTATAGAATCTTGTTTTCTGATGACTCTCTTTCTTTTTTGTAGAATGGCCGAATCAAGCAGAAGAGCTGCAGGCAGAAACAACCACACCGAGTCCAGATAGGCTATGATCAAGAAATTGGGCAAGTCATTCTTGCCAGAATCCAAATTTTCATCAAAGCTCGACAGGCTAGCTGACACGAACATAGGCCCATTCAACATGGAAGCATTCAGAAGAAGGATATTGGGGACTGGAGGCCATCACCCATCAGTGACTTCGCACAGTATTGTCAGAAGTGGACTGTATGTAGCTGCCAACTTTCCGCCAGCTATCCGATGTCCAGAACTCATCATGGAATGCACCTGACACTACAATGCAGAACAGAAGACGGTCACTTCGCCAGATGGCAAGGTGTTGGCCAACCTGACACCTGAAGCGATCGGAGAGGCATTCGGGATTCCAGTTCATAAGAAGATGATCTACAAGACAAAAGAAAGAGCTGGAAAGATGTACTCATCCACCACAGACCGGTGTGCTGATTTGATAAATACTAGGTGGATGATTAAACCCAAGCCAACTCGCACTAAATTACCCAAGCAGATAGTCTCAGAGGACTTGAGACAGGAGTTTGGTGATCTCATTATGATGCTGAGCAGAGTTGGAGGTTGCCCGCAAGCATTCATATTTGAACCTTGGATGTTCTATTTTGTCAACTTGGTGTTGGAGGGAAAGGATTACATGGATTGATCACTGATGATCAGTGATAACATACATGAGCAACTTCGTGGCGTAAGGAGAACGAAGACATTTTACATGGGCTCCTACCTTGTCTATATGCTGGCTCACATGACGAGATATAGAGGGATCTCTTATAAGTAACCAATCGGTTGCGGATCCCATCAGTTTAAAATATAAGAAGCTTGTCCACAGTTGCATCTGACAAGCACAACTAATTACCAGAGGGTCAACGATACCTTTACCATGCACATAACAAGGACCTTGCAGCAAAGAACCCACCACATAATATCAAGGGAGGCACAAGAAATGATTGAGAAATTCAGATGTTGGTTTATCCAATTGACAAAATTCACCTACATAAGGCTGCAAGGATTTTCCTCCTATCCGTACAGATTGCCTCAGTATCCCACAAACAGGATAGTGATGCTGGATGTATCTAGGCACCTGATTGCCTATGATAAGATTCAGAAGAAGAAGAAGAAAGGTGGACTCGGATTCCCGATTACTATGGGAAATTCAGATGAAGTCTGCCCATCGCTGCAAGCAGCAAGAGAGGCAGAAGCGGAGCTCCAATTCTTCCTCCTTTCCTATCACACCAGCAAGCACTACTACGATCCCCACAGAAACATCAGGTGGATATTGACAGAAGAGTTCAGGCACAAGGTGCAAATCAAGGACTTTTGGGCAAGTGCAGTGGATGAGATCGAAGTCAGAAAGAGGATGTTCTCTCGGATACCGTTGGTGATGGTCAGGGAGTGTGAAATCATCCCAGTACCAGATCAGATTGAGGAAGATATAAATGTAGTACAGGCTGACTACGAGACAGTAAGAGATACGCCTCTGCCACTCCCAGATTGGTCTGAGCCAGAGATCGCTGACTTGGATACACTTTGTATCCCAGTCTTGACATTTACACAGAGTTGGGTAGACAGGCATGTCAGCTGACTCAAGGGAAGGTCAATTCCCTTTATCTACAATTTGATGGGAGACAGGAGATTACTGGCAACTAATCAGAGGAGACGGAGTAATCCAACTCCAGAGCCTAGAGAAAAGGAGCCAGTTCGACCTGAGCCAGTGGTAGTTGAGGACTCCATGCATACGCCATCTAGGACACATTCACCAAGCTTATAGGAGGTGTCATTGTTTGTTGATCAGAGGGAGAGATTGGATGTAGAGCAGACAGTGCAAGTGGCGAGTCAGCCACCTCGTAGAGAATCAGTGGGTCAGAGCATCAACATGCCCCAAGAGGATCATCAGCAGGAAAATCAGCAAGAGACAGATGAGGGGACGGCTACAGATACTCAATTTCAGCAGGAAATTGAGGCGGCTCTCGAGGGTGATGCTACTTCAGATCAGAATGCCCAGAGCTCAGGGGACACTGAGCCTATTGATGAAGGTGAGCTTCATCAGAATGATGGCAGAGGAGAGGTTCACGAGGTAGAGGCCAAGGTAGAACAACCTTTTATTATATTTGACATGAGGCAGTAGGTGTCAGAATGGCTAAGGGATAGGACGAGGCGTGATCCTGTAGATGAGACCGATCCCGCAGCCAAGATGGACAAATTATTACAAAGGATCAGCGCACCTCCAGCAAAGAAAAAAGCTAAGAAGTTCTCCAAAATATCCACAGATGAAGATGGATCCCGAAACTTGCATATGGCAGTTCCTCGGGTAGAATGTGATAGAAACGAGGCCGTTCCTGAGAACTATGTTGTGACAACCATGGAACTAGGGCGCCCTACTGGAGCACAAGTGGTAGAGGACTGCGATAATTCCTATCGGGCACTCAAGGATAGATTGTCCCAAGTTGAGGGCAAATACAAAAGGTTGAAGGTAGAGCACAAGACACTGATTGGTACGTGCAGCACTTGTCTTGTCCTTGTGGGCGAGAAAAGCCGGCAATTGAGCTTCCAGCTGAGTTTTCCAGGGAGTCAATCAGTGGGTTAGAAGATTTAAAGAGAATAGCACAACAAGCAGACAAGTGGGTTGCCAGTGTGCATACAAAAACAAGAAAGTTTATGGAAGATCTTGCACATGCCTACGGGCAAGATTCCGATATTATGGCTAGAGTGGAAGCAGTTAACCACGCTTGGGGTGAGGCTCGCATCTATCAGACGAGAGTTGTTCTCCGTTTAGGGGCTTTGATGAGCATACCTCAACAGACTTTGCTTGAGGGAGGTGTTATTCAGCAGGGGGATAGATACGAGTTCACCAGATGGTATTCTTCAATAGTCACAGGCCGGGGATTCTATGATGCATCACAGGCAGATTCGGTCAAAGTTAGAAAAGCCATGACGAACATCTTAGATGGAATTCTCAACACATTGGAGGCAATCTTTGCCAAGAGATTGACTTCTGAAGAGATAACTGCAGAAGGATTGAAAGACAGATTCACGCCATACTTCTCTGAGGTGAAAACCTTCACACAGGATGATTTAGAAAACACGGCCACATTCTCTAGTATCATACAAAACACCCAGAACGCCCTTGCTGCCTGGAAGAAATCATGTGCCCAGCATGGGCAAACAGTTGCAGTTTTAGAGTTTCAGTTGGATCACATTCCTCCTATCTCCGATCAGGAAGTTGAGGCAGTCTTGGCCAGATTCATCAGATTTGCAGCAAGCGAGAAGGAGAAAGGAACGCCTTTCTAGTCGATGACCTTCTGCAAGGAGACGACGTGCATTCATCGTAGAGTATGGTGCATTGATGAGGAGTGGAAGGCGCATTCATTGCCGCACTCCTCTCGGTGGCGGTTTTTAGGGCAGAAACCCTAATTAGGGAATGGGTGGCTCAATCTGAGCCCTTTATTGTAATCAGATCTGAACCGTCCACTAATTGGACTCATTATAAAAGGGGCATCCCCCCTCATTTGTAAATAGTTAGAATTAGAATCAGAGATAGATCAGAGCTAGACAGAGATAGAGATTGATAGAAGTTAAAGTAGAGCTAGGAGTTAGCTTAGTTGGAAAGGAAAGAAAGACTTTCCCTTTGAAAGTTTTTGCAAAAGATTGTTGTGTAAGACTCTCATGATATAAAGATTTCATTGATTGGTGACTTCATTTTGTGTTGTGGGCAGTTGACGAGGTATTTTCGTCTTTCCAATTCGAATGGAGTAAAAAGTAAAGTAGATTTGTTTTCATGCAAGTAGAGTTAATTGTGGAATGTGACATTAGTTTGGGCATATCTTCCCGTATCCACACCACTGGCGGACTTGCTGACGGTAAATCTGCTCCTGTGTGGTCAACTGGAATCTCAGCACTTAACTTCGATTGTGTTTAGTGTGCCCACTTGCTTCGTTGTGAAGGGGTGTGCATGGTGAATCTCAATTTGAACATCTCATCCATCCTTTGAAGATTGTACCAGCTTTGTCAGAGTTGTCCGAAGGGGAGACGAAACGAAGTTTGGTTTGAAGACTGTCAGAGCTAATCCTTGCATTCCACCAGTAGAAATAGATTGTAGAATTCCTATCCTTACCTCCTTCAAATTCACCATTTCCCGATCCGTTCAAATACCAAAGCATCATAGTCAAAACCATTCATTTGCTTGAGCATATAAAATCGAACAATTACGTAAGTCCCCTTGGAATACCCAGCATATTCACATCAACCAACTGAGTCTATTCGCATTAAAGGAACCTTGGAGTCGAACGCATGAACTTTCACGCAATCTTAGCATGTGGAACACTTTGATCAAGAGAGAATAGAGTGACCGTTGGACATTTTATTCTGTGTTGGCGTTGTCATAAAACACACGTCAACAGAACCTAGTCAACACAGCCTCAACTTCCTGATCTGAAATGGGAGGGATATGATCCAACTGAAACTCCAACACCGTATCTGTTTGCCCATGCTGGGCACAAGATTTCTTTCAGGTGACTAGAGCATCCTGAGTATTCTAAATAATGCTAGAAAACGTAGAGGTGTTCCTAAAATTACCCTGGACAAAGGCCTTCACCTCAGAAAAGAATGGTGTCAATCTATTCTTAAAACCATCTGCAATTACCTCCTCAGAAGTCAGCCTCCTGGCAAAGATAGCCTCCAACGTATTGAGGACTTCATCAAAGATGTTTGTCATGGATTTTCTGACCCTAACCAAATCTGTCTGTGATGTATCATAGAACCCTTGGCCTGTGACCACTGAAGAGTACCACCCGGCGAAGTCATATCTATCTCCTTCCTGAATCACACCTCCCTCAACCAAAACCTGTAGAGGTGTGTGCATCAAAGCTCCTAAGCGAAGAACAACTCTCGTTTCATAGATACGAGCCGCGTCCCAAGCATGATTAACTGCATCCATTCTTGCCATAATGTCGGAGGCTTGCCGATAGGCATGTGCAAGATCTTCCATAAACTTTTTTGTTTCAACACGAACATTGGCAACCCACTTATTTGCTTGCTGTGCCATTCTTTTCAAATCTTCTAAGCCACTAATTGACTCTCTGGGAAATTCGGCTGGGAGCTCAATTGTCAAATCTTCTTGCCCACAAAGACGGGACAAGTGTTGTACATAGCCAATCAGTGTTTTGTGCTCTACCTTCAATCTCTTATATTTTCCCTCGATATGGAACAATCTCTCCTTGAGTGCCTGATATGAATTGTCGCACTCCTGAACCACCTGTGCTCCAGTAGGGCGGCCAAGTTCCATTTTTGTAATCACATAATTTTCCGAAACAGCCTCATCCCGATCACACTCCACTCTAGGCACTGCCACATGCAACGTTCGAGAGCCATCCTCATCTGTTAAGATTTTAGAGAATTTCCTAACCTTCTTCTTTGTTGGAGTTGCACTGATCCTACTCAACAATTCTTCCACCTCCGCTGCAGGATCAATCTCATCAATAGGATCATGTCTCATCTCGTCCCTTAGCCATTCTGGCACCTCCTGTCGTAAGTCTGAAACAACGAAAGGCTGCTCAACTTCGGCCTCAACCTCATGAACTTCCTCCATGCCATCGTGCTGACAAGGCTCATCATCGTCTATAGGCTCAATATCTCTTGAGCTCTGGGCATCTTGATCTGAAGTAGCATCATTCTCAAGAGCGGCCTCAATCTCATGCTGAAATTGAGTGTTAGTGGTCATCCCTTCATCTGTCTCTTGCTGATTTTCCTCCCTAGGCATGTTGATGCTTTCGCCCACTGACTCTCTGCAAGGTGACTGACTTTCCACTTGCACTGCCTATTCTGCATTCAATCTTTCTCTTTGATCAACAAACAGTGATACTTCCAGCATACTCGGAGAATGTGCCCGTGATGGTGTATGCGTGGATTCTTCAATTCTTAGAGGTTCACGCCAGACTGGTTCTTTTTCTCGTGGCTCTGGAGCTTGAGCAACCTGCCTTCCCTACCTAGCAATCGGTGATTTGTGATCTCCCATCAAATTGCAAGTAAGGGGAATTGATCTGCCCTTAAGTCGGCTCACATGCCTCTCTACCCAACTTCGTGTGAACGTCAAGACCGGGATGCAAAGTGTATCCAAGTCTATAATCTTCGGCTCCGACCAATCCAGGAGTGGGAGTAGCGTATCCCTCACTGTCTCATAATCAGTTTGTACAACATTTATATCTTCTTCAATCTAGTTTGGCACTGGGACAATCTCGCATTCCCTAATCATCCCTAACGGTATCCGTGAAAACATCCTCCTCCTAACCTCAATCTCATCCACCGCACTCGCCCAGAAGTCTTCAATCTGTGCTTTATGCCTGAACTCCTCGGACAATATCCATCTGATATTCCTGTGGGGATCGTAGTGCTGCCTACTGGTATGGTAAGAAAGGTGGAAGAACTACAGTTCATTTTCTGCCACCCTAGCTGATTGTAGTGATGGACAGACTTCGTCAGAATTCCCCATGGTAATTGGGAATCCAAGTCCACCCTTCTTCTTCTTCCTTTGAATCTTATCGTAGGCAATAAGTTGCCTAGATATCTCCAGCATCACAATTTTTTTTGTGGGGTACCAGGGCAAACTGTACGGATAAGAGGAGAATCCTTGTAGTCTGATGTAGGTAAACTTCGGAAACTGGATAAACCAACATCCGTACTTTCCAATCAGCTCTTGTGCCTCTCTAGATATTCTATGATGAGTCCTTTGTTGCAAGGTCCTCGTTATGTGCATCGTGAAGGCGTCATTGAACCTCTTGTAGTTGGAGGTACTTGTCAAATGTAACTGCGGACAAGCCTCATGTATTTTAAACTGATGGGAGACACATCCGATTGGTTCCTTATACGAAATCCCTCTATACTTTGTCATTCGGGTTCGCATGTAGATGATGTAAGAGCTAATGTAGAATGTTTTTGTCCTCAAACTCCGGAGTTGCTAATGTAAGTTGTCACTGATCATCAGTGCCCAGTCTACGTAGTCCTTGCCTTCCAACACCAGGTTGGTATAATAGAACATCCAAGGTTCAAAGATGAACGCTTTGGGGCACCCTCCAACTCTGCTCAGCATCATTATCAAGTCACAAAACTCCTGCCTCAAATCTTCTGAAATTATCTACTTAGGCAGCTTCGTGCGAGTTGGCTTGGGTTTGTTCATCCACATAGAATTTATCAAGTCGGCACATCGATCAAATGTGGATGAGTACATCTTTTCAGCCCTCTCCGTTGTTTTGTAAATCATATTTTCATGGACTGGAATTCCAAATGCCTCCCCAAGTGCCTCCGGCGTAAGGTTGCCCAATATCTTGCCATCTGGCAAAATAATAGTCCTCTGCTCTGTGTTGTAATAGTTGGCACATTCCATGATCAGTTCTAGACACCAGATTGCTGGAGGAAAACTAGCAGCTGCATAAAGTCCACTCCTTACAATGTTCTACGAAGTGACTAACGGATGATGACCTTCAGTTCCCATTATTCGCCTCTTGAATGTCTCGAAGTTGAAAGAGCCAAGGTTTGTGTCATTCAATTTGCCCAACTTTGAAGAAAACTTTGATTCCGGCAAGAAGGATTTGCTTTTCTTTATCACTGCCTGTCTTGATGTGCTTGCTCTTGTGGATTCAACATGATTTCCTCTTCCTGCAGCTCTTTTGCTTGACTCAGCCATTCTGCAAAAATACAAGAGAGTTATTAGAGAATAAGATTTTATAAAACAATACATTTTGAGGGTGCCAGCAGATTTTCAAAAATAAAAAGGCTGCAACACTTTGTCATTTTCAGCTACAAACCTCAACTGCGCCCGTTCACTTCAGCGTATAGAAGTTTCTATACTTGCAGCAACACAATGCTCAATACGTGGAAGTATCTGTTTGCAGCAATTCACCTTCAGCAATTTGAAACTTCCCCACAAGTTCGCACTTCACTTTTTAACTTTGCACTTTCAACAACTCACTTTCCTTTCTCAAATTCGTACTTCTCAGCAATTCAAAACTTCTCCTTGCAAACTCACGCCTCCAGCAACTTCAAGTCTTCTCTTCACAAATTCGCACTTCTCAGCATTCAGCAACTTGGGACTTAGAAGTTCGCACTTTCAGCAACTTCAAAACCTCTCTTCACAAATCGTACTTTTCAGCCTTAGAGAATACTTTGCATTCAGCAACCTGTGACAACAATGAAAAAGACTTGAAATCTTATAGCTAGGTCGAATTCTAAAAGAGGCTAAACTTAGCAGACTTTCGAATTCCATTTTCCCTCCTTTGCCAGTTGCAACACTTGTCATTCGGGGCATTGGAATCTTTAACTTCTAGAATTTTGAAAATTCATCACTCTTGCACAGGCCTGCTTCATCACGCTTGCATTTTTTAAAATATTAAATCAATCACTTCTTTTCAATTTCACTTCCTCTAGCTAAGGAATTTGATTTCATGTTTGCTTCGGCAAAATTATTCCAATCGTTCAGTTCAACTTTCAAGCTAAAACATTTTAGCAAACTCATCTCATTTGCCTTAGAGAGAATTTTAACTTCGCCTTAGGAAATTCATTAAAACAAGCACCAGGCAAAAATCCCTGTCAAAACGACACGAGCGGGACGTGGAATAAGTTTAAATCATCTCCCAATTGAATGAATGAATGAATGATTTTTAATGACGTCCATGAGACTAAACAGTCTATGGGACCAAGACAAAACATCCTAATTTGTTTTCATGCTCTTTTCCAAGTCGGATCTCCTGCTGTTAATTTTGACTAGAAGGTTGGCCGTCTGCCTGATCTTGTCCTCCTCAAATAACTATTGCATGTTTTTCAAACCCAAACTATTTGCGTACTGATTACGAATATCTTCATAAGCTGTGCATTCCATGACGAAGTGCCATTCCGTCTCCACCACACCTTTATTACAAAATATGCAAGTTCTTTCTTCCCAAGCTTCCTTAGGTAACTTCCACCTACCAGTCTCACACCTAAGATGATGCGATCCCGTCCTCAGCTGTGCTACTAACAACCTCGCTTTCCCTTTAATAGCAGCCCCTAAATAGATTTTTTCACCATGATCTTTTGTTGGGTTAAATTCTTTGATGTAGTAAGCTTTTTTTCGCCCGATCTGCTGTGGCCACATGACAGTCTTGAATTTTTCTCTCACGTACTTTTTTATTTCCCTATTGGTGCTTGGACACTCCTTTAATTTGATGTCTCACTTGTTCAACCACTTGTTGTTCTGCTTCATCCATGTTTTCTTTTTACGATTTAGTGCCTCCTTCGTAACCGCTTTGGGCCACCGGTGGTTATCCATGTTTTCAACCTTCTTTAAATAACTTATCAGTCGAGTTATCACCAATGCTTCCAAGGGAAAAGCCCCCGCTTCAGCTAAAAGAATTTCATACGGAACTGTGGCTTTAACTTTGAGATTACTTGTTATTAGGTGTTTCTAGATTCTTTCTATTTGCCTCCAACTGCACTTTGACATATTGCATCCCCACACTTCACACCCATAAAGTACAACCGGAGTGACAAGTAAATCAAAGAGAGTTTTCATGGTTTTCCAATCCCAAAGTTCAGCTTTTCTACATCTATTTTGAAGTAGATAAGAAGCTTTCCAACCACCTTGTATCCTTTTCGACCTACAAGTCTCCCAACTCAGCTTATAATGAAAGTCAATCCCAAGGTACTTGTACTCTGTCACTATATCAAGCGGGCTGCCTTCAAAAAGAAAGGTATGTTGTTTAACTTTTCTATTCAATGAGAAAATCATGATTTTGGTCTTGGTGGTGTTCACTTGCATCCCAACTTCTTGACAAAAGTGTTCAAGAGCTTTCAAGTGTTCTCTTAACCCATACGCAGTTTTCGAAACTAAAATAAGGTCGTCAGCATATAGAAGTAATTTCACTACGTAGCCTGCCAATTGAACACCATCCCCATCTGCCTTGCTTAACCAAGCTTCCAACTTATCAATGTATAGCCCAAAAAGCATGGGAGATAGAGGGCAGCAATGTCGCTGCCAAAACATTCCAACATACCTTCACTTGTTCTGATTTTCGCACTAACCTTCTCATACAACCTGTGAACAACAGCTCTGTACCCATTTGGAATGCCTAACTCTTCCATCCTAGTCCAAAGTTTGTCCCTAGGCACCGTGTCAAAAGCTTTCTTGAAGTCTACAAAACAACAATAAGCTTCCTCACCCTGGTTGTCCCAAATTTTCTCGATCAAGTGCCTAAGGGTGATGCAGTGATCAATGGTAGAATGCCTGGACCTAAAACCTGCCTGCCCCTTTGCCCTTTTGCCCTCATTTTCTACCCAGTTGCTGATCCTCCGTTCAATCATGCTCCCAAAGAGCTTGCCAGAGATAGGATTGACCATAATTGTGCGGTAATTAGATGGGTTGTTAACATCACCACTTTTAAACAGAGGGATGACCACACTGGTAGTCTACTCCACAGGGAAGCCTTCCTAAGTGACATTGTTGAAGATTCTTTTTATGTGAGGGGCAAGAGTTTCCGTCCCCCATTTTAAGAATTCAGCCTGTATCCCATCTATGTCTTGCGCTTTGCCACTTGCTAAGTTCTTTATTCCTTGTTTAATATCATCCACCGTGAAAAGTTCCATTGTCGTGTTAACAACTGGAGGGCAATCTTTCTCGTGGACCCGCTCGTAAAGGAGCCTAGCATACCCTAACCACTGGGCATCTATGATATTGTTTTCCAACTTCTTTTTCTTTTGCTACAATTCCCTCCAAAAGCCTTTAAGATTTTGTTTTCCCAAAGAGATTAGCTCCTTCCTTCTTTCATTTACATACTCTGTTTTTTTGGACTGCACTAATTTTTCATATTTTTTTTTGTGATCTTTGTCCACTCCACTCTCCTTTAGCGATCTCTTGGCTGCCTTACATTCCTCATCATACCACGGATTTGTCGGAAAGGTGTTTGCAGTCCCCACCTTGGGGTGAGACCTTTTGCAAGCATTTAAAGCCTTGTGGATTAACGGAATCACCGAATTGCTGTGAATGTGGAAATCTACCCCTAACGCAGCTTTGGTCACTCCATTATTTTCCAAATCATGGAAATGTTGCTTAAGAACAGCACTAAATATCTCTTTATTTTCTTGATTTATGAGGATTTTACCCTTGGGAAGGGCATTTTTTTGCATGTGTTGAACCTGCTTATTGTGTTGGTTGATTGGAGAAATGCGTACTTTAACCCGAAGAGGTAGGTGATCAGATTTCATCTCAATAGGGCACTCCCCACTGTCAAACTCCAGCAGTCTAGAACTAAAACTTTTAGAGCAAACAACGTAGTCCACCACACTTTGACCATTATGAGTTTTGCAAGTGATACCCCCAGACTTCGGCCAGTCTCTCACACCATTGCAAATAACCATGCCAAACAAACTGCAAAGCCCTAATAATTCTGTCCCAAATGAATTCATAGCGCCACTACCATCTTGAGATGATCTTTCCCAATGAAGACAATCACCTTCCTCCAACCATAAAGGGTTGTTCTCCCCTTTTGCTTCACTGCTTAACTGAAGAGATTGATTATTAGCGGTCCTTGCATTAAAGTCACCCATTAAAACCACATCACCGAGTGTGTTGAAAATAGAGATATATTTTTTTAGTGATGCATATGGGTCTTCATTGTCTAAGTTTCGCTTCTTATAAAACTTTGAATTTTTTGGGGCAAAATAACAAGCCGCTAAGCTGAAAGTAACCCCGTTATTTGTTATTTGCAACCATATGAATTGTTTATCTATGTCTTCTTTTACAAATTCAATAGTTCCCTGCCACTTCTCATCTACTAGCACTGTAACCCCTCTGTGACCTTTGCCTATCTCATTCCCTTCGTTCCATACTAAAACTTCTTTATACCCTTCGAAAACTGGAACTTTGCAGCCATCATGCTCATGTGTTTTTGTAAGAATGATAATATCCTTACCTTTTGCTATGGGCCCCAATCCAGGTCCTCTTCTCCACGGATAACCTCTACAATTCCAGCTTACAACATGTAGGTGTTCCTGTGGGGCCTTATTTCCTATTTCTTGTTTGAAAATCTATCACTGATTTGGGCTTTCCCGCTCTTCAACCAAGCCCACTTACCTTCATTTCTTGTTGTTTTCACCTTCTCCCATTCTTTCATTTGTTCTTCTTGCTGCTCAAAGGTCAAATCTTCATCTAGATAAATATGTGTGCCTTTAAGTAACCCCCTATTTTTTAGAATCCTATTTTTATCTTCTAAATTTCTCAATGTGACTCTTACATGTCTGTCTCTTCCTCCATCTACCCTTTTTCCAATTATGTTAGCTTGTTGAATATTCCCTGTCCACTTCAACTCATCTTTAAAAAAGTCCCTTGTTAGAATGTCATTTCTTTCCTTCTCCCCAAAGTCTCTCAAGCCTTTAATAATAATGTTTGTGACCTTGCTTTGTTTATCTTTTTCTTCTCTTAGTTGCCTTTTAACTTGTTTTTCAATGATTCCTTTCTGCTCGTTTGACGATTTACTCACCACTTGTGACCAAGATTTGGCTTCTTCTATTTGTTCCCTTAGCTGATTCTTTTTTATCTCCATGTCTGCCAATGCTGATTGGATCTCCTTTAACTCCATTATGTTTTCTCCTCCTTCTACTTCTGATTTATCATTTTTTGTTGTTTTTAATTGGTCTAACTCGTGTTTTAGAGTGACCAATTCTTGCTGTCCCCTTTCCATGCTAACTTGCAGATTGAAAATTTGATCTTGCAACATTTTATTATCTTCTTCCAGCCTACAATTTGCCTCGGTAACTATTTTGTACCTGCCGTCTTCGGATATCACCTTTGTTTCTAGAACATCGAGTCTACTTTTCATTCTCATGAGCTCTTCTACATATAATTCTGATGACCATAAAAGTGGTGAAGATGTAGGGTTGTATAGTTCCTGAGATACCTTTTCGGTGACATTTTTGTATGCAATGAACTCTTCCACTTTGCCCATGGTCCTACCCACCCTATCCATGTTTCACTCATGGTTCCTTGTGCCACCTATTACTTCTCCATTATTTGAATGCTCAACTTGAATTGCTTGTTCTTCTTTCTGGACTACCTCCCTCGGTATATCTGTCTTGTTGCTACATACCTTTGGCAAAATCAAAGTGAATTTTTGCTTTTGATTTTGTTTCAGTTTCCGTTTTTGAGCCACCCTGTGCCTTAAAATCCCATTGTATTGTTTTGCATTTACGAAGATCAACCTTTCTTCTACATTCACAAGGTTCAAAATACTTGACAAAGACGACCTAGCTAGCAACGGGGCTAGAAAATTCGCTAAACCCCCGTCTTGGAAAGTGGCCCACCCCTTTGACCCCTGAGGAGTGTGAAACCCTGTAAGGTTTAAGCCTTCTTGACCTAGGAGATTCAAGAGGCCATTTAGTTGCACATGTTGTTTGTTTGACATTTTGTTGTTACCCAATATGCATTCTACTACCCCCATTTGCTCTGAAAGTGATTTTGTACCCGAGGTTGGAAGACCACCTGCCGTGACACCTTGACTTGCCAAATCTAGGTTCCCCCCCATAACCTCTTGCTTAATTCTCATGAGGTGGATAACTACGTTTGTTTGTTGTGAGCTTTTGTATTTATGTGGATATGCCAGTTTTTGTCCCCCCGAACAAACTTTAAAAATAAAATAAAATAACCAAAAGCAAAAAAGACGGAGAAAGTGACAAGAAGACTTGTTTGAACACACCCTCTTCTCTGCCATCTTTTGCATGGCCTGACTTCTGTTTTGTCTTGTTGTGCCCTCTTTTCCTGACCAAAGCCACCTTCTCCGAAACTGGGAAACGTTGCCACTGAGCCTGGAGACTGCTGCAAAACTTAGCCTTGGAGAACCGACTTCAGCCTTGGGAAAGCCCTCGTGCATTCGAGGAATACGCAGCCCTGGAGATACACGCGCTGCCCGTTGACCCCGCCCTGGTTCATGCCATGGTAAACGCTTTGGTTGATCCCTAAAGAAAAATAAATAAATAGAGAGAAACCTTGGGACCTTGACCAAAAAAAATAATGAAAATGTCCAATACCCAGAAGAAAATTCCCTTCAGAACTCATCGTTTTCATGTGTATCCGGATGAAGGGGTACATTTAATTTTTATTATTTTGAAAAAAATAATAAAATTTGTTAAGATCTGCTCATTTTTGTTCTGGATGCGTTCCACACCTGCAATCTTCATTTTTCTTGCCTTGGCATTTTCCTTGATTTTCCTGAAAAAATTCATGTCTCTGGGGCGCATTTCACCTTGCCTTAAGAAAATTTTATCATCACCCCTAGGCGTATTTCTCACCCTTCGAAAATAATTAAATTTGAATTCACCCATAAGGGGCTCATTTGAGGGTATGAGCTTCCATTTTACCTTCTTCATCTTTCGACGCCTTAGCAATTTTGCCTTACACTTAGCAATTTTCCTCCTCAAGTCCTAACTCCTGTGGGCGCATTTGACATGGTGAGAAGGAACTTGTTCAACCTTAGCCGCATATCACCTAGTATGAAGGAATTCCCATTATACTTAGAATATTTTTCAAAATCACGCCTCCCTTGTAGCCACCTTGGGCGCATATAGCATGTGGAGAGGAAACCTTTGAGCGCATTTAGGGGGGTGGGAAGGAAATCCGCCCACTCTTAGAATATTTTAACTTCTTACCTTCCCTTCCTTGGCGCATTTCACCTAGGCCACTTCCATTTGAAGGCGTATTTGTCCCCATGAGGGGGAACTCCTTGCCTTAGGCGCATTTAGCCTAGTTGACTTCCTTTTTCAACCCTTTGAGGGCGCATTTGAGCATGTGGACTACCATATGATGGCGCATTTCACCATGTGTGAAGGAACTTGTTGGCGCATTTCACATGTGGTGAGGAAACTTGTTTGCCTTAGCGCTTTTCTTCTTGCCTTCTCCACCTTGGGGCGCATATAGCCTAGGGTGAAGGAAATTTCCACGCCATCCACCTTTTAAACCTTGTGGGGCGCATTTGATGTGTGCTAGAGGAACATCTACAAGTGAGGGCGCATTTGAGGTAGTGGGAAGGAATTCCCATGCCTTAGAAACTTTTGCTAACCTCTTCAAACCTTTTACCTCTTGGGTGCATATAGCCTAGCATGAAGGAACTTGTGGGCGCATATGAGGTAGTGTGAGGGAACTTCCTTGTGCCTTAGCATTTTTCTCTTTTCACCACGTTTTCCTTGTAGCCACCTTGGGGCGCATTTGACATAAGGTGAGGGAAATTGTTTGAACTTGAGGGCGCATTTCACCCTATGAGGGGGAATTCCAACACTTAGCACTTCTTAGCAACACCTTCACCTTCCCTGGGCGCATTTCATGTGTCTTCATGCCAATTTTCATCCATAAATTTCCAACGCCCTAGCCATGCCTTGCCCTTCTATTTTTAGTAAATCCGGAGAAGTGTGGACTTCCATACATTTTTCATCTATTCTGAGCTGGAGCAGGCATGGCTATGCCTCTACAGAATTTGCAATCTTGTTTATACCCTCTGTCCATACTGGTATGCTATTTTTAGCAAACCCTAGAATTGATGGATCTTTGTAGCTCCGTTTGACCTAAAATTTGCTCCACCGGATCTTGATGACCTAAGTGTCCTGTTCACACCTACCTCTGGCACAGACATGCTATTTATAGCCATGAAGTGACTTACTAAAAATAGTAAGTGCTCAGATTTCGTTCAAATTTTGCCAATAGGCAGCCCACAAGATGCTGATCATAGTGGTGTACCTTGTTTTGACAACTCTGTATTTCATTCCCCCATTTTTAGGCCTAACAGTGAAAACCCTAATTTGACCTGCATGTGCCCTGAACTGTTTCCGTTTGACTTGATTTTTGTTGCCTATCGTTCTGCTTGCTGAACCGAAGTGTTGAAGAGTTGCTGGAGTAAATCTGCTATTTATAGTAAGTGTCTGGAAAGCATAGTTCCACCGAGTTTCGGGGATTGGGACGGGGGGACGGCAGGGTACAGGTTTCGGGGGCGCGGGGGCAGGGAGGCTAAGTTTGGGGATGGCGAGGGGACGGCGGCGGGGGGGCGGTGGGGGAGCAGTGCGCTGAAATACATATAGTACTTGAAAAATTAGTTATAAAAAGATGTATAACTGTAAAAGCCTAAGGAATAACTGAATAAGTAAATTTTAGAGTTTAAACTTTAAACTTTAAAGTTAAACACATTGCAATGATTTCATTGAACTAGTGAACATTAAAACAATGAAAATATACTTATAACTTAATAGACATTGTGATTGGAACGAGAACTAGCTATTTCATATTCATAATTTGAATTTCAAAATTTCATAGTCATGATTCATAATTACAATCAAGTATCAAGTTATCAACACAACAGTGTTCAAACTTCAAACTTCAAAAACAAAATACTAAATACTAAATAGCTAATGGCCTAATGCCTCTAATCATCTAATCATCTCCAACTCCAAGCTCCATGCCAATCTCCTCATCACTGGAACCGTTGGACGAGGACCCCAAATGCCCAAGCTCATCTAAACCAATACCAACCAGCCATGTTTGTGTAGCATCCTCATCTATCTGTGCTGGCTCTTCTAGCTCTACATCCCATCTGGCTGCTGGACTCTCCTTGTATGTAGTTGTGCTGCGATCAATGAGACGTAAGGCACTATGGACAGCCACAAGCTTCTCTGCCCTCCTAGAAATGAGCCTGTTCCTCTTAACAGAGTGGATGAAGTTATAAGTGGACCAGTTCCTCTCAGAAGCAGCAGAACTAGAAACCTGGGACAGCAAACAAATGGCTAGAGTAGTAATCAAAGACCTAGGCCCATGCATAGTCCACCACAACTTGGGGTCCTCCTGTGACATAGTCTCCAAATCTAATTTGGCTGCCTCTAAATATCCCCAAAGAGTAGCAAATTTTGTCCACTCAGTACGAAGCAAGCTGGCCTCTATAGGATCATACATTTTGTCAATGGCCTTCATGAACCCTTCCTTCACCTCAACATCCTCTATAGGTGTCACTCTACCAAGACGTGGCACATACCACTTTGGGTTCAATGCATAGGCAACCATGTGTAAGGGAGTGTTGAGTTTCTCCCATCTATCCTAAATGATTGGATAAATATGCTCGGTGTAGAATTGCATTGTGGGGTCTTTCTCTCGCACTTTAGCCTTCATTTGATCAAGCATGGAATCAATGTATTCATATACCTCTCCAAGGGAAGGTGCATTAGAATCCCCAAATCTAATAACTTTGAAGACTGGCTCAATGATGGAGACAATATATTTGGCATCAGCCCAAAAGACATCATTCTTCACCACCTCCTTAACCCTCAATCCCTGCTGTGTCTTTGACTCAGGCCATCTGTTCCATTCTGCTGTCATTACCATTAGTTGCAAAGGCTCTTGCAACTCAAGCATCCTCTCCAAGAGAATAAACTATGATGCATACCGAGTCTCTACAGGCTTCAAGAATTCCTTCTTGGAGAAGGACCTGAAAAGTGCATGTGAATGATGATGGTTGCAGAAAAACATCTGCACATCTCTAGCATCACTGACAAGAGATTTGATCCAGCTGATTTTACCCATGTCCTTAAGTGCATTATTCATAGCATGCACACAACAAGGAGTCCAAAAAATATGTCTATAGGCTGCCTCAATCAACCTCCCTGCAGCTTTGCACACATGGGCTGCATCTGTCACTACCTGCACCACATTTTGTGGTCCAACCTCCTCTATAGCATCCTTGAGGATCTAAAACTGATAATGGGCATCCTTGCTATGCCCTGAACAATCAATAGCCTTAAGGAAATAAGGGCCCGCTACAAATGTGACGATGATATTGATGAGTGGACAATGCCTAATGTCCGTCCACCCATCAATGACTATGCTGCATCCACTTGTGACCCAAGTTCTCTTCATCTTCTCCATCAAAATATTAATCTTGGAATAATTTTGATCCAAGATTGTTGTCCTCAATTTATTCTCCCCTGGTGGCACATATGATTGTCCTTCCCTTATTATCTTTGACACAGCTTCCTTATAATAAGGAGAGTGAACCACGTGGAATGGAATGCCATTGGCAAAGAATAATTTGCCAATGGCATCATCTGCCTCATCCTTTGCCTGCACATTGAATAAATCTGCTAAAGGTTGTGAAGATGCCATCTTACGTTTCCCCCTAGGCTCTACTGCACTTGAACTAAACGGATTTGGTGGCCTTTGACTCTGCAAAGTAGAAATAGACACTGCTGAAATCTGATCACCCAAACTCCTATGTGGCAATGTAGCAGATGCAGGCACTTCATCCTCATTACAACCCCATAATTTTAAAATTTCAGCCCTGTACTTCAAGTTCCCTGCCACAACTTTGCATATATCTGCACCTTTGCCTCGAATAAGAAGAAAGTGTGCATTAGTTCTTGTAATGCTGCCAAACCATGTAAGCTCACACATGTGACACTTCCATAATCTAGTGCCCCCAGTTGTCCCAAGGTTTTGTTGCTACCTTGGATGCAAATTTTTTTAAAGGTGTTTTTGGATCAAAGATGCCCTTGGCCCATTCTTGAAGGATTTCTGAAAGGCAACTATTATCTTTAGTGCCAATGGAACTTGTGGTAGTTTGAGTATTTGAGGCTGAGCCATGTTGTGGAACTTGTGGTTCAACTTCACCCACAACCTCATCACCTATTTGAAAGTCAGGATCATCTGATGAATCATTTTCACTTTGAATTCCTAGTCCATCATCACTTTTGTTGTGTGAACTCATTATGATGATGATGCTGCAAAAACAATGTTAAAAATTTTAAAAATAATCAGACCTACAATGTAAAAAAAAAAATCAGACTTATAAATCGAAACTTAGAAACTTGAAAGTGGAAAGAAATGTGGTCTCATGGATTGCAATATTGCAAGATATGCAAAATGTGGAAGCATAGGCAAGGCATGTGAATTGTTTGACAAAATGCATCAATTGTGCTCTACAAAATGTGGAAGCACAGGCAAGGCATGTGAACTGTTTGACTGCTCTGCAAAATGTGGAAGCATGACAGAGTGCATGAAAATCTGGAAGCACAGGCAAGTGAACTGTTTGACTGTGACAGTGCATGAAAATGACAAAATGTGGAAGCACAGGCAAGTGAACTGTTTAACTGTGACAGTGCTGAGTGCATGAAAATGTGGAAGCACAGGCAAGTGAACTCTTTGTCCAGGCAAGTGAACTGTTAGTGTTTGATAAAAAAATTCGAAATTTTTTTCTAAAAAAATTACAATGCATGAAAATGTGGAAGTGAAAATAAATTACATGCATGCATGCTTTGCATGTGCTTTCTTTTTTTGCTTGATTTTCATGCATTGTAAAAAAAATTTTTTAATTTTTATCAGTTTTCATTAACATTTTCATGCATTCTGCGTATGAATGCATGAAAATGTGGAAGCACGCAAGTGAACCGCTTGATAAAAAATTGAATCTTTTTTTTTAAATGCAGACTGTGAAGTGTGAAGTGTCCGAGTGAGGTGAACTGTTGACGGGATGCCTCAAAGGGATGTCAGTTCATGGTGCGTGCATTCCATGAACTGACATCCCTTTCAGGCATCACGTCAACAGTTCATCGCAATCCAAGACTCCACTGGCCTAGCTCGTGTGGCGGGTCAGACATTGCAAAACGATTTTTATTTTTTTAAATAAAATATTAAAAACGGAAAACCTAAATCAAATACCTGCTCCTGAATCTCCTGGTTCAGTTGAGTTCTTAACTTCTTTCACTTCCTTCTCAGGGCTCAAACTCTCACTCACGCCAGACGCAGACTCTCACTCACGCCAGACGCAGACTCTCACTCACGCCAGACGCAGTCGCAAGGTACACGAAAATGAAAATCAGGGGAAAGTTTAAAATGATAATTAAAATTTTAGACTTGACTTTAAAAGTCATAAGATTTTAATAAAATAATATATTATATTTTAATTTATAATAAGTTAAAAAATATAATATTAAAATTTTAAACTTTAAATTATATGATAAAGTTTTGTTTTTTGAATTTTTTTTTAAAAATCATTATTTTATTAAGGGGGACGTTGTGATGAGCCCTGCTGGCTCTCTAGGAAACCCCTGTCTTTTTCTTAAGTCTATTTGTGTTTTACTTAGTTTTTTAGAGAATGTTTGTAGACAAAAGAGAAGGTGCGCATCATATTAAAGCTTATAAAAGTGCAACATGGACATATTCTGAGCAACAGATGTAATAGATGTTATTCTTCAATACATACAATGAGTTTACAAACGAATTACATACCCGGAATGCTCCAGAATAATTAAATAAGAAATAAATCTGGTTTGCCAGCCGGAATGGTGAAAAACTAACAAAGAAGCACTCCTAGCCTCCAGATCTGACTTCTCCCAATCAAAAACCAGCTACAATGCAGCAATAGTGATAGCCGCCTATGATGAAGCACAAATAGGAGCCCAAAGCAAAGCACCCCAGTCTCTAGCTTCACACGTCCTTCTCCAAAGAGGCACAAAACCCAAGGTAAAAGTACGGCCCAAGTAAGAATGCTGAAGAATCAAAAACTGAAATGTTGAGGAACTGTTGAAGAGGACGCCTCCAGTGTAGAAACCCCCTTCCTTATTGCAATAAGTATAAACTGAATACTAACTCTATTAAAAACATGTATAACCTCTATATGAAGCTCTCACCATTGCTAATTCAACTGATCTCTCACAGTCTCAAAAGTACTCAACATCGAAGAGGAATCGTTCTCCAATGGAAGTATTGCTCAAACCCTGATCACAGAGGAAGGCACAGGAAAAATATCCAAGGCAAAGTCAAAATAATCAATCATAGGGTTTCTCATTGCCAAATTGCCTTATATCCAAGAAGGCACGCATTTCCAAGAAGATACGCACTTTGCATCATTTAAATCTTTTAATATAATATTAAATCCCTTTTCAATGGTTAGGAACTTAATATTTGGCGCCCACTTAAATGATTAAGTGATTTAATTTTAAATCACTCCTTTTATGAATATTTAAGTCATATAAAAAAGATAAAGTCAATTTGACTTTATAAAATAATGATAAGTTAATTAATAACTTAAATCACTTAAATAAGCATAACTTCCTCAAATCTCCATATATTCCCGTGCCGTCAGAAGCTGTCAATCCCTGAAATGCTAACGCCAGCTGTGAACCAAACACTGAGCTCAGAAAACGAGAACGACCAAGCTCTCCAGAAAGTACCACTGACCCTCTAACCAATCCAACTAGCCCACAAGGGTCCAATAAAGGGCTAACACACTGTTCCCGAGAACTAACTAGAGCGGGGACATCACAGACTTGGGGGACGTGGGAAACTTGGAGACACGGATAAGACTCCAAGGAGACTCAGAGACGCGCAAAAGACTCCTTGTGAAGGAAACGTCCAGGGGACAGCGGAGGGACGGGGAGACGACGGGGGGACGGCGGGGGGATGTTTCCCTAACGTCCCCGCGTCTCGGAAACGTCCCCGTCTCCGAGACGGCCGCATTTTTGAGGGGGATGTGTCCCCATGGAACTATGTCGGAAAGTGATCAATCTAATGTCAGATGAGTTTGCATGTTAAATTGCCTGTGGGATCTCAAAAAACCCAGAAAATTGGTCAACATGCGGGCACTGGCTAAAAATAGTAAGTCCTTGAAAAATGATCCATTATGCTTGCATGTCACATCACTGCGAAGCTCTCGCAAAACCCATGAGGAATATCCAGACATGCATTGAAAAACTCTGCATGCAAACCCTAAAAATAGCCTTTGAAGGCTGTACCACTGAAAGTCATCATCTCAACTTGCATGTTACACTATTGCGAATGTTTTGAAAAAACCAGATATATTTCCTTGACATGCATTTGAAAAGCATGTGCACACCCTGAAATGGCTCCTGAAGCCTGAACTGCTAAAAATAGCAAGTTGTCAGAATCTATTCAAATTTCTCGTGTAGGCACCTTGAAGTTACCTGGAAGTGCTGATGCAGTAAAAATCCCGAAATCTTGAGGAAAAGGCCTCATATTAGGTACTTACTAAAAATAGTAAGTTGTCAGATTTCAGTAAAAACTCAGTGGGATCCTGCCTTGAGCCTTCTAATTGTACTGTTGCGCTCAGCTTTTACTTTGATAACCTTATTTGACCTCAAACAAGCCTGAAGGATAGGAAACCCTAATTTCACAAACTCAGCCAACATTTCAACCTAGGTCAAACGATGGGACACCCCCGGAAGGACAGAAGACCAGAGAGAGAGAGAACCAAAGCCAAAAGACCAGAATGGAGCAAAAATTAGGGGGTCCCCATCTTAGAGGGGGTGATGTGTGAAAAGGTCACAACAGGTCCAACGGTACATCCAGGACCTTTAGTCGATGATAGCAGTGATGCAAGAAGTGGGAGACATCGAAATGACTAGACATAGGGCAATCTTTATTGGTGGCAAGGGAGGTGCAATGGATACTAGTGTTTGTGCAAACAAAGTGCGAGGCAGAAATTCGCTCACTGCTTCACCTCCAAAGGATGGTCAAGTGTTGAGACTTTAGAAATGATAACAACATGGCACACTGCCAGATCTTCACTAGGGAGGAGGGATGCTACGGTGATCTTAACCTTGTTCAATATAGAAGGTTCCTCCAAGGACATATTCTATAGGCTGAAGCATTAGGTGACATCCACTAACGGTGTTATACAGGAGAAGAATGAGGCTCTACAAATGGTGTAGAAGGTACAAGAGGAGTTAGCTAGGCATACACAAAAATTTAGGATCAGTTAGCTTAGCAAACACAACTTACCACCAACAAGCGAGCCAAAGCATCGGATGTGGAGGCCAAGATGGCAGAGATGGAGAGAAGGAGATAGAGCAAAGAGTGACTATCGTGGAGGCCAAGCTAGTAGAGAAGGACAAAGAAATTTACCAAGCAAAATGCCAATTGATGGAGGCTACGCAGATGGTGAAGGCAAGAAGAGAACAGAAGATAATGCGTAAGCACCACCTGAGGGATGCTACGGTGATCTTAACCTTGTTCGATATAGAAGCTTCCTTCAAGGACATATTATATAGGCTAAAGCATCAGATGACATCCACTAACGGTGTTATATCGAAGAAGAATGAGGCTTTACAAATGGTGTAGAGGGTATGAGAGGGGTTAGTTGGGCATACACAAAAAATTGAGGATCAGTTAGCTCAACAAATACAACTTACCACCAACAAGCAAGCCAAAGCATCAGTTGTGGAGGCCAAGATGGCAGAGATGGAGAGAAGGAGATAGAGCATAGAGTGACTATCGTAGAGGCCAAGCTAGTAGAGAAGGACAAAGAAATTTACCAAGCAAAATCCCAATTGATGGAGGCTACGCAGATGGTGAAGGCAACAAGAGAACGGGAGATAATGGCTAAGCACCACTTGAGGATGCGCACGGAGGAGGTTCACAAGCTGTAGGAGTTACAGTCATCGACGTCCACCACTACATCACCCATAAATCCAAGGACGTCCTCTCACCCTCCTTAGTAATTGTAATTGGGGTTTTACATTGTCAACTCCCAATTTTATTGTTTTCATTTGGAAGACGACTTTCTTTTTGGGGGGGTTGATGTAGTCGGCAAGAAAGAAATAAATAATTATGTTAATATGTAATTAAGTCCCCAATCGTTGCGTGGTTGTACCTTGTAGTTGTTGAGGGTTGGTGTCCTCAACCAATGTTGACTGGCTATTTATTGTATGTTTGCATTTGTAGTAAGGGACCGCACAGATTCTGTATTCTGTACTTATTGCCTATCCGATGAATGAAGAATACGATACATACATTTTGTGTATTGTTTGGTAATTGATATACATTATTATTGTTGTTATATATTTCCGTTTACTCTGTGTTAATCGGTCAAGTAGCCTTAAGGAGTAAACATAGTTTGCACGGGAAAATCAATGGCTTTATAAGCCAATGGAATGTAATGAAGTACTATCCCAAAGAATTCAATACATTATTCGATGATACCTTGTTGTGCTGATATGGTTTAATTTTTCCAGCATTTTATTTGCTCTTCCATATTTCAATATAAACATTGCATACCACAAATTTGATTTATTTCATGTTTCCAAATAAAACCTTTACTTTCAAAAACAATTTTGAATGAATAAAGAAGCATTAAAAAATGCTCAACAATAATCACTATTCTACAAAAATAATATCGCATCCATTGCTTCCAAAAGTGTCTGATATATTGAAAACATACCTGTTGATGGGTGTTTTATAACCGCACCAACACAGAATAAAGTTTCCAACGATAACTCTATCCTCTCTTGATCAAAGTATTCCGTATGCTAAGATTGCATGAGAGATCATACGTTCAACTCCAAGGTTCCTTATGCAAGGGGATAGTCTCAGTTGGCTCGATGTGATTTTGCTCGGTATTTCAAGGGGACTTACACAATTGTTCAACTTGAAGCAGTTACAAGATACGAATGATTTGACGATGATGTTCGGATTCCTAGACTAGCCGGAAAAATACTGAAATTAAATGGGATAAGGATAGAGACTCTACTTTCTACTCCTAAATGTGGGATATGAAGGCTAACTTCAGCAAGCTTCGAACTAGATTTTGCTTTGCTTCCCATTGGACAGCTTCTACAAAACCGGTGCAATCTTCAGAGGATAATAAAAGATATTCAAATTGTGACCCGACATGCAAATACCATCACAACGATGCATATGGACATACAAATCACAATTGAAGTTAAGTACAAAGATACTCCAGTTGACCACGCAAGGCGAACCCACCGTCAGTGAGCCCGCTAGTGGTATGGGTGAATGAAACTTGCTTAGGCCAAACAGCGTATTCCACAGCTAACAACTACTTGCATGAAATATAATCTACTTTACTCTAATCTACTTGAATTGGAAAGATGAAAAAGCCTTGCTAGCTACTCACAATAAAAGATAGAACCACCAAGCAATGATAAACCTTTGTATTATGAGAGTTTTCCACAACAACTTCCTACAAAACTTTCAAAGGGAAAGTTTTCTTTCCTTTTCAAACTAAGCTACCTTCTAAGCTAATCACTATATGCCTTCTCTACTCTCTAGCTCAATTATATCTCTAATCCAATGTCTAACTATATTACAAATGAGGGGGGATGCCCCTTTTATAGAAAGCCCATTTCAGTGGATTGCTTAGATTTGATTACAATGAAGGACTCAGATTGAGCCACATATGCCCTAATTAGGATTTCTGCCCTAAAAGCCGCCACAAAGAGGAGTGGGGTAATAAATGTGTAGAAGATTCTCCACTCCTCTGCAGGAACCATAATGGGCAATTAATGCCCATCACCATCTTCTAGAAGATCCTCGTCCAACAGGGCATTTCCGTTGTCCCTCTCCCTGATTGAAAACTCGATCAAACGGGCTAACACTGCCTTAACCTCTTGAACTGAAATCGGTGGGATGTGGTTGAGCTGAAATTCCAGCACTGTAACTGTCTGCCCATGCCGAGCATAGGACTTTCTCCACGCAACCAAGGCATCTTGGGTGTTCTGAATTATGCTGGAGAAAGCGGAGATATTCTCAAAATCATCTTGGACAAACGATCTCACATTTGAGAAGAAAGGAGCCAATTTATCCCTTAAGCCACCTGCAGTTATCTCATTTGGAGCCAGTCTCCTAGCAAAAAGTCTCAAGTGTGTTGAGGACCCCATCCAGAATGTTGCCCATTGCTTTCCTGACTCTGGCCGAATCCACCCTTGCCGCATCATGAAAACCACGACCCGTGACCACCGAAGAGTACCAGCTGGTGAAATCATACCTGTCACCTTCCTGTATCACACCTCCATCCACCAGGGTTTGCAAAGGCATGTGCATCAAAGTCTCCAGACGAAGAACAGTCTTAATCTGATAAATTTGGGTCTCGCTCCATTCTTGATCAACTATATCCATGCGCACCAGTACATTGGAGGCCTGTCGGTAAGCATGAGCAAGGTCCTCCATGAAATTCTCCATTTCAGTACGAACATGGCCAACCCATTTATCCGCTTCCATTTCCATTTTCTTCAATCCTCTAAGCCAATAACTGACTCTCTCGAAAGCTTTGACGGGAGTTCAACTGCTGGGTTCCCTTGTTCACCTAGACGCGCAAGATTTTGCACATACCTTATCAATGTCTTGTGCTCCTTCTTCAATTTCTTATATTTCCCCTCTGTACAGAGCAATTTGTCCTTCAGTGCCTGATAGGAGTTGTCGCACTCTTCGATTATTTGGGCTCCCGTAGGGCGACCCAACTCAACAATGGTGATCACATAATTTTTCGGCCTTTCTTCGTCCCGATCATACTCTTCCCTCGGGACAGCAACCTGGAGGGTACGAGAGCCTGATTCATCTGTTCAAATCTTCGAAAATTTCCTAGCTCTATTCTTTTCTGGAGGTGCACTAATCCTTTAGAAGAACTCTTCCATTTCAACCGCTGGATCTACATAATCCTCAGGGTCCCTCCTCATTATCGTGGTAAGCCAATCTGGCACTGCCTGCTGTGGATTGCAAGTGATGAGGGGTTGTTCTTCTTTCGCTTCCTCCTTTCGCACCTCTTCTCTAACACTACTCTACTAGGGCTCATCAGTCTCCATGAGCTGAGTATCTCCTGACATTTGGGCCTCTTGCCCCGTGGTATCTTCCTCTTCCCATGCCGTGTCAAGTTTCCACTGGAAACGGGTATCAGTCGCTGTTTCCTCCTTTTCTTCCTGCTGGCCTCTTCATCTGGGTGCACTGACACTTAGGCTGTCTGACTCCCTGAGCGGTGGTTGATTTACTTCTACAAATTCCCGCTCTTCATTCAACTTTTCCCTTTGATCAGTAAATAATGAAATCTCCCTCAAACTCGAAGACTGAGTTTGTGACCACGTGGGTGATGCCTGCTCCACCCTCAAAGGTATCGGCTGGGTCGACACCTCTCCCCGTGTTTCCGCAACTTGGGCAATCTACTTTCCTTTCCTTGTTGATGGTGGCCTTTGATCGCCCATGAGGTTATAAGTAAGAGCAGTTGACCTACTCTTGGGCCGGCTCACGTGCCTTTGAACCCAACTCCTTGTGAAAGTCAACACCGGAATGGAAAGTGTATCCAAGTACGTGATTTCAGGCTCGAACCAATCTGGTGGTGGGACCGATGTGTTTCTCACTGTCTCAAAGTCGGGCTATATGACGTTGACGTCTTCATCCACTTGATCCGAGACTGGAATGACTTCACATTCTCCTCCTTATCTCGGCATCATCAACCACATTCGCCCAGAAATCTTTGATATGAGCCCTGTGCCTGTATTCTACATTTTGCACCACTCGGATGTTGTTCTAGGGATCGAATCCTCCCTACCAATATGATATGTGAGGTGAAAGAACTGCAACTCATCTTCAGCCTCTCGAGTTGCCTGCAAGGAAGGACATACTTCACTTGAATTCTCCATGGTGATAGGGAAGTCCAGTCCCTTCTTCCTTTTCTTCTTCTGGATTTTACCGTAGGCAATGAGTTGCCTAGATACTCCTAACATTACTATTCGGTCGGTGGGGTACCTCGGCAGCTGGTATGGGTATGAGGTGAACCCCTGCAGCCTAATGTATGTAAATTTTGGAAATTGGATGAGCCAATATCCATATTCTTCAATCAATGCCTGTGCTTCCTTTGAAATCCTTTGTTGCGTTCTCTGTTGAAGAGTCCTTGCAATGTGCATCGTGAATGCATCATTCACCCGCTTGTAGCTGGCAGTGTTGGTCAAATGTAGTTGTGGGCAAGCCTCATGGATTTTGAACTGTTCAGGGCCACATCTGATTGGCTCCTTGTAGGTTATTCCTCGGTACTTGGTCATTCAAGCCAACATGTACATCACATACGAGCTCATGTAAAAAGTCTTCATCCTCGTTAGGCTCCTGAATTGCCATCTATATTGTCGCTCATCATCCTGGCCCAATCAACACATTCTTTTCCTTCTAATATGATTTCGATGTAGTAAAACATCCAAGGCCCGAAGATGTAGGCTTGCATACTTCCGTTCACCCGGCTAAGCATCATTATGAGATCACAATACTCCTGCTTCACATCTTCAGCAATTATTTGCTTCAAGCACTTGGTGTGGGGAGGTTTGGCTCTGTGCATCCAAACTGTATTGATGACACCAGCACACCACTCGAAGGAGGAAGAATACATTCTATCTGCTCTATCCTTCGTTCTATACAACATCTTCTCAGAGGTGGGAATCCCAAATGCTTCTCCAATAGCATTGGGCGTGAAGTTGGCGAACAACCTGCCATCTGGAGAAACAATGGTCCTTCATTCCGGCTTATAACAATTTGCGCACTCCATGATCAACTTCGGACACTGTATTGCTGGTGGAAAACCAGCAACTGCATAAATCCCACTTTTCATTATGTGGTGTGCTGTGATTGACGGTTGATGACCTCCCAGCCCGTACATTCTCGCTCTGAGTGCACCTAGATTAAATGAACCAAGGTTGGTATCTTTTAACCCTGCCAACTTCGAAGTGAATTTGGATTCTAGAAGAAAAGGCTTGGCGAGCTTCTTGATTACAGCCTGTCGGGATGCACTTGCCTTGCTTGCTTCAACATTCGCAGCTCTGCCTGCAGCCCTGCTTGTTCCTACAACATTTCCTCTTGCTCCAACCATCTGCAAAATAAAATAAAATAAGTTAGATTGCAGATTTTAGAAAAATAAAGTAACCTCGAGATGGCTGCAATATGGAGTTAGCTCTGAAAATAATATCTCTCAGCATAAACTTTTCTAACTCCAAACCTCAAACTTTTAAATCCTCCAAGCTTAAAACGTTCAGCAATGTGACTTCTGGCCTTGAAAGAAATTCGCACTAACTGGCAAATTTCAGCAACTAATCAACTTCTCCAGCATAAGATTTGGAACTTTTACTTCAGCTTGTTGACTTTAAGCTTTCAATTCTCAATAGCTAGAAAAATAATAACCACTGCAACAGAGAATTTTGAAAACTTCACTCAGCAACTCAACTTTCAGCACTTCGGAAAATAAAAACTCTCCAGCAACTCCAAGAATCGATTCTCAGCACTTAGAAAATAAATTCTCAGCTCAACTTTCAGCAATCTCAACAAATTCGATTCTCACATCAATCTCTCAACTTCATAAAGATTTTCTCTCACTTCAACAACTTCCAACTTCGCAAAGAAAATCTTCTCACTTCAGCAATTTCTCAACTTCGAATGGTGAGAAGAAATGAGAAACTCCGTTGTTTAAATAATTCCTCACAGGGAATCTTACTAATTTGTGTTGGGGCCATTTTTAGCACATTCATTAATTCCCCACTCTTCCCACTTAAAAATCTTCCAATTTTGGTGCAGTAGTGGGCGAGTTGTCAACCAATCGTCATAGCATTTGCCATTAATGAAGATTCTTTCCTCTACAGAATTCGAATTTTTCCATCCAATCTGCCAGTTAACTCTCGGTAATTAAATCACTTGCGAGAAAATCACTCTGTTTTATCTTGGAAATTCTTTTTTAATTTCTCGCAATGTTTAATTAAATTAAACTCATAAAAATCCATGGGGAAATTAAAATCCATCATTTAAATTTTAAATTCATGCACTTGCCTTAGACAATTAAATCCTCTTTAAAATATTTCACCCAATTGATTTTTAAAAAAAATCACTTGCTAGCTGAATCCACCTTTTGAAATTTAATTTCCCTCAAAAAAATAATCCAGGCACTTAGGAAATAATTCCCCTCTGCAAATATTAAAAATTTCCTTAGGAAAATAATTTCCAACCTCATTAACCCATGGGCGCACTTTGAAGGGGTTCATTTAATTTTTTCATTTTATCCATGGAAAAATAATATTCATCAACGTTTAATTCTCCCCTTTTGAAATACTTCACTGCCTTCGGTTCTCATTCCATGCCTTAGGAAAATTTTAAATTCATCCATCTAATTTTCCATGCCAAGGGCGTATTTTATCTCATTTAACTCTTAATTCCCATGCCTTAGGAATTCTTAGCTTATTTTCTCCCAAGGCGCACTTTATCTAGTGAAATTTCATTTCACTTAAGAAAAATTCTAACATCTCTTTCCTTGGGCGTGTTTGATCCTCTTCACTTTTAGTTCACACACTTAGAAATAAATTCAAGTCATTTCACCTTGAGGGCGCATTTACCTCTTAGCACTTTCGTTTTGCATTAGAAGATTTTTTTATTCTTACTCTGGCTTGGGCGTATTTTACCTAGGGAGCTTTCATTTCTCACACTTAAGAGATTTTCACGCCTTAGCATTTTCATTCCTCTTGGGCGCATTTTACCCTTGACTCTTCAAGTTGAGGGCGCATTTTAGACTTGCTACTTGTATTTTCCTTCTTCACTCATCTTGGGCGCCTTTAGCATCTTGCACTTTCATTTTTGCCTTAGAGAATGTTCAAGTCATTCTTGCTTGAGGGCGCATTCTAGAGGGTCCACTTTTGTTTTCATTACTTAGCATCCTTTTGCTTGATATCCTCTAGACTTGGTGGGTGCATATTCATGTGCAAGCTTTGATTTCTCACTTAGGAAATTTTGACTTGGCCTCACAACCTTGGGCGCATTTTCATATGCCCACTTCTGTTTTTGCCTTAGAAAATTTTGATGCTCCCCTTATCTCCCTTGGGCGCATTTGAGGTGAGTTACTTCCATTTTCTATCACTTAGAACTTTCTCACACCATGTATCTCCTTGGGCGCATTTAACATGTGTTACTTCCATGTAAGGGCGCATTTAGCACATCAAGCCTTCATTTCGTGCCTTAGAAGAATTTCAAGGCTCTCTACTTGATGGGCGCATTTACATATGCAAGCTTCTATTTGAGGACGCAAATGAGAGGGTGAGCTTTTGTTTAATGCCTTAGCATATTTTTTTACCAACAACATCCTCCCTTGGGTGCATTTTAGCTAGCCTACTTCCATTTGAGGGAGCCTTTCGATGTGCAAGCTTTCATTTCTCTTGAGGGCGCATTCTTCATAGCCCACTCCCATTTTCCATGCCTTAGCATATTTTTGAAGTGACTTTATGCAAGGTGGGCGCATTTTATACCCTCAACTTTGATTTTCCATGACTTAGAAAATTTCTCAAGGCTTCCATTATCTTCTTCAAGGTGAGGGCGCATTTTAATGGGCAAGCTTTTATTTTCAAACACTTAGGATTTTTCATGCCACCATCTCAACCTTGGGCGCATTTTGCCTGTCCAGCTTCCATTTCTCATGAGGGCGCCATTTGAAGGTGAAGTTTGATTTTACAGTTAGAAAATTTTGACCTCTTGAGCCTGCTATCACCTTCTATTTTTAGTAAGTCCCTGATTTTTTGACTTCCACAGCTTCGTTTAGCCTGAAATTTTCACCATGTGATCTTCATTGCTTGGTGAACCTGTTCACACCTGCCCCTCATGCTGACCTACTATTTATAGCAACTGTCTGAAAAAGTGATCAATCCACTGTCGGATGAGTTTGCATGTCATAGTGCCCGAGGGATCTCAATAAACCCAGAAAAACCCATTACACTGGTCTACATGCGTGCATTGGCTAAAAATAGTAAGTTCCTGAAACATGATCCACTCTGCTTGCATGTCACATCATTGCAAAGCTCTTGGAAAACCCATAAGGAATATCCAGACATGCATTGAAAAACATTGCATGCAAACCTTAAAAATAGCCTTTGAAGGCTGAATTGTTGAAAGTCATCATCCCGGATTGCATGTTATATCATCGCGAAGGTCTTGAAAAACCCAGAAACATTCTCCAGACATGCATCGAAAAACCATACATGTGCACCCTGAAAATGGCTCTTGAAGCCTGAACTGCTAAAAATAGCAAGTTGTCCAATTCTGCTCAAATTTTGCATGAGAGCATCTTGAGGTACCCTGAATGTCGTGGAACAGATAGAATTCCAAAATCCTGATAAAAAGGTCCTAGATTGAATACTTAGTAAAAATAGTAAGTCGTCAGAACTCAGTGAAAATTTAGTGGGACTCTGCTTGAAGCGTTGTGATTGCAGTATTAAGCTCAAATTTCCCTTTGACAATTCTATTTGACCTCAAACAAGCCTGAAGAATAAAAACCTTAATTTCACAAACTTAGCCAAAATTTCCAACTTAGGTCAAACGATGGGACATCCCTAGAAGGATAGAACGATCAGAGAGAGAGAGAGATGCAAAACCAAAACCAAAAGACCAGAATGGAGCAAAAATTAGGGGGTACCCATTTGAATGGGGTGATGTGTGAAGATGACTTTCTTTTTGGGGGGGTTGATGTAGTCAGCAAGGAAGAAATAAATAATTATGTTAATATGTAATTAATTCCCCAACCGTTGGGTGGTTTTAACTTGTAGTTGTTGAGGGTTGGTGTCCTCAACCAATGTTGACTGGCTATATATTGCATGTTTGCATTTGTAGTCGGGGACCGCAGACATTCTGTATTCTGTACTTATTGCGTATCTGATGAATGAAGAATACGATACATATATTTTGTGCATTGTTTGGTAATTGATATGCATTATTATTGTTGTTATATATTTCCGTTTACTCTGTGTTAATTGGTCAAGTAGCCTTATGGAGTAAACATAGTTTGCACGGGAAAATCGATGGCTTTATAAGCCAATGGAATGTAATGAAGTACTATCCCAAAGAATTCAATACATTATTCGAGGATACCTTGTTGTGCTGATATGGTTTAATTTTTCCATCATTTTATTTGCTCTTCCATATTTCAATATAAACATTGCATACCACAAATTTGATTTATTTCATGTTTCCAAATAAAACCTTTACTTTCAGAAACAATTTTGAATGAATAAAGGAGCATATAAAAATGCTCAACAATAATCACTATTCTACAAAAATAATATCGCATCCATTGCTTCCAAAAGTGTCTGATATACTGAAAACATACCATGCTTGCTTCTTTTTGCCAACTAATAAATATTATTCAGAAAAGTTATACTCGTGAATGATCATAGTTTTTCCATAGAAAACATCTGCCAACTATTAACAGAATTACAGTATGCATTTGTATTTGACTAGGCCCACTATCCATCAATCTCTGATAGTACAATTTTACCTACAAACTTATATTAGTCCAGACTTCACAATTTTCTGACATCCATGCATTATACTTAGTTTACTGACCTATCCACATTAAAACAAAAGAACATTTTGTTCCTAATTTGGAAATAATAATGATTCAATACAAGATCATGAACACAAGAACAACTTTAGGAATAAGGCCAACTGTTGAACCTTCATTAAAGCCCAAATACTAAAATGTGCACGATATTCTTGGTATGTCATGCCACCATTCCCAACCTCCAACATGTCAGGATCTGCAGAGACCAGAAATCATAATGACTACATTTTTACCTCCATGGACTTTTAGATTTCCAAAAACAAAGCCATTAAGAATCAAATTTTGAAAAGACTCCAAAAACATGATAATATATATACTAAATAAAGAATTTGCATTACCATTCCATCCCCCAGGACCAGCATATGTTGCCCACTTATCATTCAAATCTGCAATTGTAGTCATACTAGCAAAAAAAGTAACAGACCACACTTAAACTAGAATCAAGGATAAAATCACTAAACAAAGAAAATGGTACAAATCAAAATATTTCGTAAAATGTAATTTATGCCCCATAACTAGCTCACCTTCCCCACGAATCGTTGATGTCATCAGTTGTGCGCCAACTATTCCCAACATTATTTGCCCACAAAGCTGGATCATCCACACCCCTATTGAGATGCAAGCAGGTTAAATGCTAGATACAAATGTCTTAAAAATACTACATAAGATGGTAGCAGGGGTAAATTTATAACAGAAACATCACCATTCACAAAGTGAGTAGAAAATTGTACGTCCAGTTGCATTTAGTGCCTCCCTCATAGGTGGGTATCTAAAATCATTTCACAATAATTCAAAGTTAAGGATGAAAAGATACAATAGCATCATGTAAGTACCCCTGTGGAAGTCAATGCTGTTACATATTTGAGAACAAATGTATAAGAAAGAACTAACCGATCCTCTGGTTTGATGCCAAGATTGTAACAATTATCGTATTTCAAATAGTCAATGCCCTGAAATCCATCCAGATGAAAAGAAAGTCTATCTTGGTAACTGACAAAGTGAATGAAAATTACAAAGAAACTACCATGAGGCCTTTCATAATTTAAGCTTTTGTTCTGACTAGCTTGGTCACTCGGAAATTGACACAAGATAGATACAGAACAACTTTATCCTCATCTTAATATTTATTTGGAAGAAGAAAAATTCATAATTACTTACCCAAGATGCAAACAAATTTGCATCTCGATTCTCATGGGCAAGTGAGCCTGGTCGAACTTGACAGGTAAATATCCTAGAATTATAATAGGCATAATCAAATTACATTGAATAAATAATAGTGATGCAATTTCTCAACTGAACCAGAGCTCTGAAATCCTTTAACCTATTGCCAACAAAATTCAATAAAATGGACTTAACTCACCCTGCATCAGAATATATACCAAGTTTTAGGCCTTTTGCATGGACATAGTCAGCTAGTGCTTTGATCCCTGAGGGAAATGTCTTTTTGTCTGGCTCCAAGTCACCCTGGATAATGACTCAAATATTGATATTTCTTAAAAATTCATGAACACGAACTAATATTATAAAAACAGAATAAAAATTGCATTGCTAATTGAAATAATTTATGCTCAAAGAGTACACAAACTGTAATCAAATATTCAAACAATGTCTAGTCAGAAAACCAGTTTTATCAGTTGATTTTTTCTCTTAAATTCTTCAGTTCTGAGTATTTAAGAGAAAAATTCAACTGACAAGCACTTCAAGGATGGAGATCAAAAAGTTCAACAGGCATAACTTTGAGCTATGGAAGCTCAAAATGAAGAATCTCCTAGTTGACAGTGATCAACAGGTAATTGTATAAAAACAGAAGCCTACGCCTATTGCAACAAATGACTAGGATAACCTTGATAGACAGGCTAGAAGGAAAATCCAACTTTGCCTTTTTGATTTAGTATTGTTGAAT
The DNA here is from genome assembly GCA_007115665.2 of Sequoiadendron giganteum. Lineage (NCBI taxonomy): Eukaryota > Viridiplantae > Streptophyta > Pinopsida > Cupressales > Cupressaceae > Sequoiadendron > Sequoiadendron giganteum. Next base: position 774,092,322 of record CM021102.1, read on the forward strand.
GTTTTGGGAGAAGAGACTGCTGAGAAGTTATGGGACAAAATAGGGTCTTTGTTTCAAACAAAGTCTCCAATGAACAAAATTTTCTTAGAAAGAAGTTGAACTCCCTGAGAATGGCTGATGTGACTATATAATGGAGCATCTGGATGCCTTCAATATAGCGGTAGGCCAATTAGCTATTATAGATGTTAAAATGGAGGAGAAAGACAACTGCATTAGCAAGTTATGTTCTTTGCCTAATTCATGAGATAACTTAGTTATGGCAATTAGTAGCACCTCTGCTAAAGTCGAAGCTTGAAGATATAGTTGTAGCCTTGTTGTCACAAGAAATGAAGTGAAAATCTATGGATAGTTTTACAAAGATGCTTTGATGTTGAGAGGGTGTTCTCAAGATAAAGACCAAAAAAGACTAGAGATAGAAAATCAAAATCCAAAGCCAAATCTAAATCTCCTAGAGAGCCTAAAGTGAAATGCTAGAGCTGTGAAAAGTATAAACATTTCAAGAAGCTATGCAGATTTCAAAAGATAGACAAGATATCTAATGATATCTCTTCCTCGGATACAAAGTCCTCCATTGAAGAAGTGGCAAATGTTTTCATGGCATCTTCAAGTACTCATGTATGTGATGAATGGTTGATTAATTCAAAATCTTTGTTTCATGACACCCCACAAGAAATGATTATCTATTTATGAAAACTACAATTGTAATGTCCCCTTCTCAAGTCTAGTCAGTTTGGTGCCCATTAGCCTATTCTCTGGGTTCCTGTAGGCTAATTGGATTTGCTAAGGGGACTCCAAAGATCTTGAAGAGCACAAGTTCAATTCTTCTTGGTTTCCATTCATGACAATGAGCTCAGTTGAGGTTATGGATTGCAATGACACTCTCAAAAGTGTTTCAGGACTCTTGGGGTGTTCTCCAAACTTCTTGGAGTGCACATCTATTTTTAGTAAGTCACCATATGGATTCCAATCATCTTTCTACTGCTTCAGTTTCATCATAGTGTGGTCAGAATTAGATTCTGATAATGTTGCAGTACTTTCCGTTACTTGGGTGAGTTATTACGTTAATTAATATTTCACTTAAGTTGTCTAAAGTTGAGAAATAATTAAAAAACAACTTACTGTAATAGTTCATTAGAAAGAGAATTAAAATTTTTAAAAGTTGGACATCTAACTAGGGGCCTTTACACATGAAATATTATTATTAATTCAAAAAGGTCTTTAAGGGAAAAGAATTATTATAATTTTTTATTGGTAATTTCCCTCCCAAAAGCTATAAAAGGAGTTGTTGGGGGCTCATTTGGTTCATTCTTTGGAGATGATATTGTTATGATGTTGGATTGAACTTGAGAATTCTTCCTTGATCTTTAGAGGACGAAAACCCTCTTTTTATTGCTGGTTTCGGATTTGAAAGATAATCCCTAGCTGGTTTGAGTGTGACTTTATTTCAAAGATCACCATTGTGTAGATTGAGTTCCAATTTCCTACCTTCAGCCATGGAGGTTTTTGATATTTTTCTAGTTGCAGATTTTGGAGTGATGGTTTTCAGCTTATAGAGTTTTTATTTTGTTTATGTGTAAGTCTATTTGAAAGGGTTGTTGGCTGTCCCTACCATCCAAACTTGGCCAGACCAGTTCATTGAGGGTATAAGTTCGAATGAATGTTATTTTAATGTTTATTTTGCATTGTATAAACAGCATTGCAAATCTGTAATGTCCCTATTCTCGGAGTGACATCTTGGTGACTTGATTCTAGCCCATCCAGCATTCCCATGGGTTAGATGGCGAGATAAGGGAATGATATTGGCCATGAGAATCACAATTTTGGTAAGATGCTTTTAGAGATTTAAGAGGGGAATTATCCTTAACAATAAATAAAGCATAATGTTGATCATATTTTATTATTTTCTCATGGTCCACTTGCAAGTCAAAGCAATTTTATAAGAAAGGGGGGAGTTTGCAAATAGTTAAAATATTATTATCCTCCTTGGTTGGTCGACCCACATGAAATCAGATTTGATTTGCTTCTAGAAGTCAATTCTCTCTCTTAGGGTGGTTTAGTGCCTTAATAGGGAAGGCATTGAATATTTTTATATTTGAAGACCAAATCAGATCTTCCTAGGGCGGCTTGGATAAGGCAATGAATATTTTAATGAGATAAAATCTGATCTTCTCAAGGACGGTTTAGATGCCTTAGTGAGGAAGGAAATGAATATTTTAATGAAATAAAATCAGATCTTCCCTAAGGGCGGTTTAGGTTCCTTAGCCATGAAGTCATTGAATATTTTAATGGAAACAAATCAGATTCTCCCTCTACAGCAGATTTGGACAAGGAGCCTTATTTAAGAAGGCATTGAGGGTTGTGAGAGTATTATGTTTGCATTGATACTTTGAAAAAAAAACATTGTGAAGAGAGTTGTCTCTTGTCTGAAATAAGTTTTTAGAATTACTTCAAGGTGGTGTTCCCTTGAGTTGGGTTTGGTGATGCTCCCTTACCCCTGTTTGAGAGGTGAAATCACTCAGGTTTCATCATAGGGCAGAATTGTGCAAGCTTGGTGCATTTTACAGCTAGGGTTTGCAAACAAGTTCCTGGTCAAAAATTGGATTTGGAGGTCTACAGTTTTTTCTGAGCAAATCTACCATTGGGCGATCCATACTAGGGACATTTTGGAGTGCAATAAAATTTGTTTCATGAATATTGGAGATGTTGGTGATTTTATATGAATTTTGAAGATATTGGGCGACTAGGGTTTCCAATTTGGTGGCTGTAAATCGCAACTTCAGGTGTGATCTGATAGGGTTTCATTCTTCAATCTCTTGGCTAGGGTTTGATATATATATTTTGGCTATTTTGCATATTGTAAGAGTTCTAATTTTCTAAATCAGATTATCTGATTGTAAGCTGCAAGCTATCCTTTATTTGTAATCAGATTATTGATTTAATAAGAAGCCATCATCATTTCTTGAGTATGTCACTCTCATATGTTGATTGATTTGCTTACAACTTCATCATTTTGGTATTTTGTTTCCTGAATCTTTTATCTACATTTGAACATTAAGCTAGCAAGGAGAAAAATTTGATTGTGATAAGGTAGGCTTCTTACAAGATCATTTAAGGTGATTGATAAATATTTTAGTGCCTGGTCATACCATATTGTTTGTTGGGTCGTACCAAGCAAGGTGGGTGTGGGAAGGAGAGAGTGAAGTGTTGTTGTTTGGTGATGGCTTTCACTTGGTATGTGGTCGCCTAGGCCTCATTACCAATCTTTATGCTTGATTTGGTTGGAGAAAGGGGTGTTTGAAGAGTTTGTTGTAAAATATAACTATACCTATTGGAGAAGCAAAGTATACTCTGTTTCAGACTTGCTTATGCCTGATTTTTGTTTTAGACCAGTGTACCTTTATTATTTCGTGTTGGGGCATGAATTTGGTGTGATTATTTTATGCTGGTTGGAGTTTATCAGCTCTGCAATTTAAATCAGACCTGCACTAAAGGAAGCTGCCATACTAAATTAAAGTTGTCATACAGTCTGTTGTTTAGGAAGGGGGTGTCGTACCACCATTATGCTATTGTATAAATTGGTATATTGGCTTACAATTCTCAAGAAACTATAGAAGGTACTATTGTGACCTTTTCACACATCACCCCATCCAAGATGGGGACCCCCTAATTTTTGCTCCATTCTGGTCTTTTGGCTTTGGTTCTCTCTCTCTCTGGTCGTTCTATTCTTCCAGGGATGTCCCATCGTTTGACCTAGGTTGAAATGTTAGCTAAGTCTGTGAAATTAGGGTTTTTGACCTAGGTTGAAATGTTAGCTAAGTCTGTGAAATTAGGGTTTTTATCCTTCAGGCTTGTTTGAGGTCAAATAAGGTTATCAAAGTAAAATCTGAGCGCAGCAGTACAATCAGAAGGCTCGAGGCAGAATCCCATTGAAATTTTACTAAAATCCGACAACTTACTATTTTTAGTAAGTACCTAATATGAGACCTTTTGCTCAAAATTTTGGGATTCTGACTGCATCAACACTTCCAGGTAACTTCAAGGTGCCTACACGTGAAATTTGAACAGATTCGGACAACTTGCTATTTTTAGCAATTCAAACTTCAAGAGCCATTTTAGGGTTTGAACATATGATTTTCCAATGCATGATTGAAGAATGTATCTGGGTTTTTCAAGACCTTTGCAGTGATGTGACATGCAAGTCGAGATGATGACTTTCAGCAGTACAGCCTTCAAAGGCTATTTTTAGGGTTTGCATGCAGAGTTTTTCAACGCATGTCAAGGTATTCCTCATGGGCTTTGCGAGAGCTTCGCAGTGATGTGACACGCAAGCAGAATGGATCATTTTTTAGGGACTTACTATTTTTAGCCAGTGCCCGCATGTTGACCAGTTTTTTGGGTTTTTTTGGGTTTTTTGAGATCTCACGAGCAATTTAACATGCAAACTCATCCGACATCAGATTGATCGCTTTCTGGGCGTTTACTATAAATAGCAAGTTCACTCCAGCAGCTCCCCGACACTTCAGTTCAACAAGCAAAACGACATACAGCAGAAATCAAGTCAAACGAAAATAGTTCAGAGTACATGCAAGTCAAATTAGGGTTTCCACTATTATGCCTAAAAATAGGGGGCGAAACTCAGAGTTGTCAAAATGAAGTACACCATCATGATCAGCATCTTCAGGCTGCCTACTGGCAAAATTTGGGCAAAATCTGAGCACTTACCATTTTTAGTAAGTCACTCCACGGCTAAAAGTGGCATGTCTGTGCCAAAGACGAATGTGAACAGGACACTTAAAGCATCAAGATCCGGTGGAGCAAATTTCAGGTCAAACAGAGCTACAAAGTTCAATCAATTTTAGGGTTTGTTAAAAATAGCAGGATGGCTAAAAATAGCATACCAGTGTGGACATAGGGTATAAACAAGGTGGCAAAGTCTACAGAGGCATAGCCACGCCTGCTTCAGCACAGAACAGATGAAAAATGCGTGGAAATCCACACTTCTCCGAATTTGCTAAAAATAGAAGGGCAAGGCATGGCTAGGGCATTGGAAATTTATAGATAAAAACTGGCATGAAGATACAAGAGATACGCCCTTATGCGAAAAAGCTTGATGATAAATTTTTCTAAGTCATGAGAAATTCCTTCCCACTACCTGAAATGCGCCCAACGCATGGGAGAAAGTTGATAAAATTGCTAAGCATAAAAATTCCTCCTCGTAGGGTGAAATGCGCCCAAGGCTTGAGGAAATTCCTTCTCCCCATGCTATTTGAGCCCACAAGGCATGAAGAGGTTGGCAAAAGTTGATAAGGCACAGGAATTCCTTCCCACCCCCTCAAATGCGCCCTCACTTGTAGATGTTCCTCTAGCACACATCAAATGCGGCCCACAAGGTTTAAAAGGTGGATGGCGTGGAAATTTCCCTCTTCACATGAAAGGCACCCTCAAATTCCTTCACCCTATGCTAAATGCACCCACAAATGAGGAAGGCAAGAAGAAAAGCGCTAAATCAAACAAGTTTCCTCACCACATGTGAAATGCGCCTAAAAGTTCCCTCACCACATGTGAAATGTGCCTAAAAGTTCCCTCACACTACATGAAATGCACCCTCAAGTTGAAAGTGGAAGTAGCCTATGGCAAATGCGCTCAAGTTGATTGAAAGTTCCCTCACACTACATGAAATGCGCCCTCCAGTTCCTACATGACACTTGAAATGCGCCCAAGCAAGGTGTTGAAATATTCTAAGTGTTGGCGAATTTCCTTCACACATGCTCATATGCGCCCTTAGGTGGAAGTCAACACATGGAAATGCGCCCATATCTTTGAGGAGAATTTGATAAAGGAAGCCTAGGCGTGGAAAGATAAAGAGGGTAAAATGGAAGCTCATACCTTCAAATGCACCCCTCATGGGTGAATTAAAATTTGATTATTTTCTAAGGCATTTTTTGGAGCAAAGGTGAGAAATGCACCTAGGGGTAATGATAAAATTTTCTTAAGGCAAGATGAAATGCGCCCAGAGACAGCAAGGAAATTCTTCAGGAAAATCAAGGAAAATGACAAGGCAAGAAAAATGAAGATTGCAGGTGTGGAATGCGTCCAGAACAAAAATGAGCAGACCTTAGCAAAGTTTATTATTTTCAAAATAATAAAAAATTAAAAGTTCCCCTTCGTTCGGATACACATGAAAACGACGTGTTTTGAAGGTAATTTTCTTCTGGGTATTGGACATTTCCAATTGGGAGATGGTTTGAACTTATTCCACACCTCGCTCATGTCGTTTGGACAGAGAATTTCACCCGATGCCTGTTTTAATGAATTTCCTAAGGCAAAATTAAAATTTCTCTAAGGCAAATGAGATGAATGAGTTTACAAGAATGTTTAGCTTGAGAATTGAACGAATGACTGGAATAATTTTGCCGAAACGAGCATGGAATCAAATTCCCTAGTCAGACGAAATGAAAAGAAGTGATTGATTTAATATTTTAAAAAATGCAAACGTGATGAAGCAGGCCTGTGCAGGAGTGATGAATTTTCAAAATTCTAGAAGTTAAAGATTCTGATGCTCTGAATGACAAGTGTTGCAACTGGCAAAGGAGGGAAAATGGAATTCGAAAGTTTGCTAAGTTTAGCCTCTTCCAAAATTCGACCTGGCTATAAGATTTCAAGTTCTTTTCATATTTCTCACAGGTTGCTGAATGGAAAATATTCTCAAAGGCTGAAAGTACGACTTTGAGGAAGAAAGACTTGAGTTGCTGAGGTGTGAATTTGTGAAGAGAGGTTTTGAAATTGCTGAAGTACGAGTTTGCAGAGAGAGAGACTTCTCAAGTTGTTGAGAAATTCGAACTTGTGAAGAAGGTGAAATTGCTAAGAAGTGTGAACTTGTGAGAAACACTTAAGTTGCTGAGAAGTTCTAAGTTGAGGTGCTGGATGCAACGTATTCTCTAAGGCTGAAAGTATGAATTTAAGGTGGAAGGTTGAGTTGCTGAAAGGTACGATTTGAGAAGAAGCTTCTCAAGTTGCTAAAAGTACGAATTTGAGAAAGGAAAGTGAGTTGTTGAAAGTGCAAGTTTAAAGAGTGAAATGCAAACTTGTGAGGAAGTTTCAAATTGCTGAAGGTGAATTGCTGGGAACAAATATTTCCAAGGGTTGGACATTGTGTTGCTGCAAGTAGAAAACTTCCAAGTGTTGGAGTGACAAGGGCGTTGAGGTTTGCAGCTGAAAATGACAAAGTGTTTCAGCCTTTTTATTTTTCGAAAATCTGTTGGCACCCTCAGAATACTATTGTTTTCTAAATCTTATTTTCTAATGACTCTCTTGTGTTTTTGCAGAATGGCTAAAACAAGTAGAAGAGCTGCAGGAAGAGGAAATTATGTTGAGTCCACGAGAGCAAGCACATCAAGACAGGCAGTGATAAAGAAGTTGAGCAAATCCTTCCTGTCGGAGTCTAAGTTTTCTTCGAAGTTGGGCAAATTGAGTGACACGAACCTCGGCTCATTCAACTTGGAGACTTTCAAGAAGCGAATAATGGGAACTGAAGGTCATCATCCGTCAGTCACTTCGCATAACATTGTCAGGAGTGGACTTTATGCAGCTGTTGGTTTTCCACCAGCAATCTAGTGCCTAGAGCTGATCATGGAATGTGCCAATTATTACAACACAAAGCAAAGGACTATTATTTCACCAGATGGCAAGATATTGGCCAACCTTACGCCGGAGGCAATTGGGGAGGCATTTGGAATTCCAGTCCATGAAAAGATGATTTACAAAACAAGGGAAAGGGTTGAAAAGATGTATTCATCCACGTTTGATCGATGTGCTAACTTGATAAATTCCAAGTGGATGAACAAGCCCAAGCCAACTCGCACGAAGCTGCCTAAGCAGATAATTTCAGAAGATTTGAGGCAGGAGTTTTGTGACTTGATAATGATGCTAAGCAGAGTCGGAGGGTGCCCCCAAGCATTCATCTTTGAACCTTAGATGTTCTATTATATCAACCTGGTGTTGGAAGGAAAGGACTACGTAGACTGGGCACTGATGATCAGTGATAACTTACATGAGCAACTTCGTGGTCTAAGGAGGACAAAAACATTCTACATGAGCTCTTATATCGTCTACATTCTGGCCCGTATGACAAAGTATAGAAGAATTTCATATAATGAACCAATCGGGTGTGGCTCCCATCAGTTTAAAATACATGAGGCTTGTCCGCAGTTACATTTGACAAGTACCTCCAACTACAAAAGGGTCAATGACGCCTTCACGATGCGCATAACAAGGACCTTGCAGCAAAGGACTCATCATAGAATATCCAAAGAGGCACAAGAGCTGATTGAAAAGTTCAGATGTTGGTTTATCCAGTTCCCGAAGTTTACATATATTAGGCTGCAAGGATTCTCCTCTTACCCATACAGATTGCCCCGGTATCCTACAAACATAATTTTGATGCTGGAGATATCTAGGCAACTTATTGCCTATGATAAGATTCAAAAGAAGAAGAAGAAGGGTGGACTTACATTCCCAATTACCATGGGGAATTCTAATGAAGTCTGTCCATCACTACAACCAGCTAGGGAGGCAGAGAATGAACTCCAGTTCTTCCACCTTTCCTACCATACCAGCAGGCGGCACTATGATCCCCACAGGAATATCAGATGGATATTGTCCGAGGAGTTCAGGAATAAGGCACAAATTGAAGACTTTTCGGCAAGTGCAATGGATGAGATCGAGGTTAGGAGGAGGATGTTTTCACGGATACCGTTGGGGATGATTAGGGAATGCGAGATTGTCCCAGTGCCAGATCAGATTGAGGAAGATATAAATGTAGTACAAGCTGATTATGAGACAGTAAGGGATACACCACTCCCGCTCCCGGATACGTCAGAGCCAAAGATTACAGACTTGGATACACTTTGCATCCCAGTCTTAACATTCACACGGAGTTGGGTAGAGAGGCATGTGAGCCGACTTAAGGGCAAATCAATTCCCCTTACTTACAATTTAATGGGAGATCACAGATCACCGGCTGCTAGGAAGGGAAGGCAGGTTGCTCAAGCTCCAGAGCCACGAGGGAAAGAACCAGTCCGGCCTGAACCTCTAAGAATTGAAGAATCCACCCATACACCATCACGAGCATATTCTCCGAGTATGCAGGAAATGTCACTGTTTGTTGATCAAAGAGAAAGATTGAATGCAGAATAGGCAGTGCAAGTGGCAAGTCAGCTACCTCACAGAGAGTCAGTGGGCCAAATCATCAACATGCCTAGGGAGGAAAATCAACGAGAGACAAATGAGGGGACAGCCACTGACACTCAGTTTCAGCATGAGATTGAGGCAGCTCTTGAGGATGATGCTACTTCAGATCAAGATGCGCAGAGCTCAGGAGATACTGAGCCTATAGACGATGATGAGCCTCGTCAGCACGAAGGCATAGAGGAAGTTCATAAGGTAGAAGCCGAAGTTGAGCAGCCCTTCGTTATTTCAAACTTACGACAGGAGGTGCCAGAATGGCTAAGGGACAAGATGAGACATGATACTATTGATGAGACTGATCCAGCAGCTGAGATGGAAGAATTGTTGAGCAGGATCAATGCACCTCCAGCAAAGAAGAAGGCCAGAAAGTTCTCTAAAATCTCGACAGATGAGGATGGCTCTCAGACGTTGAATGCGGCAGTGCCTAGGGTAGAGTGTGATCGAGATGAGGCTGTTCTACAAATTATGTGATCACAACTATGGAACTTGGCCGCCCTATTGGAGCATAGGTGGTTGAAGAGTGCGACAATTCATATTAGGCACTCAAGGACAGATTGTTCCATATCGAGGGAAAATACAAGAGATTGAAGGTAGAGCACAAAACACTTATTGGCTATGTGCAACACTTGTCTCGTCTTTGTGGGCAAGAAAATCCGGCAATTGAGCTCCCAACCGAATTTCCCAGATAGTCAATCACTGGCTTAGAAGATTTGAAAAGAATGGCACAGCAGGCAGATAAGTGGGTTGCCAATGTTCGTGCTGAGACAGAAAAGTTTATGGAGGATCTTGCACATGCCTATCGGCAAGCCTCCGACATTATGGCAAGTATGGATGCAGTTAACCATGCTTGGGGTGAGGCTCGTCTCTATCAAACGAGAGTTGTTCTTCGCTTAAGAGCTTTGATGCACACACCTCTGTAGGTTTTGGTTGAGGGAGGTGTGATTCAGGAAGGTGATAGGTATGACTTCGTCGGCTGGTGCTCTTCAGTGGTCACAGGCCGAGGGTTCTATGATGCATCACAGGCAAATTCGGTCAGGGTCAGAAAGGCCATGACAAACATCTTTGATGGAGTCCTCAATACGCTGGAGGCTATCTTTGCCAGGAGGCTGACTTCTAAGGAGGTAACTGCAGATGGTTTGAAGAGTAGATTGACACCATTCTTTTCTGAGGTGAAGGCCTTTGTCCAGGATGATTTCGAGAACACCTCTACGTTCTCCAGCATTATTCAGAATACCCAAGATGCTCTAGTCGCCTAGAAGAAATCTTCTGCCCGACATGGGCAAACAGTTACAGTGTTGGAGTTTCAGTTGGATCATATCCCTCCCATTTCAGATCAGGAAGTTGAGGCTGTGTTGACCAGGTTCATTGAGTTTGCAGTCAGGGAAAAGGAAAAAGGAAACGTCCTTCTGGATGATGATCTTCTGGAAGGGGATGATGTGCATTGATTACAAATAGTGGTTTCTATAGAGGAGTGGAGAATCTCCAGTGCATTCATTGCCCCACTCCTCTTAGTGGCGGTTTTTAGGGCTAAAACCATAATCAGGGCATATATGGCTCAATCTGAGCCTTCCATTGTATTTGAATCTAAGTTGTCCACTGGACTAGGCTTGATATAAAAGGGGTATCCCCCCTCATTTGTAAATATTAGATATTAGACTAAGAGTTAAGGCAGAGCTAGAGAGTAGAGAGCATATAGTGAATAGCTAGAAGTTAACTTAGTTTGAAAAGGAAAGAAAAGCTTTCCCTTTGAAAGTTTTTGTAAAAAGTTGTTGTGGAGGACTCTCATAATACAAAGAATTTCATTGATTGGTGATTCTATCTTTCGTTGTGAGCAGTTGACAAGGCTTTTTCGTCTTTCCAATTCAAGTAGATAGAGTAAAGTAGATTTAATTCCATGCAAGTAGTTGTTAATTGTGGAATGTGGCGTTTGATTTGAGCAAGTCTTATTTCATCCATACCACTAGTGAGCTCGTTGATGGTGAGTTCGCCCTACCTGGTCAACTAGAATATTGGCACTTACTTCGATTGTGGTACATATGTCTATATGCATCGTTGTGATGGTATGTGCATGTGTCATAATTTGAACACCTTTCTCATCCTTTGAAGATTGCACCGATTTTGTGGAAGTTGTCCCAAGGGGAGGCGAAGCAAAGTCTGGTTTGAAGATTGTTGAAGTCGATCCTCGCATACCACCCCTTTAGAAATAAATTACAGAATCCCTACCCTTTCTCCTTTTAAATTCAGTATTTTCTCAGTTAACTCAGGAATCAGAGCATCATCGTCAAATCATTTGTGTCGTAATTGCTTCACAGAGTTGAACAAATTGCGTAAGTCCCCTTGGAATACCCAGCATATTCACATCAACCAATTGAGTCTATTCGCTACATAAGGAACTGTTGACGTGCCTTTTGTGACAGCGCCAGCACAGAATAAAGTTGCCCAACGGTCACTCTATTCTCTCTTGATCAAAGTGTCCCACATGCTAAGATTGCTTGAAAGTTCATGTGTTCGACTCCAAGGTTCCTTTTATCGCGAATAGACTCAGTTGGTTGATGTGTTTTGCTGGTTATTTCAAGGGGACTTACGTAGTTGTTCACTTTGTGAAGCAATTAGGACATGAATGATTTGGCGATATGTTCTGGTATCTAAACTGACTCGGAAAATGCAGAATTAAAAGGGGATAGGGATATTCTACAGATCTACTTCTAAAAGGGTGGAGGACGAAGATCGACTTAAACAATCTTCAAACCAAACTTCGCTTTGTCTTCTTTCGAACAACTCCGACAAAGTTGGTGCAATCTTCAAAGGATGAGAAAATGTTCAAACTATGACACAACACGTTCATACCGTCAACACGACGCATACAAACACATGAACCATAATCGAAGTTAAGTGCTGATACTCCAGTTGACCACGCAAGGCGAACTTACCATCAGCAAGTCCGCTAGTGGTATGGACGAGAAGACTTGCTCAAATCACAACGCCACACTCCACAGCTAACAACTACTTGCATGAAATAAAATCTATTTTACTCTATCTACCTTGAATTGGAAAGACGAACAAGCCTTGCTAGCTACTCACAATAGAAGATAGAACCACCAAACAATGATAAATCTTTATATTATGAGAGTGTTCACAACAACTTCTTACAAAGTCCTCAATGGGAAAACTTCCTTTCCTCCTCAATCTAAGCTAACTTCTAAGCTCTACTCTCTAACTTCTATCTCCAATACTCTCTAGCTCTGATCTATCTCTGATTCTAATTCTAATTATTACAAATGAGGGGGGATGCCCCTTTTATAATAAGTCCAATTCAGTGGACGGTTCAGATCAAATTACAATGAAGGGCTCAGATCGAGCCACCTATGCCCTGATTAGGGTTTCTGCCCTAAAAACCGCCACAGAGAGGAGTGGGCAATGAATGCACAGAATATTCTCCACTCCCCTGCAGGAATCATAATGAGCAATTAATGCCCACTACCATCATCAAGAAGATCCTCATCAAGCAGCGCGTTCCCACTGGCCTTCTCCCGGATAGCAAACTCGATCAACCGGGCCAATACTGCTTCAACCTCCTGTGTAGAGATTGGTGGAATATGGTTGAGCTGGAACTCCAAGACTGCTACCGTCTGTCCGTATCTGATGCAAGATTTCTTCCATGTCACCAAGGCGTCCTGGGTATGCTGAATTATACTAGAGAACGTGGAGACATTCTCAAAGTCATCCAGGACAAGTGACCTCGCAGCTGAGAAGAATGGAGGCAGTCTACCCTTCAAACCATCAGCAGTTATCTCCTCTGGGACCAACTTTCTAGCAAATATGGCTTCTAATGTATTGAGGACTCCCCCCAAGATGTTGCCCATTGCCTTCTTCACTTTAGCTGAATCTGCCCTTGCTGCGTCGTGAAATCCACGGCCTGTGACCACCGAGGAGTACCAACCGGTGAAATCGTACCTATCACCTCTCTGAATTACACCTCCATCCACTAAGGTTTCTAGAGGTACATGCATCAAAGCCCCCAAACGAAGTACAGTCTTCGTTTGATAGATGCGAGTATCACCCCAGGCCTGATCTACTATATCCATTCGTGCCAAAATATTTGAGGCCTGTCGATAAGCATCGGCAAGGTCCTCCATGAATTTTCCTGTCTCAGTATGAACACGGCTAACCCACTTGTCTGCCTCCGTTTCCATTTTCTTTAAATCCTCTAAGGCAACAATTGACTCATTCGGAAGCTCCGATGGACGTTCTACTGCTGGGTCTGCTGGTTCACCTGGACGTGCTAGATTCTGCATATATCCTATCAAGGTTTTGTGCTCCTTCTTCAATTTCTTATACTTCCCCTCTGTGCGGAGCAACTGATCCTTCAATGCCTGATAGGAGTTATCGAACTCCTCGATAACTTGGGCTCCCGTAGGACGACCCAACTCTACTGTGGTGATCACATAATTTTCAGGCCTCTCCTCGGTTCGATCACAATCTTCCCTCGGAATAGCCACCTGAAGCGTGCGAGAGCCTGACTCGTCAGTCGAGATCTTTGAAAACTTTCGGGCCCTTTTCTTCTCTGGTGGCGCACTGATCCTCCTAAGGAACTCTTCCATCTCAATGGCCGGATCCGTGTCATCCTCGGGTTCTCTCCTCATTCTGTCGGAAAGCCAATCAGGCACTGTCTGCTGTGGATTACAAATGACAAGGGGCTGTTCTTCTGTTGCCTCCATCTCGTGCACTTCCTCTCTTCTTGCACTGGTCTGCTCAGGCTCATCCTCCTCTATAAGCTGGGTATCTCCCGACCCTTGGGTCCCCTGTTCTGTGTTTTCCTCTTCTTCCAAAGCCGTGTCCAACATCTGCTGAAAATGGGTGTCGGCCATTGTTTCCTCTTCCTCCTCCTGTTGGCCGCCCCTGGATAAACTGACACTAGCTGATTCCCGGGCGTTGGGCTGATCTACCTCCTCAAGTCCCCGCTCTTCCTCTAATCCTGCCCTCTGATCGGCAAATAATGAAACCACTCTTAAACTCGAAGATTGAGTTTGTGAGTGCACGGGTGATGCTTGTTCTATCCTCAACGGTATCGGCTGGGTTGGCACTTCCACTTGTGCCCTCGATGTCTGAGCAATTTGTTTCCCTCTTTTTACCGATAACGGCCTTGGGTCACCCATCAAGCTGTAAGTAAGGGCGATCGACTTGCTCTTAAGTCTGCATACATGTCTGTCGACCCAAGTCCTGGTAAAAGTCATCACCGGGATAGAAAGAGTGTCCAAGTCCATGATCTCTGGCTCGGACCAATCAGGTGGTGGGACAGGAGTATCCCTAACTGACCCATAGTCGGGTTGCATGACGTTGACATCCTCCTCCACCTGGTCGGGAACTGGAATAATCTCACATTCTCTAATCAACTTGAGAGGAAGTCTGGAAAACATCCTTCTTCTTATCCCAGCCTCATCCACTGCATTTGCCCAGAAGTCCTCCAGATGAGCTCTGTGCCGGTATTCAACGTTCTGTACCATCCGGATGTTCCCGTAAGGATCGAAATCCTGCCTGCCTGTGTGATATGACAAATGATAAGATTGCAGCTCGTCCTCTGCCTCTCGGGCTGCCTGCAAAGAGGGACACACCTCAATGGAATTTCCCATGGTGATAGGGAAATCAAGCCCACCCTTCTTTTTCCTTTTCTGAATCTTATCGTAGGCAATCAATTGCCTAGATATCTCAAGCATTACTATGTGATCAGTGGGGTATCGTGGTAACCGATACGGATACGAAGTGAACCCCTGCAGCCTAATATATGTGAATTTCGGGAATTGGATGAGCCAATACCCATATTCCTCAATCAGTGTCTGTGCTTCTTTAGATATTCTCTGCTGCGTTCTCTGTTGAAGCGTCCTGCGATGTGCATTGTGAATGCATCATTTGCCCGTTTATAGTTGGCAATGTTAGCCAAATGTAGCCGTGTGCAGGCTTCATGAATTTTGAATTGACCAGGGGCACAGCCGATTGGCTCTTTGTACGAAATCCCTCTGTACTTAGTCATTCTGGCCAACATGTAAATCACATATGAGCTCATGTAGAAAGTCTTCGTCACCTTCAAGCTCCTGAATTGCTCATCGATGTGGTTGCTAATCATCCTAGCCCAATCGACACACTCTTTTCCTTCCAAGATGATCTCGATGAAGTAGAACATCCAAGGCTCGAAAATGTAAGCCTGTGCACTCCCATTCACCCGGCTCAGCATCATTATCAAATCACAGTATTCTTGTTTCACGTCCTCGGCAATTATCTGCTTTGGGAGCTTAGTGCGGGGTGGCCTCGGCTTCTGCATCCACACTCTGTTGATGACTGCAGTGACTCTTTCGAAAGAGGAAGAGTACATCTTATCTGCCCTCTTGTTTGTCCTGTATAACATCTCCTCAGCAGTTGGAATCCCAAATGCTTCTCCGATGGCATCGGGTGTGAAGTTGGCGAGCAGTTTACCATCCGGAGAGACGATCGTCCTACGTTCTGGCTTGTAGTGATTGGCGCACTCCATAATTAGCTCCGGACACTGAATTGCTGGCGGAAAACTAGCAGCTGCGTAGATTCCACTCTTCATTATATTATGTGCCGTGACGGATGGTTGATGGCCCCCTAGCCCGAACATCCTCGATTTGAGTGCATTCAGATTAAATGAACCAAGGTTGGTGTCATTCAATCCTGCCAACTTTGAAACTATTGTTGACTTTGGGAGAAATGGCTTAGCGAGCCTCTTAATCATTGCCTGCCGGGATGAGCCAGCCTTGCCTGCTTCAGTGTTTGCAGCTCTGCCTGCGGCTCTGCTTGTTCCTGCAACATCCTTTGCGCCAGCCATCTGCAAAATAAAATAGAAGAATAAGCTAGACTGCAGATTTTTAATAAAATAAAACAATTCCCGAGATGGCTGCGAATACGGAGTTAGCTTTGAAAATAAAATTTCTCAGCATAAATTTCTAACTCCAAACCTCGTACTGTATAAAAATCTCTGAGTTTAGAGACAACTTTCAGCAACTGCACTTCTGACTGGTGAAGAAAAAACGCAGCAAGCTAATAACTTTCAGCAATGTAGCTAATTTCTCCAGCACAAATTGTTCGAACCTTGACTTCACTTTGTCAACTTCAGCAGTTAGAGGAATAAAGAGTTGCCAGCAATATGAAATTTCGACTTCTTCAACTTCTCAACGTTTAAACTTCGCAGCAACTCCACTTTCAGCTCTTTGAGAATTAAATTCTCCAGCAACTCCGGAAAATAACTTCAACCTTCAACTTCGAAGTTGCAGCAACACACCTTCAGCTCTTTGAAAGAAAGAGTCTCGGCAAATGAAGATTTCTCCAGCACTTCACACTTTCAGCAACTCAACACTCCGAAATAAAATAAACTCTCACAGAATTTCTCTCCTCAACCACTTGGAAAATATTTCAATCTCTCAAGAACTTCTCCAGCAACTTCAACTTCGAAACAATGTGGGGAGAAATGAGAGAAGAGATTGTTTAAATAACTTTTCCCGGAGAATCCTGCTAAGTAGTGCTGGGGATATTTTTAGCACCTTCATCAATTTTCCACTGTCTTCGTTCGGAATCTTCTAATTCAAGCGCAGTAGTGGGCTAGTCGTCAGCCGGTTATTATGGCAGTCGCCATTAATAATGATTCCTTCTTCTTCAAATTTCGAATTTTCCTCTTAGTCTGCCAGTTAACTCTTGGCGATTTAAACAACTCGCGAGAAAAACAATCACTTGACTTGATTTAAAATTCCATTTTAAAATCTCGCAGTGTTTAAATAAATTCAACTCGAAAAAATTCGTGGGAGTTGTAAATTTATTTCCAACTTTTAAAATGTCTGTCATTTAAATCCTCGATTTCGTAAAATTTGCCTTAGACATTTTAAATTCTCTCATTAAAATGTTCAACTCCGGGCGATTAAAAATTGTTTGCGTGCTCGAAATAATTCGTCCTTTGAGATTTAACTTCTGTCAGGAAAATAATCTAGGCAAAACGAATTTCCTCTGAAAATACTAAAATTTCCCTTAGGGAATTAATTTTCAAACTCTGCTAACTCATGGGTGCATTTTAAACGGGTTCATTTGATTTTCACTTGACCCATGGAAAATATTCGTCGATATCAAATTTTCCCCTTGAAAAAAGATTCGTTAACTTTCAACTGCCTTCGGAGAATTTTAAAACTCATCAAATCATCCTTCCTTGCCAAGGGCGTATTTTTCCCTAGTGAAGTGTTATATCACTTAGAAAAAAATTTCTAACACTTTCTCTACCATAGGCGTATACATTTTGATGAAATATTTATTTCATTAAAAAAAAATTCCTTCACTTTACACCTCTGGCGCACTTTCATGTGTCTACTTTTATTTTGTTGCCTTAGGAAATTTTCTCCAGCAACCTTGGCGTATTTTACTCATGCAAGCCTTGATTTCTCACTTAGAAAATTCTCAAACAGTTAGAATATCCTTGGGCGCATATGGGGTCTTGAACATTCATTTTCTTGACTTAGAAATTTCTCCAAGTCCTAGCCACTTTATCTTGCCTTGGGCGCATTTTACTAGGTGAGCTTTTGTTTTTGCCTTAGAAACTTTTCAAGGCTTCAATCCTTGAGGTGGGCGCATTTTACTAGGTGAGCTTTTGTTTTTGCCTTAGAAACTTTTCAAGGCTTCAATCCTTGAGGTGGGCGCATTTTACTAGGTGAGCTTTTGTTTTTGCCTTAGAAACTTTTCAAGGCTTCAATCCTTGAGGTGGGCGCATTTTCATGGGTCTACTTTCATTTCCACCATGGGCGCATTTCATAGGTTCCACTTTCGTTTTCACGACTTAGAAATATTTCACCTCTCACCTTCCTTGAGGGCGCATCTTGACCTCTCTACTTTCACTTCATGCCTTAGGAAAATTTCGGCCATCTCCTCTTCATCATGGGCGCAAATGCTAGGCCAAGCTTCCATTTTCCTTGGAGGGCGCATTTCACCCTTGACACTTTCGTTTTATGCCTTAGAAATATTTCATATCCTCACCTTCCTTGAGGGCGCATTTTACTAGGTGAGCTTTTGTTTTTGCCTTAGAAACTTTTCAAGGCTTCAATCCTTGAGGTGGGCGCATTTTCATGGGTCTACTTTCATTTCCACCATGGGTGCATTTCATAGGTTCCACTTTCGTTTTCACGACTTAGAAACTTTTTACCTCTCTCTTTCCTTGAGGGCGCATTTTGAGGTATGAGCTTCTGTTTTATGCCTTAGGAGTTTTAAGAGAGTCATCAAGGTGGGCGCATTTCATAGGTCTACTTTCATTTTTGCCTTAGAAACTTTTTAAGGCTTCAGCCTGCCCCTGCTCTTGCATTCTATTTTTAGCAAGTTGTGCTATTTTTAGCAAATCCCTTGATTTTCAACCTCTAAGGCTCCGTTTTGCCTGAAAATTTCATCAGATGATATTCTCTGCCTTGTGAACCTGTTTTGTCAATCCTCTGCCCTGACCTACTATTTATAGCCACCTGCTATTTATAGTAAGTTTTGACTTTCTGACTTCAGTAGCTCCGTTTTGCCTGAAAGTTGCAACGCTTGATCTTGATAGCTTAAGGGTCACTCCGATGCCAACCTCGGGTGCAGACCTGCTATTTATAGCCGTGCCCTGACTTACTAAAAATAGTAAGTTCTCCGACTTCGCTCAAATTTTGCCAGCAGGTACTTTGAAGTGTGCCGACATGGGTGGGGTACTTCGTTTCGGCTATTTTTGGATTTTACCGCCTATAAAAGTGGAAACCCTAATTTGACTTGCATGTATCCCGAACGGTCTCCGTTTGACTTCGTTCCTTCTGCCCGTCGCTTTGTCTGCTGAACTGGAGTGTTGGGCGGCTGCCAGAGTGTACCTGCTAAAAATAGAAACTGTCTGAAAAGTGACTCATCCACTGCCGGATGGTTTTGCATGTCATATTGCCCGCGGGATCTCAAAAAACCAAGAAAAACCCAGAAAACTGGTCTGCATGCATGCACTGGCTAAAAATAGTAAGTCCTTAAACTTTGATCTTCTCCGCTTGCAAGTCACACCGTTGCGAAGCTCTCGAAAAACCCATAAAGAAAACCCCGACATGCGTTGAAAAACACTGCATGCGAACCCTAAAAATAGCCTCCGAAGGCTGAACTCTGAAAGTGGTTGTCTCGGTTTGCATGTTACATCACTGCGAAGGTTTTGGAAAACCCAGAAGGATTCTCCAGACATGCATCTGAAAAGCTCATGTAGAAACCCTAATTTGGCTCTTAAAGCCTGAAATGCCAAAAGTAGTAAGTCGTCTGATCTGGCTCAAAATTTACGTGTAGATAGCTTGATGTCACTCGGATGCAGTGGAACTGACAGAATTCCAAAATCTCAATAAAATAGTCCCAAATTGAATACTTACTAAAAATAGTAAGTTGCCGGAATACAGTGAAAATTTAGGGGGACTCTGCTGGAAGTCTTCTGACTGCTGTACTAAGCTTAGATTTCAATTTTATAACTCAGTTTGACCTTAAATAAGCCTGAAGGATGAAAACCCTAATTACACAGACTTAACCAATATTTCGACCTGGGTCAAACGACGGGACATCCCCGGAAGGACCAGAGACCAGAGAGAGAGCGAACCAAAGCCAAAAGACCAGACTGGAGCAAAATTTAGGGGGTCCCCATCTTGATGGGGTGATGTGTGAAAAAGGTCACAACAAGACCATTCACAAAATATACCAATCAACAAAAGAAATCAGTCACTAGGCTTGATGGTGACACTCTTAATGATTTGAGTAGGAAGAATCTATGCTTCTCATGCAAGGAGCCTTGGAACCTAGGACATAACTGTGCAACTAAGGGCAAAGTAAATAGGATTGAATACTATTTAGCAAAGGATTTTTCATCAGAAAGTTCAGACCAGCAATCTGATCTAGAGGAGAAAGAGGAAGAAGAGTCTCTTGAAGAGCCTGAAAAGGAGACAAAAGAGGGGAAGCTTGCCCAATTGTATAGCTTCCAGAAGAATGAGTCCTTGTGCATTAGAAGAGTTCTTAATGGGCAGCGTTTGGTTCCTTTGATTGACTCAAGGGCTACACAAAATTTTATTGATGAGGGACTTGTCGCACGTAGGGGTCTCCAGACACAAGAGGTTGATGGTTTTAGAGTGATGGTTGCAAATGGGTTCACTATTACCTACTCAAGGATGATTCCTCAACTCAGACTTCAGTTGGGTAATTACGAAGTCAAGGATGACTTCTATGTGGT
>CM021102.1:774112912-774168432 GCA_007115665.2 Sequoiadendron giganteum
ACCATTCTTCCTTGCTCCTCTATCCTGGCTTTCACATCAGCCATCTTTTATGACAAAATGGAGCCCTTTATCTCATCATTAGGGGCTTTGAACCTTGCTTGCTTCACAGCAATAATGACATCAACGATGTTTTGCCAATAAGGAGATCTAACACAAATAGATTAGATAAAATAAGTATTGTAAAATGGAGAGTTTAAATTTGAAGTCACCATACCTCTAAATTTAAAAATTTCAGGGACAAGGAATCAAGCTATATTTAAAAAAATAAATAAAAAACAAAGAATTACCTGGCTGTGTGGAATGGAATGTCACAATAGAACCAAAAGTCTCCAATTGCACTTTTAGGTGAATCATGTTTATCTTTGTTCCAACCCATACTGTCAAGTGACGGTTGGGAACTCGGAGTAGTGCATGGAAAAATATATGAATCTAACCTAGATGCATGAAGTCTAGGCCCAATGTTAACAGTGCCACTGCCACTACCACTACCAATAACACTAGCACTATCAACACATGAAGATGGACGAAATGTAGTAATGGGAGAAGAAGACTCTCTAGTTCCACCAATGGCTGCCATCTCTTCCTTTGCCTCTTTTTTAGTTCTTTTTGCTGCTCAAAGGTTTCAAATTGAACTTGCACTTCATGCATAATCTCAACAGACACTTTTGGACATGGATTAACATCTTGGCTTGGTATATGTGCAATATTTTTTAATCTGTTACTGCCTCCCCCAAGCATAGTTGTTTTGCAATGAAAACAAGTTACCTCTCCTTTTTTTTCCTAGGGGTGACAATAGCATGTTTCCAACAAGGGTCCCTTCTAACTGGAATTTAAGACATTGTGATAAAGTCAATCTATAAATCTAAAGAATGCTGCAATGACGAATAAATAGAAAAACATTAACATTTATGATTTATAATTAAATTAATATAAAAAAATGTAGGCTTTGTAACTATAAAACTATTTTTTTGTACAAAAACACCTAGAATTTGTTTAACTAAAAAATTAAACACACGTAGGATTTGTTCTTTGGTCCACTAAAACAAAATAAAAAAATGAAAGAAGAAATGTAAGAGAGAAATGAATTTTTTTGTTAAGAAAGCAAAAAGACCCTTCAAAATACAACCTTACCTGTTAAATCTTGCTTGAAATCAATTGTGAGCTCTTTCCAATCCTTTGTAGACTCCTCTAAAGGCACCAAATGTAGCTAGAAACCTACCCAAATGTGAATCAACCACTGATTTTTTATGAATCAGCTTGCTGGTTTCCCTTCAATGCAATCCAATTGTGGTTCAAAACTCTCTTTTTTCCTTCTCCTTTGGCTTGAAAATGAAATGAAGTTGCTTTTAGGGTGTAGGAGACACATATAAAAAACATTTTAGTGAGTTCGTTTTTATGTTTAAAACTCTGTTAGTTGCAGTTGAGTCTTCCCATCGGGACTCGTTGAGTCTAGTGAGTCCCGCGAGTTCGAGGAGTCCTCGGTTATTGAGTCTCCCAAACTCATTTGGTGCTAGTTGCCTCGGTACTCGCCCAATGAAATGAAGCTGCTTTTAGGGTGTAGGAGACACATATAAGAAATTTTTTAGTGAGTTCGTTTTTTATGTTTAAAACTCTGTTATGAGTCTTCCCATCGGGACTCGCTAAGTCTAGTGAGTCCCACGAGTTCGAGGAGTCCTCGACTGTTGAGTCTCCCAAACTCATTTGGTGCTAGTTGCCTTGGTACTCGCCAAGTCTAGGCATGTCTTGGTGATTGTTTTAACTTTGATTTATAGGGTTGTGGTCTCTTACATTGCTCTAACACTATAAAATGGCAATGGGGAATGAGCATGGCTATTTTTAGAGGTAAACAACCTTCTATCATTGGGTTATCTTGAAACAAGAGCTCTTCAATGGTGGTTTGCAAAGTCTTGTTATACAAAGTAGTGCATGTTTCATTTGTAGGTGATGACATTGGGGCAGTGGGGGTATGTTCCATTCCTATCCTGCTGCTCCGGTGATGACCCCATCACTAGATTTTGTGCTTTTGGGGTGTTGATGCATACCCATTGAGTAGTGGTAAAATATAATCTATTTCTGTTGTTATGCCTGCCTTTTTGTGAGTTGGTTTTCTTGTCCTACAGTTCTAAATACATGGTAATCTCCTATGCAGCTTATGAATGCTAGGATGGAGATTTGTCTCTACGAATTTCTTTATTTTTTGTGATAATGCTTTTTAAACGCTTCAATTTATTCCAAAATAATGCTTTTTCCAACCTTAGATCTGATTATGTAATCTATTTTCAATCTTATGGATGCATGTATATTTGTTTATTTGTGTGCGTATGGTTTATTTTTTATACTTTTTGGGACTATCCTTTTTTAGATTTAGAGGTCAATAAAAGTATTGTTTATGTGTTCTATCCAGATTTATACAGAGTCAGCTGAAGTAAAGGTTCCAGCTGTCCTGGACTATATGCAAACTATGATTGAGGTATGTGTAGTTTAACTATCTAAAAATATAATTTGCTTATGCATAAATATTCGTGCTCGGAAATCTGAGCAGCAGATATGCCACAGGGTTTCATTTTGTATTGTTTTCAAATGTAATTTTTTGATGCAAAATGAATATCTACATCAATTATCTTTAAACTAATTAAATTTAGCTCAAAATCAAATCCTTTTAGCTTTTCCATTGTAGATGGAAGGCGCTTTCCCATCCAATTTTGTTGGGCCAATATTTCTATTGTTTTAGATTTATTTTATATACTAGATTATTGTAATTATCGTAGTTGATGGTGAATGATTATTAATGGCTTGGGACTAGTTCTATGCTTTTATCTAATTATGAACAGTAGTTTTTTTGTTGAAGGTACCTAGGGTGGAGTGTTTTTGTTGAAGGTACCTTATGCCTGGAAAAATATTGGGCTGAAAGAGTTAAACTCACATCATTACTGTTTAAATCTGATTTTGAACAGTATTTTTTTGGTAAATTTACTTAGGGTGAGGGGATCCTATGCCTGGAAAAATTCTTGGCTGAGATGCCTAATTTCAGTTGGTTTTATTTGAGCTAACAAAACTGATAATAAAATATGATATGAATTTTAAAAATCAAATTATTTTGCAATATATAGGGAAATTTCCGGTCAGCTCCAAGCATATGTTTCAATGGTGATAAATATAGAAAAAATAAAAGCTATTGTCTAGCATCATTTATCCGTCACTCTTCTGTTATTAGAATCCTCTACTTGATTTTACAATGAAAAGGCACTACTTAGTGCACATAAAGATACATTTTTGTCAACAAAAGTCTATCCTCATCTTGCATTGAGTTATAGCATTTTAAGTTGAGAATAGGATCCAATGCCTTAGTAGTCTTAACTAATATTTTAGCATTAATGCCATGGGAGGAAAAGTTACCATCTTTCCAACCTTTCCATTTTGGAGTTGGTCTTTAGATCAATAACCAACTTTCTTGCTCTCCTCATGTGTTGGTATGAGATCTTGAAATTGTTAGTTTCAACATCCATTAGTGAATGATATTGTTGATTCTTTGGTCATTGCATTACAAATTTTGATTGCTTCAATAATTAGTGTTGAGTTTGCATCCACCTGAAGTTTCTGCCATCCATTTTACGTAGAAATTCCTATTCAAACTAAGAGAGCTATTGCTTCTCTGAAATATACCCCTTAATTTTTTGCCTTTAATTTTCAGTTACAACAATGCAAATCATGCACCTGTTAAGAATTAGCTCTTAAACCAAAACATAACTGAAATAACTCTAACCAAAAATGCGCCCTAAAACCATTTAAGGAGGAGGGGCAGGCATATGGTCAGAGGATCCTGAGGATCTAATAATTTGAATTACAATAGGAAATGAAGAGCTAAACTCAACACCAAGAATGTGCATGCAAGATCCTTTTGCAAGGCGAGGTGCTAACATATGGTGGAGTGCTAGATTAACTGAAAGTAAACTTCTTTTGCAAATGCAGACATCCACAATCGGTGGGAATACTCCACTTATTACGTGGGTGTGATTATTACAAACGATTATAGGCGGCAAGCCAACCAATTGACCTCACTTCCTCTTAAACTGTGGGGGGTATACAATCCACACAACCACTTTATTACGTGGGGGGAATTACAAACAAATAAATTGCAGCAACAAACAAAATGCTGTTAGTACTACTAAACAACTTACAATTGATTAATAAACAGCTGCAAATTGATAACCAAGAATTCCCAAAACAATCAATGGTTAGAGTATCACTTCCTCTAACGTTTACAATATGAATAGATGCATCGATGTAGCTCAAAACAGCAAGATAATTAAACACAACTAATCTGATAAAAAACAGTGAGTACAGAAAATCAGACCAACAGGTTATAGAATCACCAATTTGGACGTATCTTTCCCGATTCCACTCGGAAAGCTCCCAAACCACAACCAAACAACAGATAGGAGATGTGCACCCAAACCTCAATGAGAAAATCAGCTAGAAACAGTAGCAACAGGAGGCACGATTCTCAATGCAGCAAAGAAGAAAGGTACGGCCTTCAAGAAGGGTCGACCTTCTCCCAAAAATCAGAAACTCCACGATAAAATCTGCAAACATGCAGAAAGGGGCGCCCTTCACAGTGGAACAGCATGGGCCAGTACCCAGAATGATAGAAAATTCAATGGTGAAGCTACGAATAGAAATTCGTTTCAGCCATGAACCAAACAGCAACTTCAGAAACAGGCTTTACATCAGCAACCTGTTAAATTTCACCAAATTAAAGCTCCATCTGTATTTCAAAGTGAAATACAGCCATGATAATCCACCTAGGAAGCCATAGTTGCAGGCCCGAAGGATGGAGTGAATTCGCTAAGCTTCCCCTTAGCCAGGTTCTGGTTTCAAACCAGCAGCATAACACTACTTCCAATTTTCCAAGATCAGATACAAAGGAAAAGGCGCCAATATATAAGCTCTCACCCAAAAGAAGATGAAACACTTGAAATTCCAAAGAACTCTTCACTTTCCAAAAGGGACGCCACTTTCTGATTCAAGGATACTAAGCACCTCATCTAAGTGTTCGAGATGCTCCTTCCACGACTTGCTGTAGATGAGAATATCATCGAAGAAGATCAACACAAATTTCCTCATCTGCTTCTGAAAAATTATGTTCATGCAAGATTGAAAGGTTGTTGGAGCATTAGTCAAACCAAACGGCATGACTAGAAATTCATAATGCCCAAAATGACATCGAAAAGTAGTTTTTTCAATGTCAGCTTCTCTCATCCTGATTTGATGGTACCCAGATCTGAGATCAATCTTGGAAAAATACATTGCACCATGGAGCTCATCAAGAAGCTCATCAATTATAGGAATAGGATATCGGTTCTTGATAGTCTTCTGATTCAAAGCACGGTAATCAACACACATGCGCATAGTACCATCTTTCTTTTTTACAAGAACCACTGCTGAAGCAAAAGGGCTTTTGCTTGGACGAATATGACCCATCTCCAAAAGCTCTGTGATGGTTTTTTCAATCTCATCCTTTTGCTTTTTGGGATACTGGTAGGGAGTAGTGATAACCGGTTTTGCCCCATCTTCAAGCTCAATAATATGTTCAGCCCCCCTTTCAGGTGGTCTTCCAGGTGGTATACTGCCAAAAACTTTACTCCTCTTTGTGATTAAAGACTGAACATCTGGGTGGTAGTGTCTTTTGTCCTCCACTGGACTAGAGGGAAAAATTAAACATTCAGCTGCCCATTCAATATGATCATGCCTAATCAACTTCACCATTCTTTTGAAAGACACAATTCAAGGACCCCCATTGGATAATCCTCTTAAAACCACCATTTTTCCCTCTGCCTGGAACTTCAGTTCCATTGTTTGTAAGTTCAAAGTGATCTCACCAAGAGATCGCAGCCACTGAATCCCAAGCACAACATCCGTTTCTCTAATTCCTACAACGTAGAAATCGTCTTTGACTTCATAAGTTCCCAATTGCATGGATAGGTTGGAGATCTTTCGATTGCAAGAAATTGTGAATCCATCTGCTACCACGACCTTGAATCCTTCAAATTCTTCAGTCTTGAGCCCTCTTCTTGCAACCAGCCTTTCATCAATGAAGTTATGCGTTACTCCAGTATCAATGAGAGCAACCATTCTCTGCCCACTAAGCATACCAAGAACCCTGAAAGATTCGTTCTTCTGAAAACTAGTTAATTGAGCAAAGGTATCTCCACTTCCTTGCCCTCTTTCAGGTTCTTCAGGAACTTTTTCCTCATCACTATACTCATATTCGTATTGCTATTCTGGAAATTCAGATTCAGATTCACAATCCGAATAAGCTCCCATGTGATGTGAAAACCCTTTACCATAGCATCTATGCCCTCTAGACCATGGCTTTTGACATGTATAACAAACACCTTCTTTTCTTAACTTCTCACGCAGCTCTTCATCCATTTTAGGTGGAAACTTTTTGAAGGGAGTTGGGAATTGTTTCTTTTCCTTCTTATGAACAAATGGTTTTGAAGGAAACTTAGGCCTTGGAGCAGCCAATTCCATGTTTCTAGCTTTCCTTATTGCTTCCTCAAGACTTGGTGGGTCGAATGCTTTAACCCATCCTTTCAATGGCTCCATAAGACCTTTAGAAAACAAAACAACAAGCCTTCTCTCTGTGATGTTGGGCACCATCACAGAAAGTCTTTAAAAATCAATAATATAAGTATCCAAGGAACCCTGTTGTTTCAATTGAGCAAGTTCACGAAGCTTGATTTCTGGATCCTTGGTATCAAACCTTTCGATCAACTTGTTGGTAAATTCTTCATATGTGCGAATGAGGTTATGGCCAAGAGTGACCAAACTGTGGTACCACCACTCGTGTTGCTCCATCCAAATGCAAAGTTGCAAATTTGATGGCATCTTCTTCTGGCATAGGCCTGAGTGATAGGTAATTGTCCAATTTCTGGACCCAAGAACGAGCTGTGCACCTATCACTTCCATCATAATGTACCAAGGTGACTTTGGCAAGTGCTTGTTGGTAGTCCAACTTTGAAATATACCGGGCCAAATTTTTCACTTTTTT
Source organism: Sequoiadendron giganteum (assembly GCA_007115665.2). Classification (NCBI taxonomy): domain Eukaryota; kingdom Viridiplantae; phylum Streptophyta; class Pinopsida; order Cupressales; family Cupressaceae; genus Sequoiadendron; species Sequoiadendron giganteum. The sequence goes on from CM021102.1 coordinate 774,119,967, forward strand.
CACAGCCAAGTTTACTCGTTATCGTTAATGAAAACACAATCGAACTAGAAGGAACCCTTTCCTCTGATCAACCCAGATCCTAGTGCGGGCAAGGTTGAGAGCATACTCGAAAGGGGATCATTAGCATAATTGAAACTGCTAGAAAGTAACAGAAAGAAGAGCAATCACTCAACCACTTATTTAGTGGGAGGACTGAAATGGAAAGTACATTACTGAAATAAAGATGTGACTTGACCACTTGTTCAGCGGGAGTATGTTGACAGCTCAGCCGATCAGCAATATGATGAATAATGCAATACAGTAAGTAAATAGGCGGCAAGCCGGTCTCTTCCACCTGTTCAGCGGGTGATGCAAGAAGGGGAAACTAAAAGCTATAGATTGAAATGAGCCAGTCTCTTCCACAGCTGTGGGAATTACAAAAATCAGATCAGATTAGGAGAAATGTTGACAGTACTACTGTTCAGCTTACAATATGTTATCAAGCCTGCAAGCACACTGCATTAGTGAAGTAATCCAAGCTGCAAATGTATAACGAGCCTTCCAAATGCCTAATATGACTTCAAGAACTCAATCCCAACCCAAATGATGAACCCTCTAAGTCTGATATGATAGAACCAGCAACTGAAATACCCTAACCAGCTAGCAACTACAAGACCCACTAAAATGCTCATAACATGTTCAATACCCAACCAAATGACTTGAAATCAGATACAATAACTGCTAGACAAGTTGGCGCCCAAATTCCAAAGGCTAGACAACATCAAATGACTTCATATTAATTTGCACGGAAACCAATACTCTCCAGAAATGTACGACCCTCAAGGAGGGGCGAATTTGCCTTTAAAAATATCCACACTTGATGATAAAATCTGAAAATCACTAGAGAGGGGCGCCCAAGGCTGCAAAACACAATGATCAAATACCCATAACCAGATAAAAATCATTCAAAGACATATGAGTGAAAATCTAGTTCAGCCACAGCCAAAACAGCAACTGTAGAAAAACTGAAAATACAATAACTTAATTGCAAAATGCAAAACAACTCAATATGAAACAAATCTCAACTAGTTGTTATCTTTCAAGCAAGAAGTTAAGCCGATTAGGAGGTATGCATCCCTCGAAGCAATCCTGATACCATTCTGGCAGCATAACAATATTGTAAAACATAAGATGCTGAATGAAGACCCCAAACCTCCTTTTTATAACTTTTGAGGAGACTTCTAGAAGCTTCTAGAAAAGTGCGCACTTTCCTAGAGTCAACAGAATTCGAAATTCCTTGTTGACCACAAATCCTCCTCAAAGTTGGCGTCCTTTCTTTCATGGAAGAATTATTTAATAAAATGAAATAATTCTTTTTATTCCTAAGTTGGCGTCCAAAATACTTAGGAGAGAAACTTTTATAAAATTTGCACTTTTTAATAAACCAAGTTATCCCTCCATTTAGGCGTCCACCAAGCCTTAGTAGAAATATCTCGTTTAAAATACTATTTTCAACGAATATTGAATTTGCCAAAATAATCACCTCAAATGCTGGAGACCAGATGAATATATTGCCTTGCCCGAGATAGCCACTAAATCGAACTTCAGAGACCTTGCTAAAAATAGCACTGCCAAAAATAGAACTTACTAAAAATAGCATACTGCTAAAAATAGTAAGTTGTTCCAAACTCATTTTAACCACAATCTGAGCAGCCGTTGTACTTACTAAAAATAGCAAGTCCAGAAAAGTCCTCTGATTCAATTGCATGTCATGCTATCACGAAGTTCTCCGAAAACCCAGAAGGAATCCGGAATCCAAACTATAAAACTCCAACATGCAGCCTTCGTAACTTACTAAAAATAGTAAGTCCGGAAAAGTTCTCTGAAAACCCAGAAGGAATCTAGAATCTGAACTATGAAACTCCAACATGCAGCCATCGTAACTTACTAAAAATAGTAAGTCCGAAAAAGTTTTGTGATCCAGTTGCATGTCATACCACCGCGAAGCTCTCTGAAAACCCAAAAGGAATCCCGCGACCAAACTACAAAACCCCAACATGCAAACCCCTGAATCCTGAAAGAAAATCTCCAAGCAGCTGGGAACCCTAATTCTGCCTCTGACTAGCCTACGAGCATTAGGGAATAGGCTAACAGTCACTGGAATGTGTAGTGCTAAAAATGGGGACATTACAAACTTAGGTCCGAAAGGTGCTCGAAAATCTTTTTTTCCTCCTCTTTCTTTCTTCTGATTCATATATTGATCAAAAGTTAGATTTTCTCTAATTTCATAGTGAAGAGAAACATACTCCATGTAGCTTTGTCTAACTTCATCTGCCATGGGGACCTCGGGCTCAGCAGAAGCTTCCAACCTAGGAGTGAATGAAGGAAGGAGAGGTCTAGGGGCTGATTCCCTTGAATTTGCAACATGTTGCCCAACTGTTCTACCTCTTGGTTCATAATTAGAACCGCTAGAATCTGATCCTTGCTTTTGCTGGGGTGTGATTACTTGCTGATCCATTTTTGCAAGTAGTCTAGACATCATGTCCAGCATTGCATCAAACTTCTTTTCAACTCTAGAATCACTGTTATCATTAGTCTCATGGGCTGGTCCCTTACCCTTGTCAGCCATACTGTCAACTGATGTTTCTTGGTTTCTCAAAACCTCTGAAAAGGTGTCAATCTCAGGAAGCTGAAATTGAACTCTGTTTCCTCTGGTGTAGCAACGAAACTCTTTGTCACTCATTTGTCACTGCTGCACTGAACACACAGGATGGCAGGAACACAGGCTTTGATACCACTGAAATATACCCCTTAATTTTTTGCCTTTAATTTTTAGTTACAACAATGCAAATCATGCACCTGTTAAGAATTAGCTCTTAAACCAAAACATAACTGAAATAACTCTAACCAAGAATGCGCCCTAAAACCATTTAAGGAGGAGGGGCGGGCATATGGTCAGAGGATCCCTAGGATCTAATAACTTGAATTACAATAGGAAATGAAGAGCTAAACTCAACACCAAGAATGTCCACGCAAGATCCTTTTGCAAGGCGAGGTGCTAAACGCCATGCTTGCATAACTAGAGCAAAATCGTACCACAAAAGCAAGACTGCAAGATCTGAAACCTTGACTGTGAAGAAAGAATTTGATTGGCCCTTCACCAGCTAAACTGCCACTGTCTCTAAGTCTCAAATTAAAAATAGTATTTAATTCGGAACATGCAAATTATTAAAAGAGGCGCCAATATTTAACTCTTCAAGAAAATCGCCATTTAATGCTTTGCATGCAAAAATATTATTTTAATCATTTAGCTAAAAATAGCATCTGGATGTGCTCGGAAAACTTCACTAATTCCAGAAAGTCCAAATTCGACCTTCTAGGTGTCCATTTGCAAGAGTTAATAGATTTTTGAGCATCTCCTACTTTATAGCTGACTGCAAAGTTACATCTGGCCATGTTCAGCTCTGATTTCCGGGTAATTGAATGAACTTGTGACTGATCTGGGATATCCACTACGAAGCTTGCATGACAAGGATGAAATGTCTGCTGGGAATTGCAACTGCTAAAACCAACATTTGACACCTTAGAAAATAAGATGCCTTTGATTAAATTGATGCACTGATTCCAGACCATTTCTCCATATTGCCATTTAACGCTTCAAACTGCCATTGACGGTGAATGATGAACCCTGTCGACTGGATGGTCGATTCATTGCGTGACTGGAAGTACTCTGCATCCAATGACTGTATGTAAGTGTAATGTCCCCATTTTTAGCACTACACTTTCCAGTGATTGTTAGCCTATTCCCGGATGCTCGTAGGCTAGTCAGAGGCAGAATTAGGGTTTCCAGCTGCTTGGAGGTTTCTTTTGAGGATTCAGGGGTTCACATGTTGAAGTTTTGCAGATTGGTCGCGGGATTCTTTCTGGGTTTTCAGAGAGCTTCACAGTGGTATGACATGCAACTGAATCAGAGAACTTTTCTGAACTTGCTATTTTTAGTAAGTTACGACGATTGTATGTTGGATTTTTACAGTTTGGATTCTAGATTGCTTCTAGGTTTTCAGAGAGCTTCGCGACGTTGTGACATTCAACTGAATCGGAGAACTTTTCTGGACTTACTATTTTTAGTAAGTATGACTGGTTAAAATGAGTTTGGAACAACTTACTATTTTTAGCAATATATTGTTTTTAGTAAGTTCTATTTTTAGCAGGGTTTCTGCAGTTCAATTCAGTGGTTATATCTGGCAAGTCAATTGGAGCAGTTTGGTCTCCAACACCCTTGGTGCTATTTTTGGTAGTGTTTCAACAACTTGGTATTATGGCTATTTCGGGCAATCCAATATAGTCAGTTCGTCTCCAGCATTTTAGGTGATTATTTCGGCAAATTTGATATTTGATGAGAATATTATTTTAAGTGAAATATTTAAAAGGCATGTTTGGACGCCTTGGAGAAATAAGTGGTCAATTATATTTATATTTCACTTTAATAAAGTGTTTCACTTTATTATTATTTTGGACGCCATAATATACTTTGTTGACATTTTAATAAAGTATAATACTTCTTGGAGGAGGACGACTTGGAGAAATGAAATGCAAATGACACAAATGGGCATTGTGAATTTGAGTTTGGTTTTGGAGTCCATTTGGAGGGAGATTGGATTTGAATTTGGAGCATTGGGCTCTTAGTTCATTATCTTATATCTACAGTAATGTTATGCTGCCGGAACGGTTAGTGAGTTGCTTTGAGGAATGCATACCTCCTAGCTTTGGCTTGACTTCTTGCTTGAAAAATAGCAGCTAGTTGAGATTTGGCTATTCTTAATCCTTGCGAATAGATTGAGCACATTGTAGTTGAGTTTCTTGCATTTTTTCAGTTTTTGGTGATGTTGGTGTGGTGCTTGGCTGAAGCACATTTTCGATCATAGCTCCTTGCACAATTTTTTGTTGGTTTTGGGTATTGGCTTATTGTTCAAGTCTACCTGGGGCGCCCCTTCTTGCAAGTTTTCAGATTTTTCTGAGGTGATTTGGATTTTATCTTGCCGGTCGCCCTTTCTTGGAGGTTGTACTTTGCCTGCCATTGCATTGGGAAGTGTGCATAAAATATCTGAGGTTGCTTGCTGCTATTTTTTGGTTTGTACTTGGTCGCCCTTCACTTATGCTTCAGTTGCAGTTGATTTCACATCAATTGGAGGTATTTTGACGAAGTTATGAGCGTTTTGGTGATTCTAGGGCTTGCTGGTATGAATTTCTGATTGCTGCAATTTTTATATCAGACCTGATATTTCAGTCCTTTTTACTATATTTCATATGCTGGATAGCTTGTACTTGTTGGAGTTCATTTTCTAACATTCTGGAGTTCATTGGTTATCTATATCTCATTGTGTTTGCAGATTGTTCATCGCATTGTAATGCTGAATCAGTAGTATTGATCAACTCTTTACTTTCTACACTTTATATTTGTATCATCACTTTTGTGTAAGAGATTGGCATCATTTCAGTCTATAGTTTTAGGTTTCATTTCTTGCATCACCCGCTGAAGAAGTGGAAGACGCTGGCTTGTCGCCTATTTATATATTGTAATGCATCACTTCATCATATTGTTGATCGGCTGAGCCGTCAACATGCTCCCGTTGAACAAGTGGTTGAGTTGCATATTTAATTTTGAGTAATGTACTTTCTTTTCAGTCCTCCTGCTGAATAAGTGGTTGAGTTGATTGTTATCTCCTTTCATTACTCTTTCAACAGTTTTGGTTGCGCTGATGATCCCTTTTCGAGTATGCTCTCACCTTGCCCGCATTGGGATCTAGGTTGATCAGAGGAAAGGGTTCCCTTAAGTTGGATTGTGTTTTCACTAATGTTAATAGGTGAAATTAGTGTGTAAAAAAATTGCAAAAATTGGCTAGCACATTTCAGTAAGGTATCTGAAAACTGAATCAGGAACCCCAAAAAGATGGGCGCCCTTGGCCTGTGAAGGTGCAAATACCATTTTGACCAAAAGTGTGACTTTCATCTGAACACCATACTTTGACCCCTGATACCGGGAGTTGGAGTGTTCCGATTCGCGTGTCGTCTGTCTCTTTGCATAGTTGGATCAACTTACAAGAGATGTCTCTAGAGGTGACGAAGCGAGAAAACTACTTCTAGGGCCTCAAAGAGAAGGATGCCTTTTTCAAGGAGATGTGTACTTGCCATACTTAGCCATTTTCCGGCTGTCTCTAGTCACTTTCACTTTTCAGCATCACCACCTTGACCTCGCACGTACGAGCATTCGCCAAATCCCGGATGCTAACGATTGGACTCGTTGGATAGCTGGAGTAATTGCGCACAAGTCTCGTGAAGACTGCAAATGCAAATAACCCCATCTGGCAAGCCTAAAGGCTGGGCGCCCCTAGCCTACAGATGTGCAGCTGTGTGTAGCTATGTTTATCCATCCTCAGTTTTACGTGCTTGGTAGAATCTTTATCATGGTCACTCAGAAAGTCGGATCGTCTCGCGAACTAGTGCGTTGCAAAGCTGGACTGAACTGGAAAAGATCTCAAGAAGATCTCAACTGCAAATTTCATCCATCTAGAGGGTCATATTCAAGGGCGCCCCTAAACTTTAGGGGCGCTGAAACCATGAACTGGCAATTTTTGTGCCATGCATCCTGCTTGTAGTCTTAGCTTCTGACATCAATTGTCGGTGCTCTGCACTATGTACGTCCTCGCTTGATAGCTCATTGGAAAGCCAGACTAATCCTGAAAAGACTGAAACCAATAGCAAGCACATGCATTCAGATCTGAGCCTTCAAAAATAAGGGCACCTCTGGGCTACAAGGGCGCAGATCTGCTTTCTTTGACTGCCTCCATAATGTATACACTCCTCGTAACTTCTGCTTCTACCTTCGTTGGTTGGAGTTCTGCAATTCAGACAGACTTGCTCCATAGCTAGTCGGAAAGCTCACTGAAAACCGAAGAGAATGAATGTATTTGCAACCCAAAGCAGCTGAATCTTGACCTCCAAAAAGAAGGGCGCCCTTGGCTTGTAGAGGCGCAGATTCGCTCTGAATTTCACGTTTTCCACCATTTTGTGCTTTGCGAACACAACATCAGCTACTGAGGTTGACCCTGTCCAGATGTTACCACTGCTGACATGTGTACATGACTACATCTCACTATTTTCACATGTACGAACGCGTAAAGTTGATTTGCGCGTTGATTGTGCAAGCGTCTCCCATGTTACATAGTGAAAAGTTTCCAGACTTAGAATATTTTAGCAATTTTTGCCAATCTGAAAATCCCCTCCGTTAAAAAACATATTTTTCAGCATCTTTCATCATAGAATGTTCTGCTTTGAGTTTCAGGCTTAGATTTTGATACCTGGTACTGGCCAACTGCCATTGACGAGCTTGGAGGTCCTAACTTTTCTCCTGAAAAAGTGAAAACTACCCACCAGGCTTAAACTGACTTTTAACTGAAACCGACTTCACCACTGTGATCGTGATGCAAAATAAGCCAATGAAAATTAATTTCAGCCAATTCTAACAAGTTTCTATTTTAGGGTTTTTGACCTAAAAACAGGATTAGAAAACCCAAATTTTCAAAATTTTCAAATTTTGCCAGTATCTTCTTGGCATCACATTGACCAAAAAGCCACGCTTGATTTACCCAAAAACTGAGTTTTGACCCCTTTTACAAGGTTTAGACCATTTTAAGCAAAATGCCTTAATGAAGCAAAAAATTTGGTTTGGGTACAACACATGTCAAATGAATATTAATGCTGCTGAATATTTGAGTTTCAAATTGACACTAGTTATATGTCATAATTTTATGTTCTACTATATTTGTTATGTTAAAGTTGCCAAGGGTGAAGGGACCCTTGATCTGAAAAAAAGGTTGGCTGAGATGCCATCTCCAAATTTTTTACCAAGCAATATAGGAAACAAATTTTTAGTTATTTTTCGTTGCCTAATCATCTCTTTCACATACTTAAGCTTTGGTGTTAATTTATACAATTTTGTTCTCGTGTTATTTAATCTTTAGCTATACCATTACTTTTGCTACTCTTCGATCTTTGGCTCCTTGTTGAGATCATGTCTAACATAAAATTGTTATCTCTTGGTCTAGCATCGCCTCCTCCTTACTCTCATCGCGTCATTTCCTTGCCGTCTTTTAGTGGTTCATATATATACTATAATAAAATCACAACTTTTAAAGCAATTCTATAAATATTATATTCTAGAAGTCTTATCTCAATTCATCTCTGCACCTTTAATGTTGTTAGCTCGTGTTCTTCCTTCTGCTAAAATGCCTTTAATTCACATTCCCTCCACACTAACTAATTAATGTTGGCAAACTTTTCCTTATTAGCTTGGTTATCTACAAAACACAATGTCTGGTCTCTCTTTGTTGCATTTGTTGGTGACTCAAAGAAGCTTGTAGCCTTTCAAATTCTTTATTTTTCAAAAAAGAAAATTCTAATAATAAATGAAGAGGTTATGATACAGTCAAGGTTAGGGGGTCCTGTGAAACTACCCAACCTTGCAGCCAATACCTCAATCAACACCAAAAATTTCTCAAGAACTAACAAATTTAATTTATATTATCTTTAGGCAGAAGAATTGCAATACAGGATTCCAAAATTGGATCACTCTCCCCTCAATCACCTCTCTCAAACTTCCCCTAAAGGATTTTCCTCACCAAAGAGGTGCCCCTCCATTTTATCCTCAGGCTATTAGAAAGTTTAATTGGATCTGATCCTAGTCGTTTTTGCAATTGAAATTGTTATAGGGACGAAAATGTAGTAGCAGGTGAAAGTTCTGCAAGAGCAATAGTGAGTAGAAACCCCACAGATGCGTAGTGTTGACGTGCCTTTTGTGACAGCGCCAGCACAGAATAAAGTTGCCCCAACGGTCACTCTATTCTCTCTTGATCAAAGTGTCCCACATGCTAAGATTGCTTGAAAGTTCATGTGTTCGACTCCAAGGTTCCTTTTATTGCGAATAGACTTAGTTGGTTGATGTGTTTTGCTGGTTATTTCAAGGGGACTTACGTAGTTGTTCAGTTTCGTGAAGCAATTAGGACATGAATGATTTGGCAATATGGTTCTGGTATCTAAACTGACTCGGAAAATGCAGAATTTAAAGGGGATAGGGATAGGGATTCTACAAGTCTACTTCTAAAGGGTGGAGGACGAGGATCGACTTAAACAATTTTCAAACCAAACTTTGCTTTGTCTCCTTTCGAACAACTCCGACAAAGTTGGTGCAATCTTCAAAGGATGAGAAAATGTTCAAACTATGACACAACACGTTCATACCGTCAACACGACGCATACAAACACATGAACCATAATCGAAGTTAAGTGCTGATACTCCAGTTGACCACGCAAGGCGAACTTACCATCAGCAAGTCCGCTAGTGGTATGGACGAGAAGACTTGCTCAAATCACAACGCCACACTCCACAGCTAACAACTACTTGCATGAAATAAAATTTACTTTACTCTATCTACCTTGAATTGGAAAGACGAACAAGCCTTGCTAGCTACTCACAATAGAAGATAGAACCACCAAACAATGATAAATCTTTATATTATGAGAGTGTTCACAACAACTTCTTACAAAGTCCTCAATGGGAAAACTTCCTTTCCTCCTCAATCTAAACTAACTTCTAAGCTCTACTCTCTAACTTCTATCTCCAATACTCTCTAGCTCTGATCTATCTCTGATTCTAATTCTAATTGTTTACAAATGAGGGGGGATGCCCCTTTTATAACAAGTCCAATTCAGTGGACGGTTCAGATCAAATTACAATGAAGGGCTCAGATCGAGCCACCTATGCCCTGATTAGGGTTTCTGCCCTAAAAACCGCCACAGAGAGGAGTGGGCAATGAATGCACAGAATATTCTCCACTCCCCTGCAGGAATCATAATGAGCAATTAATGCCCACTACTATCATCAAGAAGATCCTCATCAAGCAGCGCGTTCCCACTGGCCTTCTCCCGGATAGCAAACTCGATCAACCGGGCCAATACTGCTTCAACCTCCTGTGTAGAGATTGGTGGAATATGGTTGAGCTGGAACTCCAAGACTGCTACCGTCTGTCCGTATCGGATGCAAGATTTCTTCCATGTCACCAAGGCGTCCTGGGTATGCTGAATTATACTAGAGAACGTGGAGACATTCTCAAAGTCATCCAGGACAAGTGACTTCGCAGCTGAGAAGAATGGAGGCAGTCTACTTTTCAAACCATCAGCAGTTATCTCCTCTGGGACCAACTTTCTAGCAAATATGGCTTCTAATGTATTGAGGACTCCCCCCAAGATGTTGCTCATTGCCTTCTTCACTTTAGCTGAATCTGCCCTTGCTGCGTCGTGAAATCCACGGCCTGTGACCACCGAGGAGTACCAACTGGTGAAATCGTACCTATCACCTCTCTGAATTACACCTCCATCCACTAAGGTTTCTAGAGGTACATGCATCAAAGCCCCCAAACGAAGTACAGTCTTCGTTTGATAGATGCGAGTATCACCCCAGGCCTGATCTACTATATCCATTCGTGCCAAAATATTTGAGGCCTGTCGATAAGCATCGGCAAGGTCCTCCATGAATTTTCTTGTCTCAGTATGAACACGGCTAACCCACTTGTCTGCCTCCGTTTCCATTTTCTTTAAATCCTCTAAGGCCACAATTGACTCATTCGGAAGCTCCGATGGACGTTCTACTGCTGGGTCTGCTGGTTCACCTGGACGTGCTAGATTCTGCATATATCCTATCAAGGTTTTGTGTTCCTTCTTCAATTTCTTATACTTCCCCTCTGCGCGGAGCAACTGATCCTTCAATGCCTGATAGGAGTTATCGAACTCCTCGATAACTTGGGCTCCCGTAGGACGACCCAACTCTACTGTGGTGATCACATAATTTTCGGGCCTCTCCTCGGTTCGATCACAATCTTCCCTCGGAATAGCCACCTGAAGCGTGCGGGAGCCTGACTCGTCGGTCGAGATCTTTGAAAACTTTCGGGCCCTTTTCTTCGGTAAACGCGATCCTCCTAAAGGGAACTCCTCCATCTCAATGGCGGATCGCGTGTCATCTCGGGTTCTCTCTCCTCATTAATCCGGAGAAGCCAATCGAGCCTTGTCGCGAGGATTACAAATGACAAAGGGGGCTGTTCTTACATTTACTTTCCATCTCGTGCACTTCTCTCTTCTTGCTGATGCATGACTCATCCTCCTCTATAAAAGGTATCTCCAGGCCAGCCCGGTCCCATTCTGTGTTTTCTTCTTCTTCCAAAGCCATTATCCAACATCTGCTGAAAATAGGTGTCGGCCATTGTTTCCTCTTCCTCCTCCTGTTGGCCGCCCCTGGATAGACTGACGCTAGCTGATTCCCGGGCGTTGGGCTGATCTACCTCCTCAAGTCCCCGCTCTTCCTCTAATCCCGCCCTCTGATCGACAAATAATGAAACCACTCTTAAACTCGAAGACTGAGTTTGTGAGTGCACGGGTGATGCTTGTTCTATCCTCAACGGTATCGGTTGGGTTGGCACTTCCACTTGTGCCCTCGATGTCTGAGCAATTTGTTTCCCTCTTTTTACCGATAACGGCCTTGGGTCACCCATCAAGCTGTAAGTAAGGGCGATCGACTTGCTCTTGAGTCTGCATACATGTCTGTCGACCCAAGTCCCGGTAAAAGTCATCACCGGGATAGAAAGAGTGTCCCAAAATCCCGCTGATCTGCGGCACCGGGACCAATCGGTGGTGGGACGAGAGTATCCCTAACTGACCCATAGTCGGGTTGCATGGCGTTGACATCCTCCTCCACCTGGTCGGGAACTGGAATAATCTCACATTCTCTAATCAACTTGAGAGGAAGTCTGGAAAACATCCTTCTTCTTATCTCAGCCTCATCCACTGCATTTGCCCAGAAGTCCTCCAGATGAGCTCTGTGCCGGTATTCAGCGTTCTGTACCATCCGGATGTTCCCGTAAGGATCGAAATCCTGCCTGCCTGTGTGATATGACAAATGATAAGATTGCAGCTCGTCCTCTGCCTCTCGGGCTGCCTGCAAAGAGGGACACACCTCAATGGAATTTCCCATGGTGATAGGGAAATCAAACCCACCCTTCTTTTTCCTTTTCTGAATCTTATCGTAGGCAATCAATTGCCCTGGGAATATCAAAGCATACTAATCGATGGGGTATCGTGGTAACCGATACGGATACGAAGTGAACCCCTGCAGCCTAATATATGTGAATTTCGGGAATTGGATGAGCCAATGCCCATATTCCTCAATCAGTGTCTGTGCTTCTTTAGATATTCTCTGCTGCGTTCTCTGCTGAAGCGTCCTCGCGATGTGCATTGTGAATGCATCATTTGCCCGTTTATAGTTGGCAATGTTAGCCAAATGTAGCTGTGTGCAGGCTTCATGAATTTTGAATTGACCAGGGGCACAGCCGATTGGCTCTTTGTACGAAATCCCTCTGTACTTAGTCATTCTGGCCAACATGTAAATCACATATGAGCTCATGTAGAAAGTCTTCATCACCTTCAAGCTCCTGAATTGCTCATCGATGTGGTTGCTAATCATCCTAGCCCAATCGACACACTCCTTTCCTTCCAAGATGATCTCGATGAAGTAGAACATCCAGGGCTCGAAAATGTAAGCCTGTGCACTCCCATTCACCCGGCTCAGCATCATTATCAAATCACAGTATTCTTGTTTCACGTCCTCGGCAATTATCTGCTTTGGGAGCTTAGTGCGGGGTGGCCTCGGCTTTTGCATCCAAACTCTGTTGATGACTGCAGTGACTCTTTCGAAAGAGGAAGAGTACATCTTGTCTGCCCTCTTGTTTGTTCTGTATAACATCTCCTCAGCAGTTGGAATCCCAAATGCTTCTCCGATGGCATCCGGTGTGAAGTTGGCGAGCAGTTTACCATCCGGAGAGACAATCGTCCTACGTTCTGGCTTGTAGTGATTGGCGCACTCCATAATTAGCTCCGGACACTGAATTGCTGGCGGAAAACTAGCAGCTGCGTAGATTCCACTCTTCATTATATTATGTGCCGTGACGGATGGTTGATGGCCCCCTAGCCCGAACATCCTCGATTTGAGTGCATTCAGATTAAATGAACCAAGGTTGGTGTCATTCAATCCTGCCAACTTTGAAACTATTGCTGACTTTGGGAGAAATGGCTTAGCGAGCCTCTTAATCATTGCCTGCCGGGATGAGCCAGCCTTGCCTGCTTCAGTGTTTGCAGCTCTGCCTGCGGCTCTGCTTGTTCCTGCAACATCCTTTGCGCCAGCCATCTGCAAAATAAAATAGAAGAATAAGCTAGGCTGCAGATTAATAAAATAAAACAATTCCCGAGATGGCTGCGAATACGGAGTTAGCTTTGAAAATAAAATTTCTCAGCATAAATTTCTAACTCCAAACCTCGTACTGTATAAAAATCTCTGAGTTTAGAGACAACTCTCAGCAACTGCACTTCTGACTGGTGAAGAAAAAACGCAGCAAGCTAATAACTTTCAGCAATGTAGCTAATTTCTCCAGCACAAATTGTTCGAACCTTGACTTCACTTTGTCAACTTCAGCAGTTAGATGAATAAAGAGTTGCCAGCAATATGAAATTTCAACTTCCTCAACTTCTCAACGTTTAAACTTCGCAGCAACTCCACTTTCAGCTCTTTGAGAATTAAATTCTCCAGCAACTCCGGAAAATAACTTCAACCTTCAACTTCGAAGTCGCAGCAACACACTTTCAGCTTTTCGAAAGAAAGAGTCTCGGCAAATGAAATTTTCTCCAGCACTTCGTACTTTCAGCAACTCAACACTCCGAAATAAAATAAACTCTCACAGAATTTCTCTCCTCAACCACTTGGAAAATATTTTAATCTCTCCAGAACTCTTCAGCAACTTCAACTTCGAAATAATGTGAGGAGAAATGAGAGAAGAGATTGTTTAAATAACTCTTCTCGGAGAATCCTGCTAAGTAGTGCTGGGGCTATTTTTAGCACCTTCATCAATTTCCCACTATCTTCGTTCGGAATCTTCTAATTCAAGCGCAGTAGTGGGCTAGTCGTCAGCCGGTTATTATGGCAGTTGCCATTAATAATGATTCCTTCTTCTTCAAATTTCGAATTTTCCTCTTAATCTGCCAGTTAACTCTTGGCGATTTAAACAACTCGCGAGAAAAACAATCACTTGACTTGATTTAAAATTCCATTTTAAAATCTCGCAGTGTTTAAATAAATTCAACTCGAAAAAATTCGTGGGAGTAGCAAATTTATTTCCAACTTTTTAAAATGTCTGTCATTTAAATCCTCGATTTCATAAAATTTGCCTTAGACATTTTAAATTCTCTCATTAAAACGTTCAACTCCGGGCGATTAAAAAATTGTTTGCGTGCTCGAAATAATTCGTCCTTTGAGATTTAACTTCTGTCAGGAAAATAATCTAGGCAAAACGAATTTCTTCCGAAAATATTAAAATTTCCCTTAGGAAATTAATTTTCAAACTCTGCTAACTCATGGGTGCATTTTAAACGGGTTCATTTGATTTTCACTTGACCCATGGAAAATATTCGTCGATATCAAATTTTCCCCTTGAAAAAAAGATTCGTTAACTTTCAACTGCCTTCGGAGAATTTTAAAACTCATCAAATCATCCTTCCTTGCCAAGGGCGTATTTTTCCCTAGTGAAGTGTTATATCACTTAGAAAAAATTTCTAACACTTTCTCTACCATAGGCGTATACATTTTGATGAAATATTTATTTCAAAAAAAATTCCTTCACTTTACACCTCTGGCGCACTTTCATGTGTCTACTTTTATTTTGTTGCCTTAGGAAATTTTCTCCAGCAACCTTGGCGTATTTTACTCATGCAAGCCTTGATTTCTCACTTAGAAAATTCTCAAACAGTTAGAATATCCTTGGGCGCATATGGGGTCTTGAACTTTCATTTTCTTGACTTAGAAATTTTCTCCAGCAACCTAGCCACTTTATCTTGCCTTGGGCGCACATGCTAGGCCAAGCTTTCATTTCATGCCTTAGAAAAATTTCGGCCATCTCCTCTTCATCATGGGCGCAAATGCTAGGCCAAGCTTTCATTTCATGCCTTAGAAATATTTCATAGCTTCAATCCTTGAGGTGGGCGCATTTTACTAGGTGAGCTTTTGTTTTTGCCTTAGAAACTTTTCAAGGCTTCTCTCCTTGAGGTGGGCGCATTTCAACATGTGAGCTTTTGTTTTTGCCTTAGAAACTTTTTTCAAGGCATCTCTTCTTCCTTGGGCGCAAATGAGACCCCATGCTTTCATTTTCCTAGGTGGGCGCATTTCAACATGTGAGCTTTCATTTTTGCCTTAGGCGTTTTTCAAGCCTCTACCTGTTCCTGCTCTTGCATTCTGTTTTTAGCAAGTCGTGCTATTTTTAGCAAATCCCTTGATTTTCAACCTCTAAGGCTCCGTTTTGCCTGAAAATTTCATCAGATGATATTCTCTGCCTTGTGAACCTGTTTTGTCAGTCCTCTGCCCTGACCCGCTATTTATAGCCACCTGCTATTTATAGTAAGTTTGACTTTCTGACTTTAGTAGCTCCGTTTTGCCTGAAAGTTGCAACGCTTGATCTTGATAGCTTGAGGGTCATTCTGATGCCAACCTCGGGTGCAGACCTGCTATTTATAACCGTGCCCTGACTTACTAAAAATAGTAAGTTCTCCGACTTTGCTCAAATTTTGCCAGCAGGTACCTTGAAGTGTGCTGACATGGGTGGGGTACTTTGTTTCGGCTATTTTTGGATTTTACCCCCTATAAACGTGGAAACCCTAATTTGATTTGCATGTATCCCGAACGGTCTCCGTTTGACTTCGTTCCTTCTGCATGTCGTTCTGCTTGCTGGACTGGAGTGTTGGGCGGCTGCCGGAGTGTACCTGCTAAAAATAGAAACTGTCTGAAAAGTGACTCATCCACTGCCGGATGGTTTTGCATGTCATATCGCCTGCGGGATCTCAAAAAACCCAGAAAAACCCAGAAAACTGGTCTGCATGCATGCACTGGCTAAAAATAGTAAGTCCTCAAAACTCGATCTTCTCTGCTTGCAAGCCACACCGTTGCGAAGCTCTCGAAAAACCCATGAAGAAAACCCCGACATGCGTTGAAAAACACTGCATGCGAACCCTAAAAATAGCCTCCGAAGGCTGAACTCTGAAAGTGGTTGTCTCGGTTTGCATGTTACATCACTGCGAAGGTTTTGGAAAACCCAGAAGGATTCTCCAGACATGCATCTGAAAAGCCCATGTGGAAACCCTGAAAATGGCTCTTAAAGCCCAAAATGCCAAAAATAGTAAGTCGTCTGATCTGGCTCAAAATTTACGTGTAGACAGCTTGATGTCACTCGGATGCAGTGGAACTGACAGAATTCCAAAATCTCAATAAAATAGTCCCAAATTGAATACTTACTAAAAATAGTAAGTTGCCAGAATACAGTGAAAATTTAGGGGGACTCTGCTGGAAGTCTTCTGACTGCTGCGCTAAGCTTAGATTTCAATTTTATAACTCAGTTTGACCTTAAATAAGCCTGAAGGATGAAAACCCTAATTACACAGACTTAATCGATATTTCAACCTGGGTCAAACAACGGGACATCCCCGGAAGGACCAGAGACCAGAGAGAGAGCGAACCAAAGCCAAAAGACCAAAATGGAGCAAAATTTAGGGGGTCCCCATCTTGATGGGGTGATGTGTGAAAAAGGTCACAACAGGAACCTTGGAGTTGAATGCATGATTTTTCACGCAATCTTAGCATGCGGAATACTTTGATTAAGAGAGAATAGGGTGGCCGCTGGATATTTTATTCTGTGTTGGTGCGGTCATAAAACACCCGTCAACAGGTACCATACCACTAAGGGAGTGCTAGAGTTAATTGATGTAATCGTATATTAAACTGAGGAGAGGAATACTCCTTTTATAATAAATTACAAGACGATGTTTCTAAAAAGAAACAGTCGTGAACTAAAATGAACTAAAGCAGAAACAAAAAGTTACTAAAAGCTTACTGAAGCAAACTAAGTTACTGAAAGTAAACTATTGACTAACGAAAAGCTAAGATGACCATTAAATATTACAATAATAGTTTAATAAAAATAATAGCTCAAGAAAATTATGCTTAATCTTTAGTCTCGAATTAATAGCATTTTTTTGTGTGCTTCAAATGAACCAGCTGTAAGTGCTATTAATAATATGTAGTATTCAAATTTGTGAACTATTAACAGATTTTTAAAAAGGTTGGTCAATCTGTTTACTGTGAAAACTTTGATGAAGTTATTTATTTGAGCTATAACAATTTATGTTTTCAAAATGGAATGCCTGTGAATTGTTTGTCAAAATGTTGATCTATTAAACTTGGGAAGAAAGCAAAAAAAAAAATGGGGGCTAGATATTACATTCTCATAATGTTGTCTTACTTCTTGTTTGTGTGCTTCACAGTCTCATTCAGCATGCAGATCTTGTAGTATTATAAAATCTTGTGTGAGGAATCTAGGAAGACGATTAAGAAGTGTATTCTTCCAGATTGCCTCCTATGGAACTTGTCTTCTTTCACCTTCCTTTCGTATATATTCTTTTACAAATATGTCCCACAAATAGACCAAATCTACTATAATGTCTTCTCTTTGTTGATTGGATTCCACTAGTTCTTCCACTAGCTGTCCCATTTGTGTGGCCATTTTTTATTCTACCTAACTTCTTAAAGGCAAACACCAAATGTTTACTACTCAATTGATAAACAACTATCTATTGTAGAAAAAACTGATTAAATACAAATAAATGATTTATGCCAGATATCAATAGAGTTATAGAATAATATCACAATTGCTTTTATTCATTGCATGTATGCTCTTACACAAGAATAGAATAAGGGAACAATTCCAACATGCAAACCCTTTCCCTAACTCAAAATTTCTCCCCAACAATTGCCAAGTGACTACAACAATCAAAAACTACCAAAACTATTTCCTCATAACTTCCACAAGCCGAGAAAGCATTAGCGTACCGATTGGGAATAACCAAAAAGTACAGCATAACTAATACAAAATATGCTATCTACAACATGTATGGGAGTGTTGCCAATTTAATAATTTCCTTAGAAAACATAGACTCCTTTTTTGTTGGCATCTCATTAGCAATTTGGGGCAAGTGCACAAAAAATTCTTCCATAGCCTATCCTGTTGAAAATTCCTCCAACAACCCAAGCATTATATTATAATTCATGGACTCCTCCTGGAAAGCACAATTTGACCATTTGGCAATGCAAAGGTGTCATCCATGGCCATGGATAGATATTCCTCAAGATGCAACCCATCTACCTCCATGTCCAATTGGGTCAATTATATATGATAGAGGAAGTTCATTATTTGTTATCTTCATTTGTTGGCTCATCTACAATCTTTGCATAAAGGGTGAGAATGTCCTATTAACTAAATTGAAGAAAAATAATTTAATTCAAGATATTCACTTAGGGCGAAAAGAACAAATGAAACCCTAAAAATCCATTACTAGGCATTCCTAGATTTTTATTAATCCAAGCTAATGGATGTGGACAAAGCTAGCACGCATCTCCTAGTTAGCAATTTTCATGTTTGATGTTTAGGAAATTACAATGATTAAGAAGTGCTTTCTCCTCAAACTTCTAATTTATATGTAGTTGACTCTTCACCTATGCATGAGGAGAAAGTGGACTTGTGAAAGCTACTTAAAGGGCCCATTAGGCCCTTGTCAAACCTAAAGTGATTGATGCCCGATGAAAAGTCTTCTTGGAAAATCCATTACTTTCTCTTTATTCAAGATGATGTCTTAGAGTGGATGTGGAGGCAATAGGAGTTGTTAGATTCTCTGAAAAGCAAAAATCTCTAATATATCCAAATGGATTGTCAATTTCTAGAGGTAGTGCTTCGAAGGGGTATGGTGATCATGGGCATGGTCTTGGCAGAGGAAGGCAAACTCATATGTGGTTGTGGCTAAAGCAAGAGCCAGTATTTGTAATGGAATGGTAACAAACATAAGATGGTCCTTTGAGCAAGTTGTGATGCTCGTTGGAGGTGTCAAACAATAGGTTACAATGTTGGACAGCAAGATAGCAATTGGGCCCAACACGAACTTGGGATGGGGTTCTCCAATAGAGTGTGATGTCGATCCTTGGGGCCCTAGAGCTCTTATCTCACCTAGTTTCCTTATTTTTTAGGTTTCTTATTTTCTCTCTTGTTGTCTAATAGTAGTTTTGTTGGCATTTCAATTTGCACCTCTAGAGTGTGTATTGGAAATGGACAGCTATGCACAAATGAACTGCTCTTCAAATTAGGAGCGGAAGCTCCCTCTTTTGCTGATATGCATAAAAAGTAAAGTAATCTAAGTTCCTATTGTTGTACCCAAACCAAATTTTTTGCTTCATTAAGGCATTTTGCTTAAAATGGTCTAAACCTTAT
This sequence comes from Sequoiadendron giganteum, assembly GCA_007115665.2. Taxonomy (NCBI): domain Eukaryota; kingdom Viridiplantae; phylum Streptophyta; class Pinopsida; order Cupressales; family Cupressaceae; genus Sequoiadendron; species Sequoiadendron giganteum. The sequence continues at coordinate 774,139,400 of CM021102.1, forward strand.
AAAAATGGGGTCAAAACTCAGTTTTCGGGCAAATCAAGTATGGGCTTTTGGTCAGTGTGATACCAGGAAGATACTGGCAAAATTTGAAAATTTTGAAAATTAGGGTTTCCGAACCCTATTTTTAGGTCAAAACCCTAAAAAATAGGAACTTGTCAGAATTGGCTGAAATTAATTTTGATTGGCTTATTTCACATCACAATCACAGTGGTGACGTCAGTTTCAGCTACAAGTCAATTTCAGCTAAAAGTCAGTTTAAGCCTAGTGGGTAGTTTTCACTTTTTCAGGAGAAAAGTTAGGACCTCTGAGGTCGTCAATGGCAATTGGCCAGTACTAAGTATCAAAATCTAAGCTTGAAACTCAAAGCAGAACATTCTATGATGAAAGATGTTGAAAAGGATGCTTCTTGATGGAGGGGATTTTCAGACTAGCAAAAAGTGCAAAAATATTCTAAGTCTGGAAACTTTTCACTATGTAACGTGGGAGACGCTTGCGCAATCAACGTGCAAATCAACTCTACGCGTTCGTACATGTGAAAATAGTGAGATACAGTCATGTACACATGTTAGCATGGTAACATCTCTACATGGTCAACCTCAGTAGCTAGTGTTGTGTTCGCAAAGCACAAAATGGTGGAAAACATGAAGTTCAAAGCAAATCTGCGCCCCTGTAGCCCAGGGGCGCCCTTCCATTTGAAGGTCAAGATTTAGCTGTTTTGGATTGTAAATACATTCATTCTTTTCGGTTTTCAGTCAACTTTCCGATTAGTTATGGAGCCAATTCATCTGAATTGCAAAACACTATTGAACGAAGACAGAACGAGGAGTATACACGTCAAACGGCAGTCAAAGAAAGCAGATTTGCGCCCCTATAGCCCAAGGGCGCCCTTCTTTTTGAAGGCCCAGATCTGAATGCATGTGCTTGCTGATAGTTTCAATCTCTTCAGGATCAGTCTGGCTTTCCAATGAACTATCAAGCAGAGACGTACCTAGTGCAGAACTCCGACAATTGATGTCAGAAGTAGAGACTACAAGCAAAATGTATGTCACAAGAAATTGCCAATTCATGGTTTGAGCGCCCTTGTAGCTCAGGGGCGCCCTTGAATATGACTCTCCAGATGAATGGGTTTGCAATTAAGGTCTTCCGAAGATCTTTTCCAGTTCAGTCCAACTTCGCAACGCATCAGTTCGTGAGACGATCTGATATTCTGAGTGACCGTAACAGGGGTTCTCCCGAGCACGTGAAACAAAGGATGGTGAAACGTAGCTACACACAGTTGCACATCTGTAGGCTAGGGACGCCCAAACTTTAGGCCTCCGAGATGGGGTTATTTGCTTTCGCAGTCTTCACAAGACTTGTGTGCAATTACTCCAGCTATCCAACGAGTTCAACCGTCAGCCTCCGGGATTGGTGAACGCTCGTACGTGCGAAGTCAAAATGGTGATGCTGAAAAGTGAAAGTAACTGGAGACGACCAAAAAATGGCTAAGTATGGCGAGTACCAATCTCCTTGAAAAAGGCGCCCTTCTGTAATGTCCTCGATTTAGCCCTACGCTCTTCTTGAGGTTTTAGCCTATTTTCGAAAACTCGTAGGCTAAGCAAAATTGGAAATTAGGGTTTCCTATTTTATAGGGCTTCTGAAGAAGGTTTGCATGAATAAGGATTGTGGATTCTTTTTGGGTTTTCAGAGAGCTTCGCAGTGATATGACTTATAAAGTCATCAAGCAACTTTTCTAAATTTACAATTTTTAGTAAATTTTATTTTTGGCAGTGCCATCTTGGGCAATAGCATCAGTAGTCAGCTCAGTTTCCATTTCGGGCAATGCAATTTGAAGCATATTTGGCTTTCAGCACTTTGAGGCTCATTTTGGGTTAAATGATTTATTCTAAGTCATTAATGTTATAAGTTCTTATTGACCCCCTTGGCCTAGTATTAATGACTTCAAGTTGTTTTGAAAGGTGGCCTTGAGGGTGGACACCTCATTGGGAGATTATTTAAATATTTCTAAAGTAAATATTTCTCCTAAAGTTTTGGATGCCTAGAAAGGTGAATATAATGTTTTAAAAATTAAAATATTTCAAAAGTGAAATGGACATCTCTTTTGGAGGGAAAATGAAATGGAAGTTGAAGAGCTAACAGTCACCTTCAATTCTATAAAAGAAAGTCTTTGCTCTCTCATATGTTATCTTTGGAAAATATTGTAAAGTTATGCTGCTGGTTTGAAATCCAGAATCCGACTAAGGTAAAGCTTAGCAAGTTTACTCCATTCTTTGGTCCTGAAACTATGGTTCCCTAGATGGCAATCTAAGAGTGTACTTCATCTAGAAGTACATATTGAGCATTATTGTGGAGTTTTGGTGAGCTATTTCCAGTTTTCATGTTGCTGGTTATTGTTTGGCTGAAGGAGATTTTCATATACAGCTTTTGGTATGATTTTTGTTTGCTTATGGGTATTGTTTCTATCCATCTATATGCTAGAGGCGCCCCTTTTGGTGCAAGGACAGAATTTAATATGAAGTAGTTGATTTTATAAGTGAGGTCGACCCTCTCCTAGGGCCGTACCATTCATTTATTACTTTGGAATGTGTGTTGGTTGTCTTTGTTGAGTTTGAAGATTGGAAAGTGGTGGTTTCTTGGTCGCCTAGCTATAGAAGAGAGACACTTTCAATTTGGTTCAAGTCCGTGGAGTGTGGTAAGAGATTTGACATTTTTGGTCAGTTGATGTTTGCTGATTCAAACTTTCAATTTGCTGATTTTATATCAGAATTATTTCAGTCTTTGAATTCAATTTATTCCGTCAATAATTGAGAGAAATCTAGAGTGGGAGATCTTCTATTTCTTGGTGCTTCAAAACTATTGTAATTCTCATGTAATTTGCAACTCTTCCTCATTTTGTAAAACTGATAACAGTAGTATTGTTTCAGTCTATTTAATTGCTGCTTATTTGTGTTTAATTATCACATTGTAACCCTTGGATGGTTTACCGCCAGTGTGGAAAAAAGAACTTGTTAATTCTCTCATTGTACCCACTGGAAAAGTGGTGAATTCCCACTTATGAGTGGATGCCTGCCGCAGCAGACGAAGTGTTTTAATTGTAATCTTTTCCCCCCACTGTTTGGTGGTAGTATGGAAATTCTTTCGTGGTTGGTTATCCGCCTAAGTATTTTCAATTATGTTATTAATACTCCACCATATGTTAGCACCTCGCCTTTTAAGGGATCTTGAGTGCACATTCTTGGTGTTGAGTTTAGACTCTCTTTTTCAGTTGTAATCTTTGTAACTTTTGTTTCAATAGATCCTAGGGATCTTCTGACCATATGCCCGCCCTTCCTCCTTAAGTGGTTTTAGGGTGCATTCTTGGTTAGAGTTCTTTTATGCAACATTTTGGTTTAAGCTAACCTTAATGGGTGCTTGGTTACATTGCAATTGTTACTGAAAAAAAATAAAAATTGAGAGAGTATATTTCAGTGGTATCAGAGCCTGTTTTCCTGCCATCCTGTGAGTTTCAGTGCTTCAGTTATCAGATAAGAGTTAGAGAAGACCGATACTACACCAAAAGTCAAAACAAATTCTAGTTCAGCTCCTTGTGGTATCCAGAAGTTGGCAGTTAGGCATGGCTAATGAAGAAGAGATGAAGTTGGTAGAGACTCTCTTTTTGGTTGGAAAGAGACTTGGCAAAGAATTTCAGTCAAAAGGAAATGAAGAGAACATTCTTCATTTGTTAGAACAATGTCTGAGACAAGTGAGGCCATCACCTTTGGAGGAAATGCAGTTGGCTTTAGCACCTGTAGTGAATTGTTTGAATCAGCCCTATTGGTTGGGGCATCTTGATGAAGAAACCAAGCTGTTGATTTCTTCTTGCTTCATGGAGATAATAAGAATTGTAATTCCCCAGTTGCCCTATGATGAAGAAACTATGAAGACCATATTAAGTATGATTGTGGAGAGTTTTCAAGATATGGATGAAATTGGGAGTGTTTTGTTTCCAAGAAGAGCTGCTGTCCTAAAGACATTTTCAGAAGTAAGAACTTGCATCATTTTGATAGAATTGGGAATGGATAATCAGATTTACCATTTGTTTGATTATCTCTTCACTTCGACTTGGAGTGAGCAGGAAGAAAGGGTGTTTGCAGCTGTTAAAAATGTTCTAATTGACACAATTAGAGAAGTTGATAGTCTTCCCGAAAGTATCCAATCCCTTCTCTTGGATACTTATAAACGTGAAGAGCAGATTTCTCCCATTGCTGATTTGCTAGTTAAAGGAATTTTCAGTCAATGTGAAGAAAAATTGAAGCTATTTTTGAAGAAGACTGTTGAGGACCAAGAGGAGATTTCCGAAGCTAAAGAGGAGAATGAAAGTTGGAATCCCTTCGAATTCAGAGCAAATGTTCAAGGAGTTTCCATTTATCCTGCAGTAGAAAACAATGAGTCAACAGGTGTTAAGGAGCCTCAAGTTGAAAATCCAAGAGAAGAACTTCTAGAAACAAGAGTTGACATGGAGTTACATGATGAGATCATAAGTGCAGATTCAAATGAAGGAGAAGTTCGGTTGGTAGAAGATATGTGTTCAACCAGCGAATTGCCTTTTCACAGTTTGGGAGAATGTTGGTTTGAAAGCCAAGAGAAAGAGGAAGTTGAAGTCTCTTCCCACTACAAAGTTGATTTGACTGACTCCCTGTCATGTCCCCGAAATAGCAAAACCATAAAGACCAAGTGTTAAAATACAAATAAATTAATAAATAAAATAAATAGCAATATTAATATTAAATATAAAATAAATGTTTATCATATCAATATAAAAATATATAAATATGAAATAACAAATATAATAATAATATATAGGCAAATCATTGTTATTACATTATATATTAAAAGCAAAAATAATAATAATAAATAAATATTATAATCATTTTCACATCAAAGATTGTAATACATTAGAGTAAAATAATAATAAGATATTAGCAAATTGGTTTTATTATTATACTTTAATGTTAAAATATGTTCAATAAAACATCAAAATAAAATAATAAAATAAGTATAAATCTGAAATATCAAAATTATTAGTAATAATATATTATTTTAAAAATATATATTATTGTGATAATAAAGGCAGCAATTAAATCTAACAAAGAGATATATTTTATGAAAAGTCACCTCTTTCACCAAACAATACATTCCCCCCATGAGTCACCTACCTTGAATGGTTTAAATAGAAGGAAGAAAAATAAGGAAGAGGGAAAAAACATGGAGAAACAAAACAGCAGCAACAATGATTGTTATGCATTGGAATATAGAGCCATTTAATATATATATAATTTAATAGGCATACAAGTATATATGCATAGATATAGATAAATTTTATAATGAATAATATGCAATGAATAAAGAATATACATATGAATAAGGAAAGAATAATTATATAAACATATATAAATGAATACTAATGGATACAACTAAAAGAATAATTATATATATATACGTACACGATTATGCAATCATGATACTTATAAATAATGATGACTCTTTAATATAAATATAAGTAGATTATGTATATTTATGAATTGTCCTCATCCTATGATCAATTCAGTATAAGGTTGAAGGAGGCAAGTAAGGAAACATGGAGAGATATAGCAACTTAGGTGATGTACTCACTTAGCAATAATATTTAGCATATTTTGAATATAAGAAACAGATAGTGCTAATATGATTATTGGTGTAATGCTTTCTTTAGTATTATCATGATGGTAATGATGTTGATATTGACTTAAAGAATCAGTAATAAATGCAAATGTATTGGATTGTTAAAAGATTGTCTTCTTTGTGTTTGTAAGTTTATTGGGAGGAAGGGTGCAAGGGAAGTGGTGCCTAAAAACCCCACTTAAGTCCGCCCCTGAAACCCAAGGCAGGGATGGGCCCTAGAGGGGTGGAAATTCCACTCATAGTCCACCCAATCCCAAGGCCTAGGTGGGCCATGGAGGGGTGGGGGTTCCACTCATAGTCTGCTGCGGCCCTGGAGGGGTGGTAGGCCCGGGCCACTTATCCGTTCCCCCGACTATTCCCAATAAGTCAAGTGTCTTCCGAGGTGCTGACATGGGTAGAGAAAGCAGGTACCAGTGTTTCCACTAAGCACGCCACTCCGAGTATGGAATGGTCTTAGTTTGGATGTTCAACTCGGAGCCAAGGGGTGGGTTGTCCTAATGAGGTGCTTGTGCCCTTGGGCTTAGATGGATAACTTCGGGAGGATCTATCCATGCCACTCCTCTTCTGTTTCATTATTACTTTTGTGATTATGCTTATATTTTGGATATCTAGATATTAATGCTAACGGATATTTTGTTAACATGGTGAATACAGGATTCTTACCTAGGGTTATTGCATTAAGAGAACATTCATTTGGAACAAAAGAATTCTTAAGCCTAATCAACAGATGAACTCTAAGGGAAATCGGGTAAGAGACATTACACTCTCTTGAATCATGTGTAGAAAATAATGTGGAAAAAGATGTTTCTAGTAGTCATAAGGCAGATTTCTCTTCACCTGAAAACAAGCTAAAGCAAAAAGCTAAGGAATTGGAAGGCACTATGGATGGAATGATGAAGAGCGTCCATCACATGCGAGACAAGTTGGGGAGTGCAGCTCAAATGATTTTTGAAATCTTTGTCCATCAAAGTTGTTCTATATCATCCCAGCCAACATATGAAGATTGCAGTTCAAGCTCACAAACTACTGAAAATGGAATTCAAGTTTTGTCACAGCTTGATGAATTGCATCAGCATGTTGAAAATTTGATTTATGTTGTGCCTAAAGGAGAAGATGTATGTTGCATTTCCATTGGTGAAATGAAGTTCATTAAGTTTGCCTTGGAGGAAATCAAATCAAATCTTTTGCACATCATTCGTGTTAAAGACAAAGTGGCCAAAATTGCCGACAAGGCATTGGAGTGTAACGAGCTCACCAAAGCCAAGTTGCAAGAAGTGCATGAGACTCTAATTGAAGCAGAGAATCGGATTTATGCTATTCAATATTCATGGGAGCAAGAAAACAAAAGAAGAGTTGAGGAATTTCAGGTAATTCTTGATAAGCTTGATCTCATACAAAAAACATATGATTTGGAATGCTGTCCTGAGAAACCGAAGCATTCAAAGTCTCATCAACAAGTTTTTCAGGCATTTGATAATATCTTGTATGAAGAAGTTGCTAGTAAGGTTTATGTAAATCCTCTTTTTGAAGATGATGAAAGAATTGCTTCAGAGATTATTGAAGGAGGAAATTTGAGTTTGTCTTCCAGCATTGGAGAGTTGATACGTGATTTGCATGAAGTTGAATCTACTAATGCTCTAAGTGCACCCATTCAGCAAGAAATGGTAACTCTTGGATCACAAAGAAATGAAGACATTCTTATTGTTCATCAACAAAGAGATGATTGGCATGTTGATGAAAGTTTTATTCATTTTTTGATGAGGATGCTTGTGAGGCTCTTGTCAGATTTTAGTACATCTTCATCATCTCTTAGAGTGATTGATTCTAGAATTGAATTTAATGAAGGATTCATGGAATCTTTCCGGCAATATATGAAAGAAGATTTTGGGTTCAATTTCTTCAACGAACATAGGTTTGTTGAATACTTATTGGAGTTTCAAAAAGTGTTTATCCAAATGGAGCAAGAGAATCAGATGATTCATGTGAGAACAGTTCTTCGTTTGAGAAATGGTATTGCATTGTTGATAGTATGGAATCCTGGCATTACTTGGCAAAAAGATAATATTGAAAATTCTAAAAGGGATAAACCAACACGTTGTTTTCAAAATGTTGTTGAGATCATCAGCTCGTGTTGGGACTGGTCTCCAATTGAAAGTTAGTATTTGGGATCCCAAGTATTTTCTAATGAAGAATGGTAAGCATAAAAAGGAGGTCGGTTGTAGAGATAAGTGTAAAAATTTCAGTTCTATGATTGCTGCTACCTTCTTTTCCTGTTATTGGTTTTTTATTTCTGATCATAAATTGGTGTTCTGGGATCGAAATATGATTGGAAGATGGTTTGTGGTGGCATTGGGATCTTTATTGAAGAAGCCACCAGCCTTGTTCATGAGCAGCTATGCCAATTTTAATGAGAAATTATTTTGTTGCAGCTGTTGCTTATTGTTGGGGATGCTGATTTTTCATAAATCAGATTTCAAATTGTCTAAATCAGACCTATTAGTTGGTTGGTGTTTCCATTTTCTGACCTTCCAGTCTACTAATAGGACTGATTTTGAGCCTCGAATGAGAAAACGATTGTTACAGTGCAGCCATAATTCATGTATGGGATGTTCTCTAATGTTCAATAGTGGCCTTCTCTGTGTTTTCTCCTACACCAATGTTTAGGGCAGTAAGTTAGAAACTGATTTGGTCCACCAATTGGAGACTCATGAGGTGAAATTTATAAGTTTTTCATGGAGTCATCTCAATTATATCAGTTTTTTTCAAAGAATGCATTATACATCTTCACAGATTTTTGAGAATGTGATGGGGGATCTCTTGCAAGGAGTTGCTCTTTCCTTTGCAAGAAGTTTTGGAAGAGTCACATATGTTGTCGTGACTCTGCTTGGTGCTATGAGGAGTTATGATATGGAGCATGCTTTTGAATCGAGAAAATTATTTGCCTTATTGCTCAGGAATGTGTTAGATTGTGGTATTGTTGTTTTTTTACTCCTCAGAGTTTTCGAGACATGAGATGCTACAAGTTTTTTACATCAGTTCTTCCAAGTCTATCAGTTTGGGTCTCAGATATGGTGACTCTTTGGGGTTACAAGGAGGGTTAGTGCAGATTTGGAGTGTTGGTTATTCTTGTGTGATCAGAGTGATGCAGCATCAGCATGGTAGGTCCTCTCACAGATGGATTTGGGACCCCGGGATTCTACTTGGCATAGTATGGATCAAACAGTTTTCTTGGAGTGTGGTGGCATTGCTTGAGGACAAGCAATTTTGGGAAGGGCGGACTGTAATGTCCCCGATTTATCCCTACGCTCTTCTTGAGGTTTTAGCCTATTTCTGGAAACTCGTAAGCTAAGCAAAATTGGAAATTAGGGTTTCCTATTTTATACGGGTTCTGAAGAAGGTTTGCATGAATAAGGCTTGTGGATTCTTTCTGGGTTTTCAGAGAGCTTCGCAGTGATATGACTTATAAAGTCATCGGGCAACTTTTCTAAATTTACTATTTTTAGTAAATTTTATTTCTGGCAATGCCATCTTGGGCAGTAGCATCAGTAGTCAGCTCAGTTTCCATTTCGGGCAATGCAATTTGGAGCATATTTGGCGTTCAGCACTTTGAGGCTCATTTTGGGTAAAATGATTTATTCTAAGTCATTAATGTTATAATTTCTTAACCCCCTTGGCCTAGTATTAATGACTTCAAGTTGTTTTGAAAGGTGGCCTTGAGGGTGGACGCCTCATTGGGAGATTATTTAAATATTTCTAAAGTAAATATTTCTCCTCAAGTTTTGGATGCCTAGAAAGGTGAATCTAATGTTTTAAAAATTAAAATATTTTAAAAGTGAAATGGACATCTCTTTTGTAGGGAAAAAGAAATGGAAGTTGAAAAGCCAACAGTCACCTTCAATTCTATAAAAAAAAGTCTTTGCTCTCTCATATGTTATCTTTGGAAAATATTGTAAAGTTATGCTGCTGGTTTGAAATCCAGAATCCGACTAAGGGAAAGCTTAGCAAGTTTACTCCATTCTTCGGGCTTGAAACTATGGTTCCCTAGATGGTGATCTGAGAGTGTACTTCATCCAGAAGTACATATTAGGCATTATTGTGGAGTTTTGGTGAGATATTTCCAATTTTCATGTTGCTGGTTATTGTTTGGCTGAAGGAGATTTTCATATACAACTTTTGGTATGATTTTTGTTTGCTTATGGGTATTGTTTCTATCCATCTATATGCTAGAGGCGCCCCTTTTGGTGCAAGGACAGAATTTAATATGAAGTAGTTGATTTTATAAGTGAGGTCGACCCTCTCCTAGGGCCGTACCATTCATTTATTACTTTGGAATGTGTGTTGGTTGTCTTTGTTGAGTTTGAAGGTTGGAAAGTGGTGGTTTCTTGGTCGCCTAGCTATAGAAAAGAGACACTTTCAATTTGCTTCAAGTCCGTGGAGTGTGGTAAGAGATTTGACATTTTTGGTCAGTTGATGTTTGCTGATTCAAACTTTCAGTTTGCTGATTTTATATCAGAATTATTTCAGTCTTTGAATTCAATTTATACCATCAATAATTGAGAGAAATCTAGAGTGGGAGATCTTCTATTTCTTGGTGCTTCAAAACTATTGTAATTCTCATGTAATTTGCAACTCTTCCTCATTTTGTAAAGCTGATAACAGTAGTATTGTTTCAATCTGTTTAATTGCTGCTTATTTGTGTTTAATTATCACATTGTAATCCCTGGATGGTTTACCGCCAGTGTGGAAAAAAGAACTTGTTAATTCTCTCATTGTACCCACTGGAAAAGTGGTGAATTCCCACTCATGAGTGGATGCCTGCCGCAGCAGACGAAATGTTTTAATTGTAATCTTTTGCCCCCACTGTTTGGTGGTAGTGTGGAAATTCTTTCGTGGCTAGTTATCCGCCTAAGTATTTTCAATTATGTTATTAATACTCCACCATATGTTAGCACCTTGCCTTTTAAGGGATCTTGAATGCACATTCTTGGTGTTGAGTTTAGACTCTCTTTTTCAGTTGTAATCTTTGTAACTATTGTTTCAATAGATCTTAGGGATCCTCTGACCATATACCCACCCCTCCTCCTTAAGTGGTTTTAGGGCGCATTCTTGGTTAGAGTTCTTTTATGTAACATTTTGGTTTAAGCTAACCTTAACGGGTGCTTGGTTACATTGCAATTGTTACTGAAAAATCAAAAAAAATTGAGAGAGTATATTTCACCTTCTCTTTGAGGCCTTAGAAACAGTTTTTTGGCTTCGTCGTCTCCAGAGACATCTCTTGTAAGTTGACTCAACTGTGCAGAGAGACAGACGCTATGTGAATTGAAGCATTCCAGCTCCCAGTGACAGTGGTCAAAGTATGGTGTTCAAATGAAAGTCACACTTTTGTCAAAAAGGTATTTGTGCCTTCACAGGCCAGGGGTGCCCATCTTTTTGGGGTTCCTAATACAGTTTTCAAATACCTTACATGCAGTCATTGGATGCAGAGTACTTCCAATCACGCAATGAATCTACTATTCAGTCAGCAGGGTTCATCGTTCACCGTCAACAGCAGTTTGAAGCATCAGAAGGCAATACGAAGAAATGGCTAAGTCAGGAATCAGTGCATCAATTTAATCAAAGGCGCCTAATTTTATAAGGTGTCAGATGTTGATTTTAGCAGTTGTACCTCTCAACAGACATTTCATCCTTGTCATGTAGGCTTCGCAGTGGATATCTCATATCAGTCGCAGATTCACTCAGTCACCCGGAAATCAGAGTTGAACATGGCCAAATGTAACTTTGCAGTTAGCTATAAAGTAGGAGACTCAAAAATATCATAACTCTTGCAAATAGATTCCTAGAAGGTCAGATTTGGACTTTCTAGAATCAGTGGAGTTTGTCGAGCACATTTAGATGCTATTTTTGGCTAAATGATTAAAATAATATTTTTGCATGCAAAGCATTAAAGGGCGATTTTCTTCGAGGATTTAATATTGGTGCCTCTTAGTAATTTGCATGTTTCAAATTAAATATTATTTTTATTCACGAGACTCAGAAATAGTGGCAGTTCAGCTAGAAGGGGTCCAATTGAATTCTTTCTTTCACAGTCGGGGTTTCAGATCTTGCAGTCTTGCTTTTGTGGTACAATTTTGCTCTAGTTATGCAAGCATGGCGTCTATCATTTCATTCATCCAGCTTGAGCAGAGGTACAAGTCCAAATTCATCAGCAAAATTGAAGACAGATTGGCGATTTTGACAGAAGAAGAAAATATAAAAACTAAAAAACGTCTTTCTTCTTCTTCCCTATTTCTTCCATTTTCTCGTCTTAAATTCTCACGCATGTTTGAAGAATTGGCATTTTTTTTTGACAAAACAAATCATCTAGATCGATTCAGAATGGCTTCCTCAGTGAAACCCATGTGCTAGAATTTTTCAGGAAAATTTGTTCCAGAGCATCAGTTCTTGAGGCTCTGATTTTCTTAACTGAAATTCCTTTGCATGGTTGAGTAGAAGTCACATTTTCACATTTCTGACATTTGGGTTGTCTTAGAATCATTTTCTGAGCAAAACCCACGTCTCAAAAATTTTCATGAAAATTGCCCTTCGATAGGCTATTTTTAGCCTTATCTGGAGTGATTTTTGGTTTTCCGGAGAAAGTTATCAAAACATAGCCATATTCACAGTCAACAAGCGAGTTTTTAAAGATGCATTTCACGCAAACCGAATTCAAGACTAAGTTAGTCTTAATTCATGATTTCATTAGAAAAGCTAACACCGATTTGTATCAAGTGCATTCGGAAGGTTGACAGGCGTAGTCACTCAAGTCCGCATGGTTTCATGCCTCGTATATCTAATTGTCTTCCAAGGCCAGTTTAGAGGGTTGATACCGTTGGGTTTCTGCATATGCAGCAAGTTCATTTGCATTTCTCACAACCAGAGAGTTCGCAGTCAAACTTCACAATTTCATCATGCAATACTCTTCCATTGAGAAAAACATAAGAAGCGTCAAGCTACAGAAGAAACAGTGGCCATCACTTCAGTTATAGAGCCGCCAGAGTTACCAGTCAGTGAAGTGCCAGTTTAAGTGTGCAGAGATTTCCAAGATTGCTCAAGTTACTGACAAGCAGCGAATTGACAGTTAAGACATATGACAACCTTTAGATGGTGATGCAGTCAACAACCTCATGGAGGGGTTGGTTGCAAAAGATCAAGGCCAGTGAACTTCAGTTCAGGGCATCCCACCTTTTCCAAGATAGACATTAGACACAAGAGTTAAACTTGATGTCTCTTTCCGAGTTAACTTGTTGTTCCTTTTTTGCACGCCATGTCTTTCTTGGAATCATCTTTGTATAGTTGGAGTTATTAGTTAGTTTCATTTCAATAAGGACGTGCATGTTGCACATGTCCATTTTGTTGAGTCTTGTTTCAATTAATTGATGGTATCTTTCCAGTTAACGGTGTAGTTTCATTCAATTAGGTTTAGAAAATAAAGATCTAGCATGTTGCGAGACTCTAAGTTGACTCAAGGTGATTTTAGGGTTGCCTACACCTTTGATGTCTATAAATAAGAGCTTTCAGCTCATTTGTAATTAGCTTTTCCTTGTGATAGAGAATTGTTGCGCTGTCGGCAACATGCCTATTCTCAAAATTGGTTCACCCTTGTAAATTAGAACTTTTGCACACGATAGCAATATATGTTGAGCCTACCTTGCCTGTAATATTGTTGTTTTGTATCTATTCATGAGTGATTGTTGTTATAATAAAAAGATGAGTCCACCTTGCCTTCATGTTATTATCATGGTGTTTATTCAATCTTAGTTAAATGGGGTTGTTGATTTGATCATTATTGCATGCGTGTTTCGTCTATACAATACACTATCCTAGTTGCTTGCCTTATGTTTTGTTTATAATAAGCCTATTCAGGAGAGCAGATAGTTGAGCCCACCTTGCCTTCATGCTGTGAATCTGTACTCAAAGCTTATCGTTTGATGTGTGTGATAGTAAACTCATTCAGCCAAGCAGATAGTTGACCCTACCTTGCCTTCATGTTGTGAAGTTGTACCCGGTATACCGTATATTCGTTTGTTTTAATAAGCTTCTTCCTGGATAAGCAAATAGTTGAGCCCACCTTGCCTTCATGTTGTGAACCCGCACCTAAGGTTTATCGTGTAACACATTCTTGCTCCATTTCCTCACGCTCTGTTTTCTTAAGGAAACTAGATAGATTTAAAGTAGTTAGCTTAGCTATAGTTAAATGATCTGCGAAACCAGAAAATCCTTAGCTGCAATGTTCTAGATTTTCTTAACCTTGTGCCTCTTCCAGCTGAGATAAAAAGATAGGATTTAGAATACTTTACTTTTCCAAGCATATCAGCAAAAGAGGGAGCTTCCCCTCCTAATTTGAAGAGCACTCATTACGCAGTGTGCATAGCTGTCTATTTTCTACTTACACTCCAGAGGTGTTAGTTATTACGCCAACACCTATCTTTTTGACTCAGTTGGTAGAGGCACAAGGTTATAAAACCAAATACATTGCAGCTAAGGTTTTCTCTGGTTTCTACAGATCTTAACTACAACTAGCCTAACGCTAAAACTATCCTATCTCCTTATGTAAAATCAGAGCAAAAGGAGTTAGGAGCAATTGGGAATGATTGACGATAAACTCTATCTCAGGATTCCCAAGGAGGTGAAACACTCTATCTGAGGTGTAGGCTGAAATAAAGGTTATTGGAAACAAACATGAAACGGCAAGCTAGTTCTCAGGATTCCCAAGGAGGTGGAACACTCTATCCGAGGTGTAGGCTGAAATAAAGGTTATTCGAAACAAACATGAAACGACAAGCTAGTTCTCAGGATTCCCAAGGAGGTGGAACACTCTATCCAAGGTGTAGACTGAAAAGAAGATTACTAGAAACAACATTAAACGATAATCTTTATCTCTAAATTCCCAAGGAGGTGAAACACTCTATCCGAGGTGTAGATTGAAAGAAAGATTATTGAAACAACAATAATACATCTGGCACAACAAATTGCATGATGAAACAAACACACAATAGACAATCAAACCAGCTTTATATTAAACAATAACAAAGTGAACCAATACAGAATAGCAATATTGCAGGCAAGGTAGGCACAACAATTTGTTATTACAAGAAAAAGTTAAAGAAATAATGAGCAAAGTTCCTCTTATTTATAGAAGCTCAAAAGAGTAGGGAACCCTAAAATCTTCTTGGGTTAACATTTAGTCTTGCCAACATGCAAGATTTACTCTTATGTCTAAATGCAAATAACTTAACAATTAACTAGAAAAACTACCTCAGTTAACTGATTCAAAACTAAACTAGAACTCCATATGTACATAGGTGACTCCAAAATAGACATGCACAAAAGGTGGGACAGCGAGTTAACTTGGAAAGAGGCATCAAGTTAACTACTGTGTCTAATGTCTATCTTGAAAAGGCAGGACGTCCATGACTAGTAGTTCACTGGCCTTGATTACGAGCAATCAACTCCTCCAAAAAGTTGTTAATTGCATCAACATCCGGAGCATTGATACTCCTCTGAAGTACTCGATGTCTTCGCAGCATCTCTTCACCATCTATGATCTGACTCTGCAGTTTTCTTCCTCTCTTGGCCGACTCATCAAATTGTGCTACCATGGCTGCAAGTTGACTCAACTTACAACCAATTGAATCACTGCTGAAAATACCACGAATGAGTTTTTGAAACTCCGACTGTACGTCGGCGAGCTTGATGTATTCACCATCCTCACGCTGATACTGGCCAGGGACTTGTGACACGAAAGTTCTTACGAACTGGATTGCACTTGCCACCTTTTCTGTGCTCTTGGTCAATTCTGCAAAAAATGTCTCATGTGTTTTTACCTTGAAGATTTGTTGTTCTCTCCAAGTAAAAGTGCTTCCTTATCCTCCTCTGCTGTAACTGAGTCATATGCCATCCTCAAGTGAGAGATCATGATCTCATTCCGTGCTTTGTCAACCGTTCTCTTGCTCCAACTCCTGAATTTGTAAGAGAAGTTCGTGGGCATTGTACCTTAACTAGTACAACTCTGAAAGCATGAAGTGGCCCCTTGTGACAAACTCTTCTTCCCAGTATTTCAGGCACTTCCCATAGACAACCAACTGACTTAATTGATTTTTTTCTGCTGGCAACTCTAACATCTGCGGGAGCAAGGTGGTGACATTTTCAGTGTTGTGCATAAGGTTGGAGATATATTGGCGAAGCTGCTGATTTTCAGCCTTGCGGACTGCTTTATCTTCACCATCCTTTATTACTCTCTCATTTATGCTTTCCATCGCAACTTTGAGGAAATCCATATCCGCTTGGCGTGTGTTTTTACCAAGGTTGACCTTTATCAAAGTGAAGTCATCAACTTCTACTTCGTCCAAGTTTTTATCTTTTGGTGGTGCAGCGGTTTCGATGATGATCTCTTTGGTTGGTGCAATGCACTGTTTTAAAGGATAAACTAAAATTTGTATGGCTTTTTCATTTGGTGGAAATTGCTAATATCTACTTGCAAGATAAACTGAGTATAAACTATAAACTTAGGATACAGTGTAAAGCCTGGTCAGCCTAGGGTCATTGCATGTATTGAATTTTAACTTATTCCTTGGTTTCTTCTTGTATTAAAATGACCTTATTTCTCAGGATTGCGTTTTGAAGAACATGTTATTTATTAAGGCATTGAAAATGTTTTTATTTAATTAATTGTCTTAGTATTTATTTATTTTAATTTAAAGTTGAATTGCTACCATTTGCTGGGCCAAGACAAATCTCGACTAATCTCACTCGAAGGATTGGTGCTAGTCCTAGGAACTCCTGATGAGTGAGAATGCGTTGAAGCATTGCTACGTGGTGGCGAGTCTGCTTCCAAATTGATGTGAACTAGAGACTGTTGTGGTGGTGACGGGATGGGAGGCTCTTCTTTTGTTTCTAGCACGCTCTCAGCTGTATCTGTGACTATCTCCACATGTTGCTCTTGTCAATCTATATCAGCAACTAGTGTCTTTCCCTTTGTATTTCCTGACATCATGTTTCCTTTAGGAGGGTTACTCCATATATTTTGTTTGGGTTTTGATCTTGACGTGGAAGGTAAGAAGTAATAACCAGTGGCGGCTCTATGTTTGGTATGGCTATCTTCATTGTCCTCTTGCTATCCAAATAAAGTATGTTGTTTCTCACAACTCTGCTTGTTCTTTCCTTAACAGATGTGCTTTCTCTGGTGTACCAATCAACAGCTGGAAGCGGTTGCGTGTCAACTTGATCTTTGAAGAATTGAGGAAGTGTGACATCCCCATCATCATCTGATAACCCTTCCACATCCTCTGACATGAAATCAGCAATCTATGAAAGGGTGAACCTGCCGTAGTTGCGCCTTCGCACCCTGAACTCATCCTCACAGCTGGACCAATAGTCTGCCATAGAAGGTTTGTGTGAAGAACGATCGCCAAGGCGCCAAGGCATGCTGAAAAATGATCCCAAGGGTCATATGAGCGTCTTTTGATGAGATACTTAGGTTAAGTCTCGTCATCTCATGGCTCATAGCCTTGGTGTCAGCTGCTGACCTGCACCTATAAATCCCCATCTCAAATGGAAAAGTGGCAGTTGTCTTGCATTTGTTGAGCAGATAGGAGTGGACTTCGTGCAACTGTCATAGAAACTCCATGAAGACCACCTTATCCGATGGATAACGAGGTAACATGGTTGGGTGACCAGAGTATCCATACACGCGGATGT
Organism: Sequoiadendron giganteum; assembly: GCA_007115665.2. Taxonomy (NCBI): domain Eukaryota; kingdom Viridiplantae; phylum Streptophyta; class Pinopsida; order Cupressales; family Cupressaceae; genus Sequoiadendron; species Sequoiadendron giganteum. Next base: position 774,156,833 of record CM021102.1, read on the forward strand.
AGGTAATGATGTGACCTTTTTACACAGCACCCCATCTAAGATGGGGACCCCCCTAATTTTTGCTCCATTCTGGTCTTTTGGCTTTGGTTCTCTATGTCTCTGGTCTTTTGTCCTTCCGAGGGTGTCCCGTTCGACCTCAGTTGAAGTAATTGACAAATTTAGGGTTGCTATCCTTTAGGCCCATCCGAGGTCAGGATTGAGTTACGCAGGTGAAATCTAAGTACAGCAACACATTCAGAAAGCTCAAGGCAGAATTCCCCTAAAATCTCACTGAAATCCGACAACTTACTATTTTTAGTAAGTACCTAATTTGAGGCTTGTTCCTCAGGATTTCGGGATTCTAACGACTTCAGCACAATCAGGCAACTTCAGAGTGCCTACATATGAAATTTGAACAGATTCAGACAACTGGCTATTTTTAGCAGTTCAGCCTTCAAAGGCTATTTTCAGGGTTTAGACAAGCAATTCTCCGGTGAATGACAGGAGAATTGATCTGGGTTTTCCAAGACCTTCGCGACGGTGTAACATGCAAATCAAGATGGTGACTTTCAGAGTTCAGCCTTTCGAGGCTATTTTTAGGGTTTGCATACAAGAATTTTCAATGCACGTCCGGATATTCCATGTGGGTTTTGCAAGAGCTTCGCAGTGATATGACATGCAAGTGGATCGGATCAGTTTTCAGGGACTTACTATTTTTAGCTAGTGCCAGAATTTTGACCAATTTTCTAGGTTTTTCTAGGTTTTTCGAGATCCCACGGGCACTGTGACATGCAAACTCGTCCGACATCCGATGGACCTCTTTCAGGACCCTTACTATAAATAGCAGCTTCAGTCCAGCAGCCACCTAGCACTCCATTCCAGCAAGCAGAACGACAAACAGTACAAATTAGGAGCAATCAAAAACACATGCAAGTCAGATTAGGGTTTCCCTGCCGTGTCTAAAAATAGATGAAGCGAAATGCAGAGACGTCAGAACGAAGCACGCCACCATGATCAGCATCCTTCAAGGTACATACTAGCAAAATTTGAGCGGAATCGGAGAACTTACTATTTTTAGTAAGTCAGGGCACAGCTATAAATAGCAGGTCTGCACCCAAGGTTGGAATCAGCACGACACCCAAGTTATCAGGATCAGGCATTGCAAGTTTCAGGTCAAGCGGAGCTACTGAAGAAGGCAACTTTGAAACTTACTATAAATAGCAGGTGGCTAAAAATAGTGCGTCATCACTAGAAGCAAGTATGAACAGGTCTCTCACAACATCGAAAGCAACTGGAGCGAATTTCAAAGCAAACAGAGATACGGAAATTGATCAATTCTAGGGTTTGTTAAAAATAGCAAATGGCTAAAAATAGCATGTATTGTGCCGGATAAGATGTGAACAGGATGGCAACACCAGGTGGAGGCACAACCACGCCAGTTCCAGTTCAGAACAAGGCGAAAATCAATGAAACCCTAATTTCTCCTAATTTTACTAAAAATAGAAAGCCAGAACAAGGTTAGGGTGTTGGAAATTCATAAATGATAACTGGCATTAAACACCTTCAAACACGCCCAGGAGAAATGAAAGATTCAAAAGTTCTAAGTATGAGATTTCCTTGAGCAAAGGTGAAATGCGCCTTCAAGAGGCATAGAAATTCTACTAAGGCAAGAGATCTTCCTCCTCATACCCCCAAATGTGCCTAGGGAAGGTGAAAGGTCACCCGAAGACATAGAAATATACACTGAGACATCAAAATTTCCCAAGGCATCCTCAAATGCGCTTGGAAATGGAGGTTGCATAGGCTAAATGCGCCTAAGGGAGGTGAAAAGTCACCATAGGCATGGAATTTTCCCCCTCACACACCAAATGCGCCTAAGGCAAGGAAGTTTTCCCCTCTCTATAGCAAATGCGCCCAAGGGAGATGAAGAGCCACTTGATAAGGGCGGAATTCCTTCTAACACTAGCAAATGCGCCCAAGAGTGGAAGCATCATAGGCTAAATACGCCCAAGGAAGCTGAAGGGTCACAGGATGGCATTTTTCCTTTGCAAATGGCAAATGCGCCCAACATGGAAGTAGCCTAGCCCATATGCGCCAGAAGGAGGTGAAGAGTCAAGGCAAAACGTGGGGTGCTGAAGTGGAAATGCGCTCAAGTGAAAGTCTATTGTGTGAAGTGCGCTAGAGGGAGATGAAAGGTCAAGTCAAGGCGTGGGAATTCCTCTTCTCCATGGCACATGCGCCCAAGGTAAAGTATAGAGGGTGAAAGGTAAAAGGGTAAGAATACGAGATGCGCTTGAAGGTGAAGGCTAAAAACGTAGAGGATGAAATCTGCTTGAAGGTGGAAGTCCACTATGGCATATGCGCTTGAGGAAGGTGAGGAGTCACCATACGCCAAAGGGGAAATAATGCTAAGGGGGCGTGATTTTTTTTAAAAAGACCAAGGATTGTTTTTTTTTTTTTCCTCTTTACATCATGAAGTGCGCCTAGTGAGTGGGGACTTAAAAATGAAAATTGCTAAGGAAGTCTAGGCATGAAAATTGCTAAGTATGAAAAGGCTTAGGCATGGAATTGCCTAAGGGAGGAAATGAAAATGACATGCTATATGCGCCCTTCAGAGTTGAAATTTATATTTTTAAATAATTCCTAAGGTATTTTCTAGAGGGGAAAATGAAGAGTACGAATAAAGATGGTGCTAGTTTCCAGTGTTAGAAATTCTTCAGGGAAAAATCAAGAAAATTTGCCAAGGCAAAGAAGATGGAAATTACAGGAGTGGAAGACATCCAGAGGATAAGACTAAAAACATTAGCCATTTTTATTATTTTTAAATAATAAAAATTAGAAGAACCCTTTCGTCCGGATACACATGAAAACAATGGATTTTGGGAAAATTGTTCTTCTGGGTATTAAACGTTTGCAATTCAGAAGTGAGTCAAGCTTACTCCACGTCATGTCTACATCGTTTCGATGGATATTTTGCCCAGTGCCTATTTTAAATAAATTCCCAAGGCAAAATTGAGAGATTTCTCTAAGGCAAACGAGCAAAATGAATGAGAGGCACTTCACTAGAAGCTTCGAGCTAGACAATTTTGCCAAAGTGAAGACAAGATCAAATAACTTAGCCAAACGTTTTGAAATTGTTCAAGAAGTGAGCGATTTAATATTTTAAGAAATCAAATGCGACGAGGCAGGCCTGTGCAGAGGTGATGAATTCATAATTCTAGAAGATGCCTCAGATGACAAGTGTTACAACGGAGAAAAGAAAGGGAAAATGAATTCGAAAATTTGCTAAGTATAGCCTCTGCAGGAATTCGACCAGGCTATAAGATTTTAAAATCTTTGTCATTCCTCTCACTAGTTGCTGAATGCAAAAATATTGGCTAAGTGAAAGTACGAATTTTTGAAGAGATTGCAATTGCTGAGAAGTTCGAAATTGTGAGAGAGTTGAAGGAGAAGTGTAAATTTGTGAAAGTTGAAGTTGCTGAAGGAAGTGCGACTTAACTTGCTGAGGCTACAGTTGCTGAGAGGCACGAATTCCCAAGTTGCCAGTTGCTGCATTTGCTGAGAAGGTATGAATTTGCAAAAGTTAAAGTTGCTGAATACTGAAGTACGACTTGAGAAGAAAGTTTGATGGTTGCTGAAAGTTGCTAAGTTAGAAGGAAAAGTACGAACTTCAAAGAGGAGGTTTCAAATTTGTTGAAAGTAAATTGCTGCAAGCAAACATTTCCAAGTTTTTGGCCTCGTGTTGCTGCAACCAAAGAAGAAACTTCTAAAAACGTTGAAGTAAACAGGCGTAGTTGAGAATGGCCGAATCAAGCAGAAGAGCTGTAGGCATAAACAACCATACCGAGTCCAGACAGGCTGTGATCAAAAAATTGGGCAAGTCATTCTTGCCAGAATCAAAATTTTCATCAAAACTCGGTAGGCTAGCTGACACGAACTTAGGCTCATTCAACCTGGAAGCATTCAGAAGGAGGATATTGGGGACTGGAGGCCATCACCCATCAGTGACTTCGCACAGTATTGTCAGAAGTGGATTGTATGCAGCTGCCAACTTTCCGCCAGCTATCCGGTGTCCGGAACTCATTATGGAATGCGCCTACCACTACAATGCAGAACAGAGGACGGTCACTTCGCCAGATGGCAAGGTGCTGGCTAACCTAACACCTGAAGCAATCGGAGAGGCATTCGGGATTCCAGTTCATAAGAAGATGATCTACAAGACGAAGGAGAGAGCTGGAAAGATGTACTCATCCACCACAGACCGGTGTGCTGATTTGATAAACACTAGGTGGATGATTAAACCCAAGCCAACTCGCACTAAATTGCCCAAGCAGATAGTCTCAAAGGACTTGAGACAGGAGTTTGGTGATCTCATTATGATGTTGAGCAGAGTTGGAGGTTGCCCCCAAGCATTCATCTTTGAACCTTGGATGTTCTATTTTGTCAACTTGGTGTTAGAGGGAAAAGATTACATGGATTGGGCACTGATGATCAATGATAACATACATGAGCAGCTCCGTGGCGTGAGGAGAACAAAGACATTTTACATAGGCTCCTACCTTGTCTATATGTTAGCTCGCATGAAGAGATACAGAGGCATATCTTACAAGGAACCAATCGGTTGCGGTTCCCATCAGTTTAAGATATATGAGGCTTGTCCACAGTTGCATCTGACAAGCACAACTAATTACAAGAGGGTTAATGATGCCTTTACAATGCATATCACGAGAACCTTGCAGCAGAGAACCCACCACAGAATATCAAGGGAGGCACAAGAAATGATTGAGAAATTTGGATGTTGGTTTATCCAATTTCCAAAATTCACCTACATAAGGCTGCAAAGATTTTCCTCCTATCCATACAGATTGCCTCGGTATCCCACAAACAGGATAGTGATGCTGGAAGTATTTAGGCAACTGATTGCCTATGATAAGATTCAGAAGAAGAAGAAGAAAGGTGGACTCACATTCCCGATTACTATGGGAAATTCAGATGAAATCTTCCCATCGCTGCAAGCAGCAAGAGAGGCAGAGGCGGAGCTCCAATTCTTTCACCTTTCCTATCACACCAGCAGGCACTACTACGAGCCCCACCGAAACATCAGGTGGATATTGACAGAAGAGTTCAGACACAAGGTGCAGATCGAAGACTTTTGGGCAAGTGCAGTGGATGAGATCGAAGTCAGAAAGAGAATGTTCTCTCGGATACCGTTGGTGATGGTCAGAGAGTGCGAGATTATCCCAGTACCAGATCAAATTGAGGAAGACATAAACGTTGTACAGGCTGACTACAAGGCAGTATGAGATACGCCTCTGCCACTCCCAGATTGGTCTGAGCCAGAGATCACTGACTTGGATACGCTTTGTATCCCAGTCTTGACATTTACACGGAGTTGGATAGAGAGGCATGTCAGCCGACTTAAGGGAAGGTCAATTCCCCTCACGTACAATTTGATGGGAGACAGCAGATTACCAGCAACTAATCAGAGGAGACGGAGTAATCCAACTCCAAAGCCTAGAAGAAAGGAGCCAGTTCGACCTGAGCCTGTGGTAGTTGAGGAGACCATGCATACGCCATCTCGGGCACATTCTCGAAGCTTGCGGGAGGTGTCATTGTTTGTTGATCAGAGGGAGAGATTGGATGTAGAGCAGACGGTGCGAGTGGAGAGTCAGCCACCTCGTAGAGAATCAGTGGGTCAGGGCATCAACATGCCCCAAGAAGATCATCAGCAGGAAAATCAGCAAGAGACAGATGAGGGGACGGCTACTGATACTCAATTTCAGCAGGAAATTGAGGCGGCTCTCGAAGGTGATGCTACTTCAGATCAGGATGCCCAGAGCTCAGGAGACACAAAGCCTATTGATGACGGTGAGCCTCGTCAGAACAATGGCAGAGGAGAGGTTCACGAGGTAGAGGCTGAGGTAGAACAACCTTATTTTATATCTGGCATACGGCAGGAGGTGCCAGAATGGCTAAGGGACAGAATGAGGCGTGATCCTGTAGATGAGACCGATCCCACAGCCGAGATGGAGGAATTATTACAGAGGATCAGCGCACCTCCAGCAAAGAAAAAGGCTAGGAAGTTCTCCAAAATATCCACAGATGAGGATGGATCCCGAACCTTGCATATGGTCGTTCCTCGGGTAGAATGTGATAGGGACGAGGCCGTTCCTGAGAACTATGTTGTGACAACCATGGAACTAGGCCACCCTACTGGAGCACAAGTGGTAGAGGAGTGCGATAATTCCTATCGGGCACTCAAGGATAGATTGTCCCATGTTGAGGGCAAATACAAAAGGTTGAAGGTAGAGCACAAGACACTGATTGGCTACGTATAGCACTTGTCCCATCCTTGTGGGCAAGAAAATCCGGCAATTGAGCTTCCAGCTGAGTTTTCCAGGGAGTCAATTAGTGGGTTAGAAGATTTGAAGAGAATGGCACAGCAGGCAGACAAGTGGGTTGCCAGTGTGCGTATAGAAACAAGAAAGTTCATGGAAGATCTTGCACATGCCTATGGGCAAGCTTCCGATATTATGGCCAGAATGGAGGCAATTAACCATGCTTGGAGTGAGGCTCGCATCTATCAGACGAGAGTTGTTCTCCGTTTAGGGGCCTTGATGAGCATACCTCAACAGACTTTGGTTGAGGGAGGTGTTATCCAGCAGGGAGATAGATACGACTTCGCCAGATGGTATTCTTCAATAGTCACAGATCACGGATTCTATGATGCATCACAGGCAGATTCTGTCAGGGTCAGAAAGGCCATGACAAACATCTTAGATGGAATTCTCAACACGTTGGAGGCAATCTTTGCCAAGAGGTTGACTGCTGAAGAGGTAATTGCAGATGGATTGAAAGACAGATTGGCGTCATTCTTCTCTGAGGTGAAGACCTTCACACAAGATGATTTCGAGAACACAGCCACGTTCTCCAGTATCATATAGAACACCCAAGACGCCCTTGTTGCTTGGAAGAAATCATGTGTCCGGCATGGGCAAACAGTTGCAGTTTTAGAGTTTCAGTTGGATCACATTCCTCCTATCTCCAATCAGGAAGTTGAAGCAGTCTTGGCCAGATTCATCAGATTTGCAGTCAGCAAGAAGGAGAAAGGAAACGCCCTTCTGGACGATGACCTTCTAGAGGGAGACGACGGGCATTGATGGCAGGGTGTGGTGCACTAATGAGGAGTGGAGGGCGCATTCATTGCCCCACTCCTCTCGATGGTGGTTTTTAGGGCAAAAACCCTAATTAGGGCATAGGTTGCTCAATCTGAGCCCTTTATTGTAATCAAATCTGAACCGTCCACTAATTGGACTCACTATAAAAGGGGCATCCCCCCTCATTTGCAAATAATTAGAACTAGAATCAAATCAGAGATAGAGTTGAGCCAGAGAATATAAGGCATATAGCATTTAGCTTAGAAGTTAGCTTAGATTGAGGAGGAAAGGAAGTTTTCCCGTTGAGGACTTTGTAAGAAGTTGTTGTGAACACTCTCATAATATAAAGATTTATCATTGTTTGGTGGTTCTATCTTCTATTGTGAGTAGCTAGCAAGGCTTGTTCATCTTTCCAATTCAAGTGGATAGAGTAGAGTAGACTTTGTTTTATGCAAGTAGTTGTTAATTGTGGAGTGTGGCGTTGCGATTTGAGCACATCTTCTTTCATCCATACCACTAGCGGGCTTACTGATAGTAAGTTCGCCTTGTGTGGTCAACTGGAGTATTGGCACTTAACTTCGATTGTGGCTCATATGTCCGTATGCATCGTGGTGATGGTATGTACATGTTGTGTCCTAATTTGAATACCTTTCTCATCCTTTGAAGATTGCACCAACTTTGTCAGAGTTGTCCGAAAGGAGACGCAGCAAAGTCTGGTTTGAAGGTTGTTTAAGTCGATCCTTGTCCTCCACCCTTTAGAAGTAGATTTGTAGAATTCCTATCCCTATCCCTTTTTAATTCAGTATTTCTCGGTTAATTTAGGAGTCAGAGCAATATTGTCGAATCATTTATGCCTTAACTGCTTCACATAATCGAACAACTGCGAAAGTCCCCTTGGATACCCAACATATTCACATTAGCCAACTAAGTCTATTCGTGATAAAAGGAACCTTGGAGTTGAACGCATGAACTTTCATGCAATCTTAGCATGCGGGATACTTTGATCAAGAGAGAATAGAGTGGCCATTGGACATTTTATTCTGTACTGGTGTTGTCATAAAACACACGCCAACAGGTAAAAGTAGGGAATTGGATTAACCAATCCGCTCAATCTACCATCGTTGATTTAACTTCTGTTGAAATACGCACTTGTAATTCACGATCAAGATTCCTCACTGTGTACATTAGGAATGATTCATGCACCTGCTTGAAGTGCCACTCTACTTGTGTGAATTCAAGCTACGAGTAATACTGATGAACTTTTTGTACACCTAGAATTCCCACAGTATTCAACCCTCTAAACTAGCCTTAGAAGGCTATTAGATACACGAGGTATGAACACATATGAAATTCGTGAGCAACCAAGAAACTGGTCATCTATTTGTGGAGAACATCGTTGATCAAAGAAGGCCAGTCATAGTGTTCCTTACAATTGACAAGTTGAGCCATGATGTAATACATCCAAGGCTGAAACTTGTTGGCATTTGCTTGATCGGTGACACGGTTGAGTAGGGTGATATTACCACGTATTCATCTCTGAACTCTCTACGACCCACATTCTTTGGAAAATTAGTTCTTTTTTGTTTGAGTCATCTCTTTGCCATTCTTCTCTAACATTTTTCCCTTTCAGAATTGAATGCCTTCTCACACTCCTCCATGGATATGACCAAATTACTTGTATTTGGAGGAATACCAAAGCACTTCTCGATGTCTTTGGGCTTGAGACTGCATATCATTTGCCCATCCACTGATTGAATTTCTCGTGTAGTAGGGTTGTAATGCTTCACACAAGCAATTACGAACTCTATACACTATGTTGAAATGGGAAATGAGGCTGCTTCGAGCAACCCAAATTGTTTGAGGTTATGAAGTGTGATTTGATCAATGCCTTCTAAAGCATTCAAATTAACCTACGAATCCACTTGATGTAAATCAGTATCAGCTGTTTTGATGAAATCGTGAATCAAGACCGATTTGGTCTTGAATTTAGTTTGAGTGAGCTACATAGTGAAAAACTAAACTATTGACTGTAAACACGGATATGTTCTGACAATTTTTCTGGTGAGGCTAAAAATACCCTGTCGAGGGGCAATTTTTACAAAAAATTCTGAGATGTGGATTTTGTAGAGAATGTATTTATAAGCAAACCCACAATGTTAGAAATTCGAAAAAGTGATGTTTTCCTTGGCATGCGATGACTTCTCCAAGCAGAAACTGCAAGGGGCAGTGGGGGCTTCAAAAGCTTTTTCCTCCCGAAAATTTTTGGCACATGGGTTTTGTCAACACTTGAGAGCTGATCAAACCCAGTTTCTCCATTTTTTGAAAAGATGGCTTTTTCAAGAAACCCTAAAAAATGGGGGCAGCGGGGCAATTTTCCCGAAAATTTCTGGCACATGGGTTCTTTTGCCAATAATGTACTAAACATAACCAAATGGCCAAATCTGAAAAACTGTCATTTACTTGGACATGCAAGAGAAAACCTAAGACAAGGATAGAAGAAATGTGAGGGTGAGAAGATAGAAGTTACAAACTACCTTTTTCAATCCTCAAGAAAATCGCTTCTTTATAATCCCGATCTGATGAATTCTTAGCAAGTACATACTGGAAAAATGAAGCATGGAAAAATATCCCTCTGCACAATCTGAACCTAGAACTGCGAAGAATACTGAAAATGGCCCTCGTTTGCTCCTTCAAAATGCGTTGGAGAGAAAATAGCTAATTTTAGCTTCAACCTACAAGAAATAATGAAGTTGTGATGCCTATGCTTGAATAAATAAGCATTTTGGAGGTGGGAGTGCCAGTTAGGTGTGCCAACCCTAATTGAGGAGTTAATTTTTTGCATGCTTTGTTAACTGAAACTTCTCCTCTAATTTTAGGATGCCATAGGCAAGAGGAAGCATGCAAAAATCACAACTGAAAGTCAATTGGGCTCACTTTCACTTTTGGCACCCAAGCTTGAGGAAGTTATAAAGTTTTTAAAGATTTTCAACTTCCGCTGTGACGAACTACCTCTGTTTGACCCTGAATTCTGGATGCCCAGTTGATCGTGAAGCTAGGCTGACAGATTCATCACGAAACTAGATCAAGTTTGAAGAGATGTTGCTAAGAGTTGCAAACCTTAGAAATTAGTTTTGATAGCTTGAAATTTTGCGCGCCTTTTGCCAATAGGGTGCCTTTTTTCACCAGACTTAGCCATTTTTTGAATTTTTTCAACCTCTTCAATTTGACCCTCTGTGCTTCAATCTGCAACTACAGGTGATTGATGACTCCCACAAACATGTCGAGATATGGAATGGAGAACCAATTCAATTCCGAAAAGAATGACTGGTATTGCAATGTCTGAAAGTTGGTTTATGATGCTCAAATTCAAGGGTGCCCCTAGCTTGCAGGGGCGCAATTGGGTCTCCAGGATATATTATGCAATTTGCAGCTTTTGACGAAACGCTCTAGTTGCTCCTTGTTGTCGGGAGCTGGATTGCTCCGGTGTTCATGCTGATGATCTCATCGCGGAGATTGAACTTTGAAGAGATGATCCTGGGAGTTACAACGCCAGAAGATTGCATCTAAGGCCCCAAAAAGTTAGGCACCTTTTCCAAGAAGGGTGTATTTTTCTCAACACTTAACCAAATTTGCATCTTTTTCAATTTGTTTCCGTCTTCGGTGTTTTATGCTTGATCTTTGTTCACGAGTGTTTAACAGGTCCCGAGAGCTAACCGTTGGATTCATCGTGTAGCTAGAAGGATACTGAGCAAATCTCTTGAAGAAGACAGCTACTGAAAAGCACATCTTGTTGACCAAAATTCTAGGCGCCCCTAGCCTGCAAAGGTACATTTGAAGCTTTGATTTTCATTTCATCCTCCATTTTACGTGCTCGCTGGATCAACCACTGCTGTCTTTTAATATATCACATGGACTGGCGAACGGATGCGTTGCGAAGCCAGGCTGAACCTGAAGAACTCACTTGGAGATAACAAGCTCAAAAATTGACATCTAATAGGCTTTATTCTTGGGCTCCCCTAGGCTACAGGGGCGCAATTTCCGTAATAGACTACCATTTTGGATATTTGCTGACCTTCGGCATCTTCTGCCTCTGATGTCGTTTGCCATTGTTTTTTGACAAAACGGATGGATTCACTTGATGATTCGTTGGAAAGCTAGCAGAATTTCAAAGAAGATGACTAGCTTTACAAACGTTAACAACGTGTGGCTAGGCTGAGTTGACTGCGTTGAAGCATTACTGCCGACGCAAGTACGTGACTGCATCTACCATTTTGACGTGTACAGACACTGCAAAGCTGACTTGAGTGTTGAATGCGAAGGCATCTCCCTCATAGCAAGGCATAGTGTTTCCAGACTGAATATTTTCCACATTTTTCACTTTTTGAAAATCCCTCTGTCGTGAAGCATCTTTTTGAGCATCTTTCGCCATAGAATCTTCTGTGATGAGTTTGAGGCTTAGATTTC
>CM021102.1:774168532-774192687 GCA_007115665.2 Sequoiadendron giganteum
CTTCGTCACTGTGTCCAATTCATTTAAGTGCCTCTGAAAAAAATTTTAATTCATATCAAGGCGTCTTTTCTCCAGTGAAATATTTATCTCACTTAGAAAATATTTTGAACATCTTCATACTTCTGGCGTACTTAACCCCTTGGCATTTTATTTTATTTAATTTAAAAACATCTCCATGCCTTAGAAATTTCTTCCTTCCTTGGGCGTATTTTACTCAGTGATGTTTTATTTTGCTAGCTCTTACTCTTGCCACGCCTTAGAAATATTTTCAATTAAGGGCGCATTTAGCATGAGCCACTTTCATTTTCCACACTTAGAAATTTTAAAAAAAAAATCTCCACTTCAACTTCTCTAAGGGCGCATTCTCACCTTAGCATTTTCGTTTTTTTTTAACACTTAGAAACTTTTTCTAAGTCTTCACTCCTTGAGGTGGGCGAATTTAGGGTGGCAAGCTTTCATGTAAGGGCGCATTTTGATGGGCTTACTTCCATCTTTGCCTTTGGTGTTTTTCTTCTTAGCATCATCTAGGCTTGGGCGCATTTGACATAGCCTTCTTCCATTTGAGGGCGCATTTTAGCCTTCTAGCTTTGATTTCCATGCCTTAGAGAATTTGAAACTCCATCACCCCCTTGGGCGCATTTCATGGGGTTAACTTTCACTTGAGGGCGCAAATACATGGGCAAGCTTTCATTTTTCACCATGGGCGCATATTGGGTGTCGAGGTTTTGATTTTCATGCCTTAGATTTTTCTTGGAGGTGGGCGCATATTGGGTGTCGAGGTTTTGATTTTCATGCCTTAGGTTTTGATTTTCATGCCTTAGATTTTTCTTGGAGGTGGGCGCAAATCACACATGAGCCTTCAAGTTGAGGGTGCAAATACACATGGCTACTTTCATTTTTATACTTAGAAATTTTTTTATAAAAAAATCTCCACTTGCTTGCCTTGAGGGCGCATTTAACATAGTCCATTTTCATTTTGTGCCTTAGAAATTTCCAAGTTTCTCATTCCTCCTTGACTTAGCTTGGGCGCATTTGCTAGGGTGAGCTTTTGCTTTCTCACACTTAGGCGTTTTTAACTTCATTACCTCCATGGGCGCAAATGAGGGGTGGTGCTTTTATTTTTGCCTCAGACAATTTTCATAGTCTCCCTCTTGAAGGTGGGCGCATTTTGACCCCTGTGCTTTTATTTTTGCCTTTGACAATTTTCACACACTTAGGATTTTGCTTGAGGGCGCATTTGAGAGGGTGTGCTCTCACTTTTGACTTAGAATATTTTCCAACATTTTCCATATCCTTTCAAGGTGAGGGCGCATTCAACATAGCATGCTTCCATTTTGTTGCCTTAGGAAATTTTCAAGGCTTTCATTAATCTCTTAAGGTGAGGGCGCATTTGAGAGGGTATGCTCTCATTTTCTCACACTTAGTAAATTTTTCATGCCTTTGTCTGCCCTCGATCTCACATTTTATTTTTAGTAAGTCTTTGATTTCCTTGACTTCCTCAATTCCGTTTTGCCTGAAAATTTCACCATCTGATCTTCTTCGCCTTGTGAACCTGTTTTGCCAGTCCTCTGCCCTGACCTGCTATTTATAGTAAGTTCTTGACTTTCTGACTTCAGTAGCTCCGTTTGACTTGAAACTTGCAACGCCTGATCTTGAGAACTTGAGTGTCGCTCTGATGCCAACTTCGGGTGCAGACCTGCTATTTATAGCCATGCTCTGACTTGCTAAAAATAGTAAGTTCTCCGATTTCGCTCAAATTTTGCCAGCAGGTACCTTGAAGTGTGCTGATCTTGGTGAGGTGCTTCGTTTTGACAATTTCTGGATTTCACCCCCTATAAAAGTGGAAACCCTAATTTGACCTGCATGTATCCCGAACGGTCTCCGTTTGACTTCGTTCCTTCTGCATGTCGTTCTGCTTGCTGAACTGGAGTGTTAGGCGGTTGCCAGAGTGTACCTGCTAAAAATAGAAACTGCCTGAAAAGTGACTCATCCACTGTCGGATGGTTTTGCATGTTATATTGCCCGTGGGGTCTCAAGAAACCCAGAAAAACCCAGAAAATTGGTCTGCATGCATGTACTGGCTAAAAATAGTAAGTCCCTGAAAGTGGTCAATTTTGCTTGCATGTCACACTGTTCCGTAGCTCTTGAAAAACCCAGAAGGAATATCTGGACATGCATGCAAACCCTAAAAATATCCTCTGAAGGTTGAATTCTGAAAGTGATCATCTTGGTTTGCATGTTACATCACTGCGAAGGTTTCGAAAAACCCAGAAGTAATCTCTGGACATGCAATGAAGAATCATATGTTTGACCCCTGAAAATGGCTCTTGAAGCCCGAGCTGCTAAAAATAGCAAGTTGTCCGATCTGGCTCAAAATTTACGTGGAAACAGCTTGATGTTACCTGAATGTGGTGGAACTGACAGAATTCCAAAATTTCGACAAAATAGCCCCAAATTGAATACTTACTAAAAATAGCAAGTTGCCGGAATACAGTGAAAATTTAATGGGACCCTGCTGGAAGCCTTTTGACTGCTGTACCAAGCTCGGACTTCAATTTTATAACTCAGTTTGACCTTTAATAAGCCCGAAGGATGAAAAACCTAATTACACAGACTTAACCAATACTTCAACCTGGGTCAAACGACAGGACATCCCCGGAAGGACCAAAGATAGAGAGAGAGACGCACCAACCAAAGCCAAAAGACCAGAATGGAGCAAAAAATTAGGGGGTCCCCATCTTGGATGGGGTGATGTGTGAAAAAGGTCACAACACGTCCTATAATGGAGAACCTTTGTGTTCTATAATGGAGGACATTGTGTCCTATAATGGAGAACCGTTGTGTTCTATAATGGAGGACCGATGTGTCCTTTAAGAGAGAACTAGTGTTGCACGAGGACGCGTCCCTCCCCCAAAATCTAGCCGTCCCCTCGACCCAGACGTTTCAGAGACTTGGGGACGGTTGAGAAGTTCATTTGGAGAATAGTAGAAAGGAGGGATGCACAACATTGGAGGCAACTCAAAGACATATTCAGGCAATGACAACTATGTTCCCTCTTATGTGCTCATTTCCTTCTTTATCTTCAGTAGTGTATTCATTCCCCCACCATCCCCCCACCACCGCTAGGACTTGGAAGGCTCCGAGGAAACGGCGGGGACTCCTAGACGTCCCCGAGATGTCTCGGGGACTTCTAGCCGTCCCTCAAGCGTCTCGGAGACGCCCAAAAGTCCTCATGCTGGGATGTGCAAAAAAGCAATTTAAAAAAAAAAATCTTTTACTTTTCTAGGAATGTGAGCCTTGGGCTGAACCCTAGAGGCTTGTGGGACCCTTCTAAAAGCCTCTAAGCTAAACAAAACACTCTCATTCTTCATTTTTTTGCTCACATATGCCATTTGATGTTTTGCAACTCATTGTATCATCTTTATGATATGATATTATGAATTTTCATTTTTGCATTTTGTACTTATTTTGATATCAATGTATCATGCTACTCATTGTAATCATCTTTATGATATGATATTATGATGTAACATGTCATCTTTTTGATATTCATATAATATAAATCTCAAATTTGACAATTTCATTTGTCAAATTTTAATATTTTATTTACTTTTAGTCTTTTAGTAATAGTATTCAAGTATTTAAAATGTTAGTATTTGCAATTTTACTAATTTGCCAAAGTTTAATTTGAAATGTTATTCTTAAAAATATTTTTATAACTAGTTATTCAAGTACCATATGTATATAAGCACTGCCCCCCCGCCACCCCCTGCCGTCGTCCCCCCACCGTCCCCAAACTTAGACCCTCTGTCCCCCCGTCCTTGAGACGTGTCCCCAACAGGGGATGCGTCTCCGTCAAGAAACTCTGTGGAACACTGGAGAGAACCAATAATGGGGGGGGGCAAGTAGACCCAAAGGGGCTAAATAATAAGAGAAGCACAAGAGTTGGCATGATGGGTCCTAGGTTCCCGCTCAGATCATGATTCCCCATAGTCCCTTATGGTTGAACCCTCCAAAGATATTAGAGTAATTTGATTGATTTAATAGTTGACCATGAGTTTACTATCATTTAATAATCTACTACCTAGTATAATTGGAGAGAATGATAACGATATGCTGTCCAATATGATTAGGATGAATGTTTCTGATTCGTATGAAAAGCTTCAATCGAGACTTCAACCGAGTGGGAATATTCTCTAACCCCTTGTTTATTTAGATTAGGGATTTGGGACAGATTTAGGGCTTTCCCAATTAGGGAAATTGAGATGCTTAGATCACCCAAATCCTAAGTTGCTTGAGGACAAGCAAAATTGGGAGGGGAGGATTGTCATATCCCCGAAATAGTAACACTAAAATACGTTATATTGAAACACAAGTAAATAAAATAAGATATGAAAAATATACATATAAATAAATTGAAATTCAAATGTTGCTATAATTATGATTATCGTAGATAACATCATAATTATGAAACCATTATTATAATAATCGAATATAGAATCATAAATATCACATGATTATGATTATGACCATTATAATATTCTAATATAAAATATAATATGGGGACATTACAAATTGTGCTACGATGAGAATGTTATGCTGATGGTTAGAAGCTACGTTGATTCAAGATAACTCATATTCCGGAAGACATGAACAAGCAAGAGGAATACACAGGTTCACAAGTACAGGTCGCCTCACATGTTATATGTTTATAAAAAAAGGGTTCATCGAGCATATTATGCACCGCCATTGATTTAGGGAGTTCGCTGATTATCATATCTGTCAAATTGAAAGGAAAAGCTGCATCAAATACCATACATTATATCTGAGTCAAGGCATATCATGGCAATGTTTTTGGAGATAACCAAAGCAAATTTGAGGGTTGCGGGATTGAGAGTTATTGTTGCCACCATATACGATTTCCTATTGATGTTGAATGGAGACTATGAAGTGATTGAATTCCCTGTCTTGGACGTATAACATTCTATACATGTGAGCGGTCAGTGTTAAAGAATGCGATGGTGTTTTGATTGCTGTTTATGCTACAACAATCAAACTTCTCTATAAATATCACACCATGGTCGCCGTCCATTGTGTGGAAGGTCTAAGAGTTTGACATGGTATTTACCTCATATGGAGCCTCTACCATGACCTTCCATAAGTCGCGTAGGACAAAGATCTTTGAGATTCTAATAAAGCATTAAGCAACCATGGAAGATAGTTGAATGCTTTTCAAGCAGGATTATATCTAAAGAGCAACGATTAATAATTTTACAAACATAACTAATAGGGATCGATTAACTAAGAGACATGCCTTTTGGATGGATGTTTCAATTCCAAGAGACACATCTGTTTTATTCAAAGCTTAATGGTATAAGTAATAATGTGAAATGAAGAGAAGAGGAAGTTGTCTAGAATATGGGTGCATAAATTTTAAGGGATTACATTAAAACAACCTCGATATCTGCTACTATTAATTATATGATATTCAAATAGCCGAGTTTTGAAGAGATTATTTTAAGCAGTGGTTATTCCTTTTATTAGAATAGCATTCCGGCAACAATCCTTGTATCGATCCACATCAAAACATCACCATTATTGCCACTATCATAATAACCAATTTTTTATACATACACAGCCATTCGTCTAAATGTGATTATTAGCTAAAATTGCTCTATTGATATAGATTAATCATAATCTACAATACAAATAGCCCGAACCCATAATAATCCCATAAGGGACATTACAAGTGGTATTAGAGCCAAGCTAGGAGCCCCAAGCACCGATAGTGTGGGTTGGGTGTTGAAAATAAGCCACACCCGTACCGACAATGGGCTGGCCAAAGAGGAGCCAATAGATCAGTTGGTAGAGCACTCCAGTAGGAAATGGAAGGTCCTAGGTTCGAGACCTAGCTATTCTAAATGAGCAGCAAATCAACAAGTGGTATTGGAGCACAATCTTGCCATGCTGTAAAAGAAACGATTAGTGAAACTTACCAAAGAAGACGACTTCAAAGGTTAAGCACTTTCATGGGGAGGAAGAATGCAAGGAAGTTAGGGAACCAATACATAGATGCAGACGGAAAAGAGGACAAGCTTTCAACATGGAAGTAAAATCTAATCAAGTTACAAGAGATAAGGGTAAAGAAGAACCAAAGAAAATAAGAAGATACGAAGGAGGTAAGGAAGGAGGTGTGTCCTTTAAGACATGTAACTAAAGGAATGAAGCTCTTTAGAGAATCTAGTCTATAATGGAGGACATTGCGTCCTATAATGGAGAACCTTTGTGTTCCATAATGGAGGACTTTGCGTCCTATAATGGAGAACCTTTGTATCCTATAATGGAGGACATTGCGTCCCTGTAATGGAGGACATTGCGTCCTATAATGGAGAACCTTTGTGTTCTATAATGGAGGACATTGCATCCTATAATGGACAACCTTTGTGTTCTATAATGGAGGACATTGTGTTCTATAATGGAGAACCTTTGTGTTCTATTATGGAGGACCAATGTGTCCTATAAGAGAGAACCAATAATGGGGGGGGGGGGGAACCAAGTAGACCCAAAGGGGCTAAATCATACGAGAAGGGCAACGGTTGGCATAATGGGTCCTAGGCTCCCCATCGGGTCATGATTCCCTATAGTCCCTTATGGTTGAACCCTCCGAAGATATTAGAGTACTTTGATTGATTTAATAGTTGACCATGAGTTTACTAACATTTAATAATCTGTTGATAACGATCTGTTGTCTAGTATGAATATGATGAATGATTCTAATTCGTATGAAAACCTTCAATCAACACTTCAACTGAGTGAGAATATTCTCTAACCCCTTGTTTATTTAGATTAGTGATTTGGGACAAATTTAGGGCATTCTGAATTAGTGAAATTCAGATGCTTGGATCACCCAAATCCTAAGTTGCTTGAGGACAAGAAAAATTGGGAGGGGAGGACTGTCATATCCTCGAAATAGTAACACTAAAATACGTGATATTGAAACACAAGTAAATAAAATAAGATATCAAAAATATAAGTATAAATAAATTGAAATTCAAATGATGCTATAATTGTGATTATCGTAGATAACATCATAATTATGAAACCATTATTATAATTATCGAATATAGAATCATATATATTTCACGATTATGATTATGACCATTATAATATTCTAATATAAAATATAATATGGGGACATTACAAATTGTGCTACAATGACAATATTATGCTGATGGTTAGAAGCTACGTTGATTCAAGATAACTTGTATTCCAGAAGACATGAACAAGCAAGAGGAATACACAGGTTCACATGTATGGGTCGCGTCACATGTTATATGTTTATAAAAAGGGGTTCATCGAGCATATTATTCACTTCCACTGGTTTAGGGAATCCGTGAATTATCATATCCGTCAAATTGAATGGAAAATCGCATGAAATACCATACATTATATCCGAGTCGAGGCATATAATGGCAATATTTTTTTGAGATAACTGAAGCGAATTTGAGGGTCGCTGGATTAGAGAGTTATCGTTGCCACCAAATACGATTTCCTATTGATGTTGAATGGAGACTATGAAGTGATTGAATTCCCTGTCCTGGATGTATAGCATTCTATACATGTGAGCGGTCAGTGTTAAAGGATGCAATGGTGATTTGGTCACCCTTTATGCTACAACAATCAAATCTCTCTATAAATATCACACACCATGGTCATCGTCCATTGTGGAAGGTCTAAGAGTTTGATGTGGTATTTACCTCATATGGAGTCTCTACCGTGACCTTCCAAAAGTTGCGTAGGATAAAGATCTGTGAGATTCTAATAAAGCATTAAGCAGCCATGGATGATAGTCGAATGCTTTTCAAGAAAGATTATATCTTAAGAGCAACGATTAATAATTTTATAAACATAACTAATAGGAATTGATTAACTAAGAGACATGCCTTTTGGATGGATGTCTCTATTCCAAGAGACACATCCGTTTTATGCAAAGCATAAAGGTATAAGTAATAATGTGAAATGAAGAGAAGAGGAAGCTGTCTAAAATATGGGTGCATAAATTTAAAGGGATTACATCAGAACAGCCTCAATATCTGATACTATAAATTATATGATATTCACATAGCCGAGTTTTGAAGAACTTATTTTAAGCAGCGGTTATTCCTTTTATTAGAATAGCATTCTGGCAACAATCCTGTTGTGACCTTTTTCACACATCACCCCATCAAGATGGGGACCCCCTAAATTTTGCTCCATTCTGGTCTTCTGGCTTTGGTTCGCTCTCTCTCTGGTCTCTGGTCCTTCCGGGGATGTCCTGTCGTTTGACCCAGGTTAAAGTATTGGTTAAGTCTGTGTACTTAGAGTTTTCATCCTCCAGGCTTTTAAGGGTCAAACCGAGTCACGAAATTGAAATCTAAGCTTAGTGTAGCAGTCAGAAGGCTTCCAGCAGAGTCCCCCTAAATTTTCACTGTATTCCGGCAACTTACTATTTTTAGTAAGTATTCAATTTGGGACTATTTTATTGAGATTTTGGAATTCTGTCAGTTCCACTGCATCCGGGTAACATCAAGCTGCCTACACGTAAATTTTGAGCCAAATCAGACGACTTGCTATTTTTGGCAGTTCAAGCTTCAAGAGCCATTTTCAGGGTTTCCACATGAGCTTTTCAGATGCATGTCTGGAGAATCCTTCTGGGTTTTCCAAAACCTTCGCTGTGATGTAACATGCAAACCGAGACAACCACTTTCAGAGTTCAACCTTCGGAGGCTATTTTTAGGGTTCGCATGCAGTGTTTTTCAACGCATGTCGGGTTTTTCTTTATGGGTTTTTCGAGAGCTTCGCAACGGTGTGACTTGCAAGCGGAGAAGATCAAAGTTTAAGGACTTACTATTTTTAGCCAGTGCATGCATGCAGACCAATTTTCTGGGTTTTTCTGGGTTTTTTGAGATCCCGCGAGCAATATGACATGCAAAACCATCCGGCAGTGGATGAGTCACTTTTCAGGCAGTTTCTATTTTTAGCAGGTACACTCTAGCAGCCACCCAACACTCCAGTTCAGCAGACAGAACGACATGCAGAAGGAACGAGGACAAACGGAGACCGTTCGGGATACACGCAAGTCAAATTAGGGTTTCCACTTTTATAGGGGGTAAAATCCAAAAATAGCCGAAACGAAGTACCCCACCCATGTCAGCACACTTCAAGGTACCTGCTGGCAAAATTTGAGCGAAATCGGAGAACTTAACTATTTTTAGTAAGTCAGGGCACGGCTATAAATAGCAGGTCTGCACCCGAGGTTGGCATCAGAGTGACACTCAAGCTATCAAGATCAAGCGTTGCAACTTTCAGGCAAAACGGAGCTACTGAAGTCAGAAAGTCAAAACTTACTATAAATAGCATGTGGCTATAAATAGCAGGTCAGGACAGAGGACTGGCAAAACGGGTTCACCAGGCAGAGAATATCATATGATGAAATTTTCAGGCAAAACGGAGCCTTAGAGGTTGAAAATCAAGGGACTTGCTAAAAATAGCACAACTTGCTAAAAATAGAATGCGTAAACGAAGGCAGGCAGAGGCATGGAAAATATTCTAAGTGTGGGAAATGAAAGTATCCCCTTCAAAATGCGCCCACCTCACAGATTGATAGCTTGAAAATTGTCTAAGGCAGAATTCAAAGTTGAGCATAGCAAATGCGCCCACCTTGATGGAAGCCTTGAAAGTTTCTAAGGCATGAAACAAAAGCTCATACCTCAAAATGCGCCCAAGGAGGATGTTGCCTAGTGAAAAACGGCTAAGGCATTGAAGATAGAAGTTCACCCTGTGAAATGCGCCCTCAAGAAGGAGAGGTGGGGACTTCAAAAAATTTCTAAGGCAAAAACAAAAGCTTGAGGGGCAAAATGCGCCCATAAGCTCAAGGGGTATCAATAATTTTCCTAAGTGTTAAGTTGAGAGCTAACCCCCCTAAATGCGCCCTCACCTTGAAGAAAGTGATGAAGGCATTGAAACGCCTAAGGCAAAGTTGAATGCTCACCCTATGAAATGCGCCTTCATCTTGAAGCTACCCCATCAAAGTGCACCCACCATGGAGAGGTTAACAAGGAAAACGCCTAAGGCATTGAAGTTGAAAGTTCACCCTATGAAATGCGCCCACAAGTGAAAGCTTGGCCTAGTAAATGCGCCCACCTTGCAAGTGTTGTTAAGTGAAATTCTTCTAAGGCATAAAATGAAAGCTTGAGGTAGTATTTGCGCCCAAGGTAAAGTGAAGACCCTCAAAGAAAATTCTAAGTCATCAAAGTGAAAGCTCATGGGTCAAAATACGCCCACCGTCAAGACATTGAAGGTTAAAAACGCCTAAGGCAAAAGCGGGAGTTGACAAGGTTAAATGTGCCCAACGGGTCAAGGGGGTTGAAAAGCGCCTAAGGTAAAATCGAAAGTTCAACATCTAAAATGCGCCCAAGTTGAAAGTGAGGACTTAGAAAAAGTTTCTAAGTGTTGAAAACGAAAGTGCCAGGGTAAGGATGCGCCCTTGAAGGGGTTGATGAAATAAAAAATTCCTAAGGCCTGGAAATTTAAATGTGAATGAGAAAGAAATACGCCCAAGGAGTGAGGATTCAAATTTATTTCTAAGTATGTGGGCGAGGGGTGTAAGAATAAAATATACCAAGGGTCAAGTACGCCAACAGAGAAAATGTTAGAAAATTTTTCTAAGTGAGATAGCATTTCACTAGGGAAAAATACGCCCTTGGCATGGAAGGATGATTTGATGAGTTTTAAAATTTTCCAAAGGTAGTTGAAGGTTGACAAATATTTTTTCAAGGGGAAGATTTGATATCGATGAATATTTTCCATGGGTCAAGTGAAAATCAAATGAACCCGTTTAAAATTCACCCATGAGTTAACAGAGTTTGAAAATTAATTTCCTAAGGGAAATTTTAATATTTTCAGAGGAAATTTGTTTTGCCTAGATTATTTTCCTGACGGAAGTTAAATCTCAAAGGATGAATTATTTCGAGCATGCAAATAATTTTTAATCACCCGGAGTTGAACATTTTAATGAGAGAATTTAAAATGTCTAAGGCAAATTTTACGAAATCGAGGATTTAAATGACAGACATTTTAAAAGTTGGAAATAAATTTACAACTCCCACGAAATTTTTCGAGTTGAATTTATTTAAACACTGCGAGATTTTAAAATGGAATTTTAAATCAAGTCAAGTGATTTTTTTTCTCGCGAGTTGTTTAAATCGCCAAGAGTTAACTGGCAGACTAAGAGGAAGGATTCAAATTTTTACAAGGAAGGAATCATTATTAATGGCAACTGCCATAATGACCGGCTGACGACTAGCCCACTACTGCGCTTGAATTAGAAGATTCCGAACAAGAGAGTGGAAAATTGATGAAGGCGCTAAAAATAGCCCCAGCACTACTTAGCAGGATTCTCCGAGAAGAGTTATTTAAACAATCTCTTCTCTCATTTCTCCTCACATTGTTTCGAAGTTGAAGTTGCTGAAGAAGTTCTTGAGAGATTGAAATATTTTCGAAGTGGTTGAGGAGAGAAATTCTTTGAGAGTTTATTTTATTTTGGAGTGTTGAGTTGCTGAAAGTACGAAGTGCTGGAGAAATTTTCATTTGCCGAGACTCTTTCTTTCGAAAAGCTGAAAGTGTGTTGCTGCAATTTCGAAGTTGAAGGTTGAAGTTGTTTTCCGGAGTTGCTGGAAGATTTATTTGTTGAAGTTGCTGCAGAGTGTTGAGTTGCAGAAATTCATTTTGTGCTGAGAAAGTATCCACATTGCTGAAAGTTGGCAGTTGGCTGCAATTTTCTTCGCCAGTCGGAAGTGCAGTCGTTGAAAGCTTCTTTATAAGCTTGAAGTTTTTTTTATACAGTACGAGGTTTGGAGTTAGTAATTTATGCTGAGAGTTTTTATTTTCAAAAAGCTAACTCCACGTTCGCAGCCGTCTCGGAGGTTACTTCATTTTATTTAAAAATCTGCAGCCTAGCTTATTGCTATTCTATTTTATTTTGCAGATGGCCAGAGCAAAGGATGTTGCAGGAACAAGCAGAGCCGCAGGCAGAGCTGCAAACACTGAAGCAGGCAAGGCTAGCTCATCCCGGCAGGCAATGATTAAAAGGCTCGCTAAGCCATTTCTCCCAAAGTCAGCAATAGTTTCAAAGTTGGCGGGATTAAATGACACCAACCTTGGTTCATTTAATCTAAATGCACTCAAATCGAGGATGTTCGGGCTAGGGGGCCATCAACCATCAGTCACGGCACATAATATAATGAAGAGTGGAATCTACGCAGCTGCTGGTTTTCCGCTAGCAATTCAGTGTCCGGAGCTAATTATGGAGTGCGCCAATCACTACAAGCCAGAACGTAGGACGATTGTCTCTCCGGATGGTAAACTGCTTGCCAACTTCACGCCGGATGCCATCGGAGAGGCATTTGGGATTCCAACTGCTGAGGAGATGTTATACAGGACAAACAAAAGGGCAGACAAGATGTACTCTTCCTCTTTCGAAAGAGTCACTGCAGTCATCAACAGAGTTTGGATGCAGAAGCCGAGGCCACCCCGCACTAAGCTCCCAAAGCAGATAATTGCCGAGGACGTGAAACAAGAATACTGTGATTTGATAATGATGTTGAGCCGGGTAAATGGGAGTGCACAGGCTTACATTTTCGAGCCTTGGATGTTCTACTTCATCGAGATCATCTTGGAGGGAAAGGAGTGTGTCGATTGGGCTAGGATGATTAGCAACCACATCGATGAGCAATTCAGGAGCCTGAAGGTGATGAAGACTTTCTACATGAGCTCATATGTAATTTACATGTTGGCCAGAATGACTAAGTACAGAGGGATTTCGTACAAGGAGCCAATCGGCTGTGCCCCTGGTCAATTCAAAATCCACGAAGCCTGCACACAGCTACATTTAGCTAACATTGCCAACTATAAACGGGCAAATGATGCATTCACAATGCACATTGCGAGGACACTTCAGCAGAGGACGCAGCAGAGAATATCTAAAGAAGCACAGACACTGATTGAGGAATATGGGTATTGGCTCATCCAATTCCCGAAATTCACATATATTAGGCTGCAGGGGTTCACTTCGTATCCGTATCGGTTACCACGATACCCCACTGATCACATAGTAATGCTTGAGGTATCTAGGCAATTGATTGCCTACGATAAGATTCAGAAAAGGAAAAAGAAGGGTGGACTTGATTTCCCTATCACCATGGGAAATTCCATTGAGGTGTGTCCCTCTTTACAGGCAGCCCGAGAGGCAGAGGACGAGCTGCAATCTTATCATCTGTCATATCACACAGGCAGGCAAGATTTCGATCCTTACAGGAACATCCGGATGATACAGAACATTGAATACCGGCATAGAGCTCATCTGGAGGACTTTTGGGCAAATGCAGTGGATGAGGCTGAGATAAGAAGAAGGATGTTTTCCAGACTTCCTCTCAAGTTGATTAGAGAATGTGAAATTATTCCAGTTCCTGACCAGATGGACGAGGATGTCAACGTCATGCAACCCGACTATGGTTCAGTTAGGGATACTCCTGTCCCACCACCTGATTGGTCCGAGCCAGAGATCATGGACTTGGACACGCTTTCTATCCCGGTGATGACTTTTACTAGGACTTGGGTCGACAGACATGTATGCAGACTCAAGAGCAAGTCGATCGCCCTTACTTATAGCTTGATGGGTGACCCAAGGCCGTTATCGGTAAAAAAAGGGAAACAAATTGCTCAGACATCGAGGGCACAAGTGGAAGTGCCAACCCAACCGATACCGTTGAGGATAGAACAAGCATCACCCGTGCACTCACAAACTCAGTCTTCGAGTTTGAGAGTGGTTTCATTATTTGCCGATCAGAGGGCAGGATTAGAGGAAGAGCGGGGACTTGAGGAGGTAGATCAGCCCAACGCCCGGGAATCAGCTAGTGTCAGTCTATCCAGGGGCGGCCAACAGGAGGAGGAAGAGGAAACAATGACCGACACCCATTTTCAGCAGATGTTGGATACGGCTTTGGAAGAAGAAGAAAACACAGAACAGGGGACCCAAGGGTCGGGAGATACCCAGCTTATAGAGGAGGATGAGCCCGAGCAAACCAGTGCAAGAAGGGAGGAAGTGCACGAGATGGAGGCAACAGAAGAACAGCCCCTTGTCATTTGTAATCCACAGCAGACAGTGCCTGATTGGCTTTCCGACAGAATGAGGAGAGAACCCGAGGATGATACGGATCCAGCCATTGAGATGGAAGAGTTCCTCAGGAGGATCAGTGCGCCACCAGAGAAGAAAAGGGCCCGAAAGTTTTCAAAGATCTCGATCGACGAGTCAGGCTCTCGCACGCTTCAGGTGGCTATTCCGAGGGAAGATTGTGATCGAACCGAGGAGAGGCCTGAAAATTATGTGATCACCACAGTAGAGTTGGGTCGTCCTACGGGAGCCCAAGTTATCGAGGAGTTCGATAACTCCTATCAGGCATTGAAGGATCAGTTGCTCCGCACGGAGGGGAAGTATAAGAAATTGAAGAAGGAGCACAAAACCTTTGATAGGATACGTACAAAATCTAGCACATCCAGGTGAACCAGCAAACCCAGCAGTGGAACGTCCATCAGAGCTTCCGAAGGAGTCAGTTGTTGCCTTAGAGGATTTGAAGAAAATGGAAACGGAGGTGGACAAGTGGGTTAGCCGTGTTCATACTGAGACAGGGAAATTCATGGAGGACCTTGCCGATGCTTATCGACAGGCCTCAAGTATTTTGGCACGGATGGATATAGTAGATCAGGCCTGGGGTGATACTCGCATCTATCAAACGAAGACTGTACTTCGTTTGGGGGCTTTGATGCATATACCTCTAGAAACCTTGGTGGATGGAGGTGTAATTCAGAGAGGTGATAGGTATGATTTCACCAGTTGGTACTCCTCGGTGGTCACAGGCCGTGGATTTCACGACGCAGCAAGGGCAGATTCAGTTAAAGTGAGGAAAGCAATGGGTAACATCTTGGGGGGAGTCCTCAATACATTAGAAGCCATATTTGCTAGAAAGTTGGTCCCAGAGGAGATAACTGCTGATGGCTTGAAAAGTAGATTGCCTCCATTCTTCTCAGCTGCGAGGTCACTTGTCCTGGATGACTTTGAGAATGTCTCCACGTTCTCTAGTATAATTCAGCATACCCAGGACGCCTTAGTAACATGGAGGAAATCTTACACCAGATACGGACAGACGGTAGCAGTCTTGGAGTTCCAGCTCAACCATATTCCACCGATCTCTGCACAGGAGGTTGAAGCAGTATTAGCCCGGTTGATCAGGTTTGCTATCCGGGAGAAGGCCAGTGGGAACGCGCTGCTTGATGAGGATCTTCTTGATGACAGTAGTGGGCATTAATTGCTCATTATGATTCCTGCAGGGGAGTGGAGAATATTCTGTGCATTCATTGCCCACTCCTCTTTGTGGCGGTTTTTAGGGCAGAAACCCTAATCAGGGCATAGGTGGCTCGATCTAACCCTTCATTGTAATTTGATCTAAACCGTCCACTGAATTGGACTTATTATAAAAGGGGCATCCCCCCTCATTTGTGAAGAATTAGACATTAGATCAAGAGTTGAATCAGAGCTAGAGAGTAGAAGGCATATAGCATTTAGCTTAGAAGTTAGCTTTAGATTGAGGAGGGAAGAAAACTTTCCTTTGAAAGTTTTGTAAAAGGTTGTTGTGAACACTTTTCATAATACAAAGAGTTTCATTGCTTGGTGATTTCTTCTTTGTTATGAGTAGCTAGCAAGGCCATTTCGTCTTTCCAATTCAAGGTAGATAGAGTAAAATAGATTTCTATTTCATGCAAGTAGTTGTTAATTGTGGAGTGTGGCGTTGTGATTTGAGCATATCTTCTTTCATCCATACCACTAGCGGGCTTACTGATGGTAAGTTCGCCTTGCGTGGTCAACTGGAGTATCAGCACTTAACTTCGATTATGGTTCATATGTTTGTATGCGTCGTATTGACGGTATGAACATGTTGCGTCATAGTTTGAACACTTTTCTCATCCTTTGAAGATTGCACCAACTTTGTCGGAGTTGTTCGAAAGGAGACAAAGCAAAGTTTGGTTTGAAGATTGTTTAAGTCGATCCTCGTCCTCCACCCTTTAGAAGTAGATTTGTAGAATCCCTATCCCTATCCCCTTTAAATTCTGCATTTTCCGAGTCAGTCTAGATACCAGAACATATTGCCAAATCATTCATGTCCTAATTGCTTCACAGAGTCGAACAACTACGTAAGTCCCCTTGAAATAACCAGCAAAACACATCAACCAACTGAGTCTATTCGCGATAAAAGGAACCTTGGAGTCGAACACATGAACTTTCAAGCAATCTTAGCATGTGGGACACTTTGATCAAGAGAGAATAGAGTGACCGTTGGACAACTTTATTCTGTGTTGGCGCTGTCATAAAAAGCACGTCAACAAATCCTTGTATCAATCTGCATGAAAACTTCACCATTATTGCCACTATCATAATAACCAACTTTTTATACATACACACCCATTCGTCTAAATATGATTATTGGCTAAAATTTCTGTATTGATATAGATTAATATCCTAATCTACGATACGAATATCCCGAATCCATAACAATCCCATAAGGGAGATTACAAGTGGTATTAGAGCCAAGCTAGGAGCCCCAAGCACTAGTAGTGTGGCTTGGGGGGGTGTTGGAAATAAGCCACACCTGAATTGACGATGGGCTAGTGAAAGAGGAGCTAGTAGCTCAGTTGGTAGAGCACTCCAACAACAAATGGAAGGTCCTAGGTTTGAGTCCTAGCCGGTCCAAATGAGCAACAACTCAACAAGTGGTATCGGAGAATAATCCTGCCATGCTGTGAAAGAAATGACTAATGCAAACTTACCACAAAAGACAACTTCAAAGGTTAAGCACTTTTGTGGGGAGGAAGAATGCAAGGAAGTTAGGGAACAAGGCCACAGATGTAGACGGAAAAGAGGACAAGCCTTCAACATGGAAGTGAATCTAATCAATTTACAAGAGATAAAGGTAAAGAACCAAATAAAAGAAGATACAAAGCAGGTAAGGAAGGAGGTGACTCCTTTAAGACATGAAACCAAAGGAATGAAGCTCTTCAGAGAATCTAGTCTATAATGGAGGACATTGCATCTTATAATGGAGAACCTTTGTGTTCTATAATGGAGGACATTGCGTCCTATAATTGAGAATCTTTGTGTTCTATAATGGAGGACATTGCGTCCTATAATGGAGGACATTACGTCCTATAATGGAGAACCTTTGTGTTCTATAATGGAGGACATTGCGTCCTATAATGGAGAACCTTTTTGTTCTATAATGGAGGACATTGCATCCTATAATGGAGAACCTTTGCGTTCTATAGTTGAGGACATTGCATCCTATAATGGAGGACATTGTGTCCTATAATGGAGAACTGTTGTGTTCTATAATGGAGGACTAATGTGTCCTATAAGAGAGAACCAATAATGCGGGGGGAGGCGAGGGGGGGGGGGGGGGGCGAAGCAGACCCAAGGGAGCTAAATCATAAGAGAAGGGCAAGAGTTGGCATGATGGGTCCTAGGCTCCCCATTAGGTTATGATTCCCCATAGTCCCTTATGGTTGAAACCTCCAAAGATATTAGAGTACTTTGATTGATTTAATAGTTAACCATGAGTTTACTAACATTGAATAATCTACTACCTAGTATGATTGGAGAGAATGATAACAATCTGCTGTCCAGTATGATTACGATTAATGATTCTAATTCATATGAAAACTTTCAATCAGGACTTCAACTGAGTGGGAATATTCTCTAACCCCTTGTTTATTTAGATTAGGGATTTGGGAAAAATTTAGGGCATTCCCAATTAGGCAAATTGAGATGCTTGGATCACCGAAATCCTAAGTTGCTTGAGGACAAGCAAAATTGGGAGGGGAGGATTGTCATATCCTCGAAACAGTAACACTAAAATATGTGATATTGAAACACAAGTAAATAAAGTAAGATATCAAAAATATAAGTATAAATAAATTGAAATTCAAATGTTGCTACAATTATGATTATCATAGATAACATCATAATTATGGAATCATTATTATAATTATCGAATATAGAATCATAAATATTACACGATTATGATTATGACCATTATAATATTCTAATATAAAATATAATATGGGGACATTACAAATTGTGCTACAATGAGAATATTACGCTGATGGTTAGAAGCTACGTTGATTCAAGATAACTCATATTCCGGAAGACATGAACAAGCAAGAGGAATACACAGGTTCACAAGTATGGGTCCCCTCACATGTTATATGTTTATAAAACAAGGGTTGATCGAGCATATTATTCATTGCCATTGGTTTAGGGATTTTGCGGATTATCATATCCGTCAAATTGAAAGGAAAAGCCTTATGAAATACCATACATTATATTTGAGTTGAGGCATATCATGGCAATTTTTTTGGAGATAACCAAAGCGAATTTGAGGGTCGTGAGATTAGAGAGTTATCATTGCCACCATATACGATTTCCAATTATGTTGAATGGAGACTCTGAAGTGATTGAATTCCTTGTCCTGGCGTATAGCATTCTATACATGTGAACGGTCAGTGTTAAAGGATGCGATGGTGATTTGATCGCCGTTTATGCTACACCAATGAAACCTTTCTATAAATTTTACACACCATGTTCGTCGTCCATTGTGTGGAAGATGTAAGAGTTTGATGTGGTATTTACCTTATATGGAGCCTCTACCGTGACCTTCCATAAGCCGCATAGGATAAAGATCTCTAAGATTCTAATAAAGCATTAAGCAGCCATGGAAGATAGTCGAATGCTTTTCAAGCAAGATTATATCTTAAGAGCAGCGATTAATAATTTTACAAACATAACTAATAGGGATCGATTAACTAAGAGACATGCCTTTTGAATGGATGTCTCTATTCCAAGGGACACATCTGTTTTATGCAAAGCATAAAGGTATAAGTAATAATGTGAAATGAAGAGAAGAGGAAGCTGTCTAAAATATGGGTGCATAAATTTTAAGGGATTACATCAGAACAGCCTCGATATCTGATACTATAAATTATATGATATTCACATAGCCGGGTTTTGAAGAACTTATTTTAGGCAGCAGTTATTCCTTTTATTAGAATAGCATTCCAGCAACAATCCTTGTATCGCTCTGCATCAAAACTTCACCATTATTGCCACTATCATAATAACCAAATTTTTATACATACACACCCATCTGTCTAAATATGATTATTAGCTAAAATTGCTCTATTGATATAGATTAATATCCTAATCTACAATACAAATAGCCCAAACCCATAATAATCGCATAAGGGACATTACAATGTGACTGAGTTTTTCCCATTTACAAGAAGTTCTTGGAAGTAAATTGA
The DNA here is from genome assembly GCA_007115665.2 of Sequoiadendron giganteum. Taxonomy (NCBI): domain Eukaryota; kingdom Viridiplantae; phylum Streptophyta; class Pinopsida; order Cupressales; family Cupressaceae; genus Sequoiadendron; species Sequoiadendron giganteum. The sequence goes on from CM021102.1 coordinate 774,187,979, forward strand.
TTTCTAGGTTTTCAATAATCTATCTCAGAAAGTATTTTGTTTTCTAGTGAGTGCGAAGCAATACCAGGTTTTGTACAATTTTTTGCTCAAATAACCCTAGAAACTAGCTTTAGAATTATGTGCTCTATTTATATACTGGAAATTAGTTTTTATTTCCATTGAAATGAAATCTATTTAAAATCACTTCAAGTCATTTTCTGAAATTAATTATATTGATTTCTTAATTGGGTTTTTATCTTGAGAAAATAATTAAATTTAGGTGCTCTCACGTATAAGAAATTTGATTGCTAATGCAATGTAAAGTAGCAAACTGACTGAATTAGGATGTATCTTTGTTCATTTACTAGTGAGAAAGCTGATAAGAACCTAGTATAAACAATGCAAGTATTCCAAATTATAGACCACCATATTTATAGTACAATAAACCCTTGAGGCAGTGCAACACCATACAATAGCCAATTCGAGGGGTAGAATCCTCTTGATGGAGCATAAACTCCAATTACAGTATCCAAGATGCTTTACACTTGGGAATTGATTACAATATAAAGAGTCTTGGTAAGTATAACTCCTAATATCCAATGCATGTGGGATAAATACTTGTATTCTAATTAACAAATGGGATGCCTTACAAAGCATATGCACCTACATCTATGTTTATTGGAAAGAATATCATATCAGACCACTAGGTATATCAAAAAAATGGCACGTTCCTACCTTTTAGTCACTAGAAATGACCTTAATAAGAGGTCATTAAAATATATGATGACATATTTGGTACTTCTAGATTCAAGAGTGAGGCACTATTGTCTGCAAGTCTCTGAACCCTTAATATTTCCTTCGAGACTTATTTGAATTTTTACTAGAATTGATGCATCTGATTTTACTAATCTCAAGATGAAATCCATGAGTAGTCATTACACAAATGATAATTTCCTTGTTTATGTTCATAATGATTACAAATAAAGGGGACCTACTTACACACAAAAACCTTTAACTTAGAACAGGCTAGACTAAATAGGAATAATGAAGATTTTTCATTAGTGTAATGACTATTCATGGAGCTCATCTTGTGAAACACATGGGTAAAATCCCATAAAAAATTGGAATAATTGAAAATGTTCATGAAAGCTTTCACTTAGTAAAGAATTATTAGTACTTTTTTACTTGATTTTTAACTAGGTTGCTGTATTTGCAGCTGATGCACTTATCTCTACCGGCTTGGCTGATCTTGGCTATGTATATGTTAATATTGGTAAGAACTATTTGCAAATAATTTTTGTCTGCTGCGAAAGATTTCTCATTATTATTTCAATGTATGGGAAAATAATACACCCTAATCTTGTTGTCAAATGTTTATACAGATGATTGTTGGTCATCAGTGACGCGCAATTTAAAGGTTTGGATATTTTTGAAGCACTGTGTAATCAAACAGAAGTAGTTTGAAAATCCGCAGAAAATATTTTCTATTATGTAGATCTAAGTTCTATGATCAGTTCTTATTTTCCTGAAATGTAGTACAAATTTGAAAGAATCTTGTAAAGTAATTACTCTTTCATTCTGAAATATTACAAACTGAAAGGTATTGTGTACTGGCCACAGGTAGAATTTTAGTTTTAACTACTAAGGCATGTTCATCCACTAATAAACTGTCCATTATCGCTCAGAATATGACTCGAGTGTTGAGATTACATGGAATAGTTGAAAGATCATTTCAGTTACTGCTAGCAGAATTTTATGGCAAATCAATATGAAATAGTAATTATATCACCATAGTTTGATTTTATGTGCCTCTCCCAATCAAATAAAGAAGGTAAGCAGAGTAAATGAAACCATACCACTGGAAAGATACCTCACTATTGCATACATAACAGATGCTAAGATGTATTTGCAATAAATATATGTTTCTATCTAGGAAGCTTCACATGGATTTGTTTAGGTTTTTTTAATCTCCCCCATGTGATCAAACATATCGAGATCCTGGAAAAATTGCTTGAAGGATATATTTAAGAGCCACTATTAGGAATTTAGGATACAATTATAGTTGCCATCTTTGTAGAAGCATGAGATATGAATGGCTCAAAAAATCATGAAATACATTTACTCTTGGAAAAGAAAAACAAGAATAAAAATGACATTGAACTTTTTGTAGTATATATGCTAAAACTATAAAAAGTGAAATGTCTTTGAAAGGGCACCATGGAGAAAATTATTAATAATTGGTGATGATTAATACTCCTTATTGTCAAACTATCTTTGGAAGTGCATTATTAGTTGTGAATCTATTCAGTTCTTCCATCAATTTTGTTCATGCATGTAATATAATTGTGAGAGGGTTAAAAAAATGACCATTTTAACCCTGAAAATACTAGATATGGGCATTTTCCCATCCGTCTTTGTTTTTGGCTGCTATTACAGTATTTCTACAATGCTGGAATCACTTAAGGAAATATTTTATGCATTGACATGCAATCAATGGATATCCACTATGATAAAACTGCCTAGAAAATGGTATAAAACAAAGATATGAAATCAATTTTGAAGATTATAGTGTCCCAACCATAGTTGGCAGACCCAGAATGAGCAAAAACTGGATGGACCCAAAATTTGCGACTTGACAAAGACTCAGGTAAAACTTGGCAAAAACCTGGCAAAAAATTCAACAACTTAAAAAATTGCTTAATTTTCTTTAAAAACACATTTTTATGCAAAATTCAATGACAAAATGTATCCAATGAGTCCATAAATGAGTACATAAGTGTTTTCTATTAAATTTGATTCATTTGAATACAAATTGAGTACAAAAGCACATCTTCATGCAAAATCTTGATACAATAGTTAGGTAGATGCTTTATGAATTTATGATGATCGCCTCTAAAAATTATCATCATAATTCATAAATTGTATATTACAACATTTTATATCTTTCTTTTCCTTAGTCTAGTGAAAACTTGGGGAGAGGTTCTAATCCTTGCACTTTGTTGCAAAAGGTTGTGTTTGTGGCTCAATAACTAGTGGGGGTTTGAGAGCGGAGACTCAAATGGGGTTGAGGGGTAGTGCCCCTCATTGGGGTCTCGAGGTAGTGTCCCTCGTGGGGGTTTGGGGGCAATGCTCCCAACGGGGTCAAGGGGCAGGGTCTAGGGGCAACGTCCCTCGTGCATTCCTTGTTGCAATGTAGGGTGGGGTTAAGGGGCAGAGCCCCCACCACCAAGCCCAAATTAAGGCCTTTGAAACCACACAAAACTTCATGTCACACACTATTTTCACAATTTTATCACTTAAGGGAGAAAATTAGGTATTTGATAATTTTTGTGAAGAATATTTGCTCCTCAAGTGCTGTGTGAGGAAGTGTTAGGGGCATTCATGCATTTATAGGGCAAAATCGCAAATTTTTTGACTATTTTTTTTGCATTTTTTTACTTGTTTCACATTTTTAATGCATCTGGGGAGTTTTTTGTATCAGACTAATCAGGTGATTACTCGCCAAAAACTGGCGAGTACTTGCCAAAAAATCAGTGAATCAAACTGGTGAGTAACTCGGCATGGCAAAAAAATGGTGAGTACTTGTTGAGTCTGCCAACTATGGTCCCAACAATCTACATTACGCTATGAACATAGATTCTTCTTTCATAGGTAGAAAAGCACTTTTCAAAACAAAGGTAGAGGTAAATTTTTAGTTCACGATTGAGCCAATGCTAACTTGTTATACAAGTCCCTTGTTGTTGAAACAAGGGGACTTTTTTCTTAACTTTATATTATATATGTTTTGAAATTTCTAGTCTCTAGGTTTCTGCATGATGAACAAGCTTTGGAGTACTTTGGCCTTGCCAGTCCACCAACACCAAGATACAAAATTACAATTTTTTCTTAAGATAATGAGGAACAAACCAAGAAACTAGGTAAAACAAATTCAAACAATATTTCAAATAAAGGCTACATTTACAATTTAAATAAAAATGAATAGCCAATCTAGCATCATTTATTTATGAGTGTGAATAGGGTTGCATGAATCGTGGTATATGTCAACAAAAAATGGTAGAAAAATCCTTGTTTGAAGTTTGTAAATTTGGAACGTTCAAGAGTTTGAAAGGCATTTACAAAATTACTTAAGATCTAGCTACAAGGAGTTAACAAAACAATTTTAGGTAAAGGATAAGAATCCACAATGTTTGTATTGAATAAGAAAGTAATAGTCCTAGATAGAAGGGGATTGTTCTATTAAGATTGATTAATTAATAAATGATTATCTTGGATATTAACAAATTTATTGTGAATGACTTATATCAATAATAGGAGACTAAAATTTCAATGAGAGCTAGTAGAAGTTGTTTATCTATAGGACAAAAATTTTAGGTCATTTTCTAAACATTTTTTTATAGTTAAACAAGAAATTAAATTGGGGACCTTCAACCAAGAAAATTGTTCCTCTAGGCATAATGCCTAGATATGTGGCTTGAGCTGAAATATAAAATCGCTTCAAATAGTGTAACCAAAAAACAAGACAACAAAAGATAAATGAAACTTGTTGTACCCAAAACAAATTTTTTGCTTCATTAAGGCATTTTGATTAAAATGGTCTAAATCTTGTAAAATTGTTGTCAAAAGTCAATTTTAGGTCAAACTAAGCGTGGGCGTTTTGTGGGTTTACTATCCAGAAGATATTGGCAAATTTTGAAAATTAGGGTTTCGGACCTGTTGACGTGCCTTTTGTG